>CM039515.1:12764281-13122449 GCA_022432975.1 Begonia masoniana
AATTTTTTTTTTTTTTTTTTTTTTTTTTTTTTTTTTTTTTTTTTTTTTTTTTTTTTTTTTTTTTTTTTTTTTTTTTTTTTTTTTTTTTTTTTTTTTTTTTTTTTTTTTTTTTTTTTTTTTTTTTTTTTTTTTTTTTTTTTTTTTTTTTTTTTTTTTTTTTTTTTTTTTTTTTTTTTTTTTTTTTTTTTTTTTTTTTTTTTTTTTTTTTTTTTTTTTTTTTTTTTTTTTTTTTTTTTTTTTTTTTTTTTTTTTTTTTTTTTTTTTTTTTTTTTTTTTTTTTTTTTTTTTTTTTTTTTTTTTTTTTTTTTTTTTTTTTTTTTTTTTTTTTTTTTTTTTTTTTTTTTTTTTTTTTTTTTTTTTTTTTTTTTTTTTTTTTTTTTTTTTTTTTTTTTTTTTTTTTTTTTTTTTTTTTTTTTTTTTTTTTTTTTTTTTTTTTTTTTTTTTTTTTTTTTTTTTTTTTTTTTTTTTTTTTTTTTTTTTTTTTTTTTTTTTTTTTTTTTTTTTTTTTTTTTTTTTTTTTTTTTTTTTTTTTTTTTTTTTTTTTTTTTTTTTTTTTTTTTTTTTTTTTTTTTTTTTTTTTTTTTTTTTTTTTTTTTTTTTTTTTTTTTTTTTTTTTTTTTTTTTTTTTTTTTTTTTTTTTTTTTTTTTTTTTTTTTTTTTTTTTTTTTTTTTTTTGTTGACACTCATCCTCGAGAGCACTCACCCACGTGTCCAGGTTGCACCACCGTCCTCATGATTCTTCTCCCCCTGGAAATGGAGTTTTTGCCTTCCCCATCACTCGAACCCAGGACCTCCAAGCTATAATCCATAGGCTATAAGTGCTGGTACCACTCCACCTGTGACACTGAGCCAAACACTTTGTCATCAACATAAATTTAAGCGAGCAAAAACTGACCTTTGTCACGGCGAATGAAAATAGTTTTATCTATCCCCCCAGCTCATATCCCTTAGACAATAAGTATTGCGTGAGTCGTTCATACCACGCCCATACAACGCCTTATTCAATTTGTAGATATACTCGGGATGATGAAGGTCTTCAAAACACTTTGGTTGAGCAACATAAACTTTCTCATTAAGAAGACCATTTAAGAAAGTACTCTTCACATCCATTTGATAAAGCTTGAGTGCAAATGTCTCATCAAAATCCACTCCTTCAATCTGTGAGAACCCCTGAGCAACTAACCGAGCTTTGTTGCGGGTAATGTTTCCATGCTCATCACTCTTGTTCTTGTATATCCACTTGGTGCCAATGACATTCACGTCGGAAGGACATGGCACTAAGTCTCAATCTTGATTCCGGGTGAATTGACCAAGTTCTTCTTACATAGCCTCAATCCAATATTCATCTAGTAGGGCTTATTTCACATTTTTGGGCTCAATAGTTGAAGTAAAACATGTCATATAAATCATTTCCCGATAGTTTATTCTCGATTTGTCTCTGATTTGATTACCATCATTTAGACCTCCAATGACTTCATTTGCAGGATGATTTTTCAGGACACGAGTGGCTGGTTGTCTGCTGTCCGAGATGACTATCTCTGTTTCATTAGTTATAGCAGTCTGATCTGAGACACTGTCTGTGACATCTCCTGAGACACCTGGAACACCACCTGTGACACCAGTGGGCACACTAGAACTATTATGTCTTCTTTGAGAGTATCGGTTGTTTCCAAAGAATCACCCACTTGAACATTTTCTGATTCTATGACAGTTCGAGTCCTTTTGTTGTAGACCCGATAGGCACGGCTACTAGTAGCATAACTGAGAAAGATAGCCTCATCACTCTTGGGATCAAGTTTCTCCCTATGTTCCCTGTCATTCAATACAAAGCATGTACTACCAAAAGGATGAAAATAATTTAGATTTGGAGTTTTACCTTTCCATGTCTCATAGGGTGTCATTGAAGTTCCTTCATGGAGATACACCCGATTTATGGTGTAACATGTTGTGTTCATAGCTTCAGTCCAAAGTTTTTTGGAATATTCCTTTCATGTAGCATTACGCGAAACATCTCTGCTAAAGTTCGATTCTTCCTTTCAATGACTCTATTTTGTTGAGGAGTTATAGGTGCCGATAATTCATGAGCTATCCCAAGTTGACTACAGAAATTTGAGAATTCTAAATTTTCAAGCTTTCTCCCATGGTCACTACGGATGCGTATAATCTTCATGATGACACAATCTTTTTCACGTTGGAGCCGAATACACAATGCTTTGAATGCTTTGAAGGTGTAGGACTATTCTTTAAGAAATTCCACCCATGTATATAGTGACAAATCATCAACTGTTACGTAAACATAACGTTTTTCTTCAATAATTTCTGACGGCATTGGACCCATTAGATCCATGTGGAACAATTCAAGCACTCGTGTTGTTGCCGATATCTGTGACTTTGGGTGTAACACCTTGGTTTGCTTCCTGATTTGACACGGTCCACATAGTTTGCCTTCATCAAAGTTTATTACAAGAATTCCACGAACAGCTTCCTTGGAAATAATCTTCTTCAGCATCCGAATATTAACATGTCCCAACTTACGATGCCATAGAATAAAATCTTCTGTGCTTGAACAAAAACAAGTTGTTAAAGAGGAAATAAGATAACAATTGTCAGAAGATCTTACCCCTTCTATAATGCAATTTTTGTCTTGATCGAAGACCATACACTTCTCACGAGTAAAATGCACATTTAAATTTTGATCGCATAACTGACTAATGCTAATCAAATTTGTCTTTAGACCATCCACTAGAAGAACATTCTCCAACTTTGGCAATCCAGGAACATTTAGTGTGCCTTTATCGATGACACTGGCTTTGACATCATTGCCAAATGTCACTTTTCCCATACGTTCGGATATGATATTCTTCAAAAACCTTTCTTCATCTGTCATGTGCCTAGAACACCCACTATCGAAGTACCAAGTATCAGTTGAAGTAGCTTTGAGAGAAAAATGTGTAACGTTGCATTTCAAGTTGGACTTATTCTCCCATTTTTGTTTAGAAGATCTGCGAGTTGAGAAATTTCTAGCAGTACCTTGTCTCAAATCAGCAAGATAAGTGAAGTATCTAGGACGAATATGACCAGTACGGTTGCAATAGTGGCAAACATAGTGTTAGTGATTTTCTACACCCTAACGCAAGTGCACGTGTTTCTAAGGAAGTAATAAAGTAAGTAAAAGTCGATCCCACGATGATATTTTTAATCAAATTAATATTGCTATAAATTTCTATAAAATAAATATGAAAATATTGAAATTAAATAATTAATAAGGAATTATGAACTAAAATTACTTAAAATTAAATAAGACCAAAAATAAAAATGATTTAAAAAGGTAATTATGGGACAAACCTTGGTTATGGTTGATTTTCTCTTTACATGTAATTACTACTGATGCTACAGCCATGCTATAGCATTAGTCACAGAACAGCAAGAATTCATAATATTTTTAGGATTCCGTCGAATTGCCTAGATAAATTCGCTTCAGAATTTTCTTTTCGACTTTGAAAAGACAAAAATTTAATCCGAATTTTCTTGTAAACCTATTCTTAACGCCAAATAAATTAATGTTAGCTACTTTGCAACAATTTTAATTTATTTAATTACTCATACATCTTAAATTCCTATTTACCTATCGATACAATAGGAACATGTGAATTTAAATCTGCCTATCGACACAATTTAATTTATGCCATAAAAACCATGAGCAATTGTTCAGTGAAAAATACTAAGCATTCATAGATCAAAGTAAAAACATGTAAAGAGTACTATCTCTCCTAACCAAGATAAAAAGTTTAGCCTAGAAACATAATAAAATTAAAAACAAAAATATTCATAACAACAACAACAGTAACAGAGAAGAAGTAGAAGAAAGCTGAAGAAAAATGTCGTCGGTTCCTCTTTGTTGCAAATTCAGTTCTCTTTTTTCTCTCTCTTTAATAGCCAAAATATATAATCGTCCTTCTTTTGTCTTTCTAGTCTGTTCCCTTGATCAACGGTTTATCATTATGGTAAAATCTTCTTGATTTGCTCCTTATTGTCGTTCACTCTTCTAAGTCGTCCGTTGCTTTGTCTATGTTACTCTGTCATCCGATTGTATTTTATGCTGCGCTGTCATCCAATTGTATTTTATGCTGCTCTGTCATCCGATTGCTGTCATCCCTTCTTCTATTTGTCGACTGCCATCCGATTGCTGTCATGTCATCTGTTTTCATTTGTCATCCATTTGTTTGTGTGAAAGCTTTGTCTACCGTTCTCTTCTTCCGTTTGTTTGTCATCCATTTGTTAGTTGTCCGCTGCTATTTGTCGACTGCTGCTTTGTCTACCGTTTTGACTGTCATTCGATTCTATTACGTTTCTCTGTCATCCGATTCTATTACATTTCTCTGTCATCCGTTTGTCATTTGTCATTCGATTCTGAGTCATTTTTCAGCCAATATTTCTCCATTTTCTTCTTGATTTTCGTCCTTCATTTTTTGCAACAATAATCTCCTTCATTGATTTATTCTCTCTCTTCGAGATATTTGATTTTTCCCGCTATTAACTTTGCATTCAAATAAGAAAATACAATATTTGAATTAATGAGAAAAATCTACTTTTCATAGATAATATGCATGAAATATATTAAATTAAATCAATGCCTTGATACTGCAGCATTATGTAACAATCGTCCTTCTTTTCTCTTTCTAGTCTGTTCCCTTGATCAACGGTTTATCATTATGGTAAAATCTTCTTGATTTGCTCCTTATTGTCGTTCACTCTTCTAAGTCGTCCGTTGCTTTGTCTATGTTACTCTGTCATCCGATTGTATTTTATGCTGCGCTGTCATCCAATTGTATTTATTATTAAATGCTTTGCTGTCTGTCATCCGATTGCTGCCATCCTTCTTCTATTTGTCGACTGCCATCCGATTGTTGTCATGTCATCTGTTTTCATTTGTCATCCATTTGTTTGTGTGAAAGCTTTGTCTACCGTTCTCTTCTTCCGTTTGTTTGTCATCCATTTGTTAGTTGTCCGCTGCTATTTGTCGACTGCTGCTTTGTCTACCGTTTTGACTGTCATTCGATTCTATTACGTTTCTCTGTCATCCGATTCTATTACATTTCTCTGTCATCCGTTTGTCATTTGTCATTCGATTCTGAGTCATTTTTCAGCCAATATTTCTCCATTTTCTTCTTGATTTTCGTCCTTCATTTTTTGCAACAATAATCTCCTTCATTGATTTATTCTCTCTCTTCGAGATTCTTCAGCCTTTAAATTTGATTTTTCCCGCTATTAACTTTGCATTCAAATAAGAAAATACAATATTTGAATTAATGAGAAAAATCTACTTTTCATAGATAATATGCATGAAATATATTAAATTAAATCAATGCCTTGATACTGCAGCATTATGTAACAATTGTAGTAAATTTCACTAATTTCTTCTACAATTCACTCAAATCATACAAGTTAAATTACCTAAAAATAGTATAAAATAACTCTAAATTTAGAGTTATCAAATACCCCCAAACTTGAACAATTACTCGTCCTCAAGTGATGCAAATAAAATCAAAACCAAGGGATTCCAAAGGTACATCAATATGGTTCGAAACTTGTAACATGATGAAAACTTCCTCTAGCACAATTAGAAACAAATAACATAGACTTCATTCTCGATTAAATAATCTTTCAAAGTGTGTGTGTTTTCAAACTCTTGTTCAACTTGCTAAGTTCAATCATTAAAACTAAATTTCACAGAAATATTAGATTGCTAACTCTTCAAAGTTTTCCTAAGTTAATTAGATTTTAAAGGTTCTTTATATATATATAAACTAAACAATAAGTAAGGGGGATATAAGTTTTTTTTTTAATTGACTTTCTCTTATAAGTCACAATACCTTTTTACGCGATTGACAACATTGGTCATGAAGGCCTCCGGTTACTCAGTAGTGTTACTTAAAGATATATACTCATATAAAATTATAGAGGAGTATAGTCAATAATATTGCAATGGAATTCTCCCCAAAGTTCCTTTATTTAAATTCTACCCATCGAGTATCCAAAGGGCACACTCGAGATTGAAAGTAGATTAGGAAATTGCAATTTATTTATTTAATTTTTTGTATTTATTTATTTATTTTATAACTCCCAAACTTATTATTTATTATGTATATATTTTTTTTAGAAGAATCCTTTATCTCTAATTTTCTTCGGTAATCATTGAATCGTTCTCATCTAAATATAACTGTGAAATTTAATGAGGATGATATCCCTAACAAAACTAAAAGGGAGTTTTATGTGTTCTTAGGGAAAATTATTTTCACGGGAATGAACCTTAGTAAAATGTTCATAAGGTATGTTAGTGCAAGTTTTCAATAGATTCACTAATCGGTCGGTGTCTTCGATCGAATTTCTCAGTAATATCATCGACCAAATGATTCACTAATCGGTCAATGTCTTCGACTGAACTACACACTAATGCCTTCAACCGAATATAAACAACAGAAACAAGACATATAAATTTTAAATAAGGCATAAAAATCAACAGCAGAAAATGATTTTATCCAACCAACAATGAAAACTAGCATTAGAACAAAACAAGCATCAGAACACGCCTATCCCATTAGGACCATCTTCAATGGCACTCCATAGTTCATAGTCCATTGCTTGAATAAAAATTCTCATTCGCAGTGGTACTCCTCATTCGCAGCCCTTGAGCTTGTCCCTAAGGGCAAGGGTTCGAGTGGGGGGGGTGGGAGGCAAAAACCCACTGCAGGGGGTGGGAAGATCGTGAGTACACGTGGTGGGCCTGTGTGGCTGCCACGTGGCAGTGATGCACGGACATGAGGCTGCCGACTTCTGCTGGCGCTGGCTGAGGCTGGGCCAGAGATGTTGGGCAGGGGATTGGGCCGTTACATGAAAAGAAGTCGGACTTCTTCAGGGATAACAGCTTGTCAGAATCAGGAATGCAAACACCAAACCGGTGAAAGATCTTCATAAGGAGAAGATTGTAAGGCAGAGATTTGGAGGCATTGCACACCACTTGAAGCATCCGGTTTAAGATAATGTATCCAACATTAAAAGGTTTGCCTTTGAAAAATTGACCAAACAAGAAAAGATCCATGCCACTGACAAGGTCCTGATGACCCTCTACAGGCATGATGTTGTAATGGATCATGTGATGGAAGACACGAGCCCTGAAGTTCAAATCTTTGCTCTTTAACTTCAGAGGAGCATTGTTGGGATCCTTGGCAATTAAGTTAAGTAAATCCTTCCCAGCTGGTTTCTCAAGAAAAGATGGAATCTTTTTTTTTTTTTTTTTTTTTTTTTTTTTTTTTTTTTTTTTTTTTTTTTTTTTTTTTTTTTTTTTTTTTTTTTTTTTTTTTTTTTTTTTTTTTTTTTTTTTTTTTTTTTTTTTTTTTTTTTTTTTTTTTTTTTTTTTTTTTTTTTTTTTTTTTTTTTTTTTTTTTTTTTTTTTTTTTTTTTTTTTTTTTTTTTTTTTTTTTTTTTTTTTTTTTTTTTTTTTTTTTTTTTTTTTTTTTTTTTTTTTTTTTTTTTTTTTTTTTTTTTTTTTTTTTTTTTTTTTTTTTTTTTTTTTTTTTTTTTTTTTTTTTTTTTTTTTTTTTTTTTTTTTTTTTTTTTTTTTTTTTTTTTTTTTTTTTTTTTTTTTTTTTTTTTTTTTTTTTTTTTTTTTTTTTTTTTTTTTTTTTTTTTTTTTTTTTTT
Source organism: Begonia masoniana (assembly GCA_022432975.1). Classification (NCBI taxonomy): domain Eukaryota; kingdom Viridiplantae; phylum Streptophyta; class Magnoliopsida; order Cucurbitales; family Begoniaceae; genus Begonia; species Begonia masoniana. Next base: position 12,771,981 of record CM039515.1, read on the forward strand.
TTTTTTTTTTTTTTTTTTTTTTTTTTTTTTTTTTTTTTTTTTTTTTTTTTTTTTTTTTTTTTTTTTTTTTTTTTTTTTTTTTTTGAACTATTCAGAGACTCACAATCAAGAATTTCATGGAGAGCTTCCTGGGTGAGTTCTATATGTCGTCCATAGACGTAACTCCTAATAACCAGATGGCGAAGAGAGTGTTCTAGATTCGCATAGAACATTCTAATTGGGGTTTTACTATAAAGAGACACTGAATTAAAAAACCCCTGTGACGACCCCGACCCCACGTCGGTGCCGCCACGACCTGTATCGTGCATGCATACATATGTACATGTGTATTAACCTCGCCCGTTCTCACTTAATTTTTTTTTTCTTTCATTGCATTTTTCGTTTAATCATTAGAGAGCGGGCTCAGTTTTGGGTTCTTAAAATCCTCTACAATACTTGGGGATTGTTCGTAAAATACATTTGAAAAGTATCGTAAAAGGTCGGGTTAAAACATGTTTTGAAAAAAAATTGTGTTGAGGGTCAAGTGTGGCGCCGATCGATCGGGACCAAGGCCCGATCAATCGGGCCTGCTCTGGTTTCCCCGGTTAAAATAACCGTAAGCGCCGATCGATCGGGACATAAGCCCAATCGATCGGGCCCTCTCTGGACTCCGGCCTAAAATTTTCATGAACCCCGATCGATCGTCGCTTGGGCGCGATCGATCGGGAGGGCGTGTTCTGGGCGAGCGCCCAGCATGCCCAGCGCACCCCGCGCACGCGCGCGCTCGGCCAGCGGGCCTCTAGCGCCCAGCCAGCGCGCGCCAGCCGCGCCCTCTTGCCCCTTTTCCTACCCCTTTGCCATTTTCTTCAATCTTTCACCCAAAACACACTCCAATTTCCGTCATCAAAACATCCATCAACAATCCAACTAAATTACACCTCCCAAAACCCAATCATCCGATCTAAATCATCAATTCTCGACACAAAACTACAATTTTGACTTAACACCACAAACCTACTTTCCAATCACCAAAACTCATCCAAAATCTATTCCATTTCATCAAAACGTTCCACAATCCTCAATATTCACCCAAAATACATCAACATCAATATCCTATCTATTTTCATCAAAACTATCCATACATAGTGGAAACTATCAAAACTAAAATCATCAAAACATAAATTTCCAATCTATCCAGATACCAAACATCCTACTATGTCTTTCTATACATTTCATCAAATAATCCCAAAACATATAACCTATGCTCCTCACAGGTTGTGCTCGCGTCGACTAGGCTGGCCGCTCCCACGAACATCCTTCCTCAAGCTGCAGGCTCGTCGGGTAGAGGGACATCGTCCTCAATTTGCTCGTAGTCACCTACACCATAAGGACACCTATGAGATAAAAATCTCAGCAAGTTCTACGTAAATGTATATGCATGATCATGTATGCAATGAAAGCCGTCCATGTCAATTCATTTATCAGTACGTGTCAGTCTATGGTTATCGGAAACGCTCGACAGATGGATAGGGCACGTCAAGCGGTTAGACAGCCCACACCATCTGAAGGGAGGAAAACTCGTTCACCACAGAACGCCAGGTCCGAACCTCATCCCCGATAACCCCATGCCATGGTTGTTTACATAATACTTTACTTGCCTTTACATGCATTTCTTTTCATGAAATCCATGCGTAAATTCATTTTCATGATGTTTTAAAAACTGTGATGCATGAGCAGTTCTATGAACAATAAAGTATACATGATGAGCATACCATCAAAACCTCACAAATACTATCAATGTATCACAATACTTAACCTATAAAATAACTAAATCCTAACTACCCAACCAAAGCAAATAAACAAACAATGCACCAAACAATCCTCAACACGATTTCCGACTTATGGTGTAGGCCAATCGGCTACAGTAGATCACGAGAACTTACCTCACGTTTCGTACACACCAAGCTCCTCGTCTCGAGCTTGATCACCTAAATCAATTCATAGCGTCTTTTGTTAAAACCGAGCTTAAACATAAAGTTTCGGGAATTTACGAAACTCCTAACTAAAGGAAATTTCCTAAAACTCTAATAAACATCTCTCGGGCATTTCGTCAAGCAATTTATGCTCACAATTTCCTAAACTCCATTAATGGAGATTTCCCTAAGTTCCATTTCCGGTTTTTCAAACAAAACCATAAATACCTCCATTATTTTACCAAATAAACGTTAATAAGGTAATTTCTAACGTTTTCTAATAAAACCCGACTATTTCTAACAAAATCTAACAAAACCCTAAATGTTAAACAACCTAGAAATCACGATCTAAAGTCGGAAAACCATAGAAACTCACCTAGAATCGCAAGGGGAAGAGAAAACGTGAAGAACCCGAGCGATTGAAGAAGAGATCGTTGAAGAAATGGTGAAGAGCCGTGGAGGGGAGAAGGAAATCGCCAAGGGTTGAGAGCTCTGGAAATTTCAGAATGAAATACGTGGGAGGGAGGGGCTTTTGTGTTTAAAAATCAATTTGGCTTGTCAAATGACAAGTTTGCCCTTCGGTTTAACTCTTCGTTTATCCTATTGTTCGACTATGAGTTCGGTTTCTCCAAAAAAATTTTATTTTTCCAATAATTCCAACTTATTATTAGGGCTTTTATAAAACTTTCCGTTCGTCAAACGGATTTATTTTACTATTTCTACAAATTAAATCTCTATAGGGTTAAAACCGGAAACTTAAGCATTATATTTCGGTTTGATTTCTATAAATTCCCATAATTCTCCCAAAATTCATATTAATTACAAGGACTCCATTAAAACTCTCAGTTTGCAAAACGAGCATATTTCAATTATTTACGAAATTGTCATTGCGTGCTCGATTAAAAAAAAACCCGTAAAATCGGGTGTTACAACCCCATTAAGCCCATTAGCTGTATAGGTTTTTCTAGGTTCAGACCATACAAATCGCGAAAGACTACACCACGAGAGCGAATAATAGGTTTAAATTTGAAATCTTCGTAATACCTCTTGAAAGCAGCATGATTTAGGAACTCGTGATTTGGCCATACAAGAGGCGGAGGAACAGAGACAGACTGAGCATCCTCGGTATGGGAAGTCTTTTGCTTTTTCCTGGAGAAGACTTGTGGAGCGCGAGAGGAAGATGCCATTGAAAAAGGTAGAGATTTCTGAGCACAAATGGAGTTGAGAGAAGTGTAGGATCGGTGCCGACTAGCAGAGGAGAAAAGAAATCGCTGGACGAGTCGAGAGAATTTTGGGGGGAATTTTGAATCTTAGGGTTTCTGTTACCTGTCGAGAGATTTTATAGACAATTTGGTGAACGTCCATTGTCAAAGTCCATTGTGACAACGTCCATTGTCAACGTCCACGGTCAACGTCCATTGTAACCACGTTTTCACAGAGAAGGAAATTGTGGAGATCATCCATTTTACTAATTCTCCAACAGAGAAAAAATGAAGCTTAATTTTTCTCACTCCTAATGAGACCTAACATTATTCTTATATTATTGAACGTCTTTTCATCCAAAGACTTGGTAAAGATATCTGCTAATTGATCAGCAGAATTGACAAATTCTAATGTAATATCACCTCTTTGAACATGATCTCTTATGAAATGATATCTAACCTCGATGTGTTTTATTCTAGAATGTTGGATAGGATTCTTTGAAATGTTAATGGCACTGGTGTTGTCACACCGAATGGGAATCCTATCATAGAAAATTATATAATCTTTTAGAGTTTGCTTCATCCAAAGCATTTGAGCACAGCAACTACCAGCAGCAATATATTCACTCTCGACAGTTGAAAGAGCTACATAATTTTGTTTTTTAGAATACCAGGACACAAGAGAGTCTCCTAGGAATTGACATGTTCCACTAGTGCTTTTTCTATCAACCAGACTTCTTGCATAGTTCGAGTCTGAATATCTAATTAAATCAAATGAAGTTCCCTTCGGTTACCACAAACCTAAATCAGAAGTACCACTTAAGTATTTGAAAATTCTCTTGACAGCACTTAGGTGAGATTCCTTAGGGGAAGCTTGAAACCTAGCACACAAACACACACTAAATAGAATATCTGGCCTGCTAGCCGTTAGATATAACAGAGAACCAATCATACCTCTATACTTCTTTGTATCCACATATATCTCATTTTCATCTTTGTCCAGTTTAGTAGTGATGCTCATTGGAGTTCTAGAGGACTTAGAAGAGTCTAATCCAAACTTCTTTAAGAGCTCATTAATGTATTTTCCTTGACAGAAGAAAATGTCATCTGGAGTTTGACTAATCTGAAATCCCAAGAAGAATTTTAACTCTCCCATCATACTCATTTCAAATTCACTTTGCATTAGGGAGGAAAATTCATCACACAGAGAGACATTAGTTGAACTGAAAATAATGTCATCGACATAGATTTGAACTAAAAGGATGTCTTTGTCCTTTTGCATGGTAAATAAGGTTGAATCGGTTTTGCCTCTTTTGAACTTCCTTTCCTCAAGAAAATTCTTCAACATATCATACCAAGCTCTAGGAGCTTGCTTAAGTTCATATAGAGCCTTCTTGAGCTTATAAACATGGTCAGGTTTGATATAGACTTCAAATCCTAAGGGTTGCTCTACATAAACTTCTTTCAAGATATAGCCATTTAAAAAAGCACTCTTAACGTCCATTTGAAAGAGTGTGAAGTTTTTGTAGCAAGCATAGGCTAAGAGCATCCTAATGGATTCTAGTCTAGCTACAGGTGCAAAGGTTTCCTCAAAGTCTATTCTTTCTTCCTTGTTGTACCCTTTGGCAACTAACCTAGCTTTGTTCCTGACCACAATTTTATTTTCATCCATCTTATTCTTAAAAACTCATTTGGTTCCAATAATAGGATGATTGTCAGGTTTTGGAACAAGTTCCCAAACGTTGTTCCTTTCGAATTGGTTTAATTCATCTTGCATAGCAATTATCCAATTCGACTTCTTAAAACTTCTTAGGTTCTATTTGAGATATGAAGGCAACATTAGCACAAAGATTTCTAAGGAAGGACCTAGTTTTGACTCCTAATGTTGGATCACCTAGAACTTCATCTAAAGGATGATATCTTACATATTTCCAATCTCTAGGTAAAGCAACATCTTCATCCTTGACTGAGACAATTTCTAGAAAATTTGAAGAAAGTTCTCGAGAATTTTCTCCTTGAATGGTTTCTGTAGGCTTGTCTAAGGAGAGAGAATTCAGTTTCTTTTCTAAAGAATCATCCTCATCCATGTTGATTGTGGGATGAGGGGTCTCATCAAAATTGACATGCATGGATTTCTCTACGACTAGTGTTCTTTTGTTGAACACTCTATAAGCTTTACTGGTTAATGAGTATCCAAGGAATATTCCAAGATCATATTTAGAATCAAATTTTTCCAAGTTGTCCTTGGTGTTTAGAATGAAACACTTACAACCAAAGGCTCTAAAGTATTTGACAGTAGGGATTTTTTCATTTCAAAGCTCATAAGGAGTTTTTTCAAGAATAGGTCTTATAGAGACTCGGTTTAGCACATAACAAGCTGTTGAAATAGCTTCTGCCCAGAAGTACTTTGGAAAGGAGTTTTCATTGAGCATGGTCCAAGCCAGCTCTTGAAGAGACCTATTTTTCCTCTCAACAACTCCATTTTGTTGAGGAGTTCTAGGGTAGGAGAAGTTGTGCTCAATTCCATATTTGAGACACAATAGTTCGAATTTCTCATTCTCAAATTCTCCACCATAATCACTACGAATAGTAACAATGGTGAGCTCTTTTTCATTTTGAACTCTCTTTCTAAAGCTAGAGAAGATATCAAAGGTTTCATCCTTTGACTTCAGAAAGAATACCCAAGTGAATCTAGAGAAATTATCTACAATGACACAAGCATAGAATTTTCCTCCTAGACTGGCTACATTAGAAGGATCGAAGAGGTCCATGTGAAGAAGTTGTAGGGGCTTGGAGGTGGAAATTGCATTCTTTGATGCAAAGGAACTTTTGATTTGTTTGCCCATTTGGCAAGCTTCACAGACTTTATCCTTCTCAAAGGATATTTTTGGAAGTCCTCTAACTAAATTATCCTTAGTAATCTTAGCTAAGGTATCCATGCCTACGTGACCTAGTTTTCTATGCCAAGTCCAATTATCAAACAACAAATTCACAACAAGGCATTTTTCATCAATATGTTCAAAGTGAACTAAATCAATAATATAGATATTCTCTTTTCTATATCCTTTGAACAAAATTTTGCGATTAGAAACATCTTTAATTACACATGCATTTGACTTGAAAACTACTTTATAACCCTTATCACATAATTGACTGATGCTTAGCAGGTTGTTTTTTAGCCCTTCAACTAACAAAACATTTTCTATAATAGGGTTTGGCAGGATTACCTATATTGCCGATGCCAACAATTTTTCCTTTTTGATTTCCACCAAAGGTGACATTCCCTTTCTTCTTTTTGACAAAGGCAAACTTTGTTGAGTCTCCCGTCATGTGCCTTGAGCAACCATTATAGAGGTACCATTGATTTTTCCCGGGAGAACAATCAACCTGCAAAATAATAATCAAGTGGTCTTCTTAGGTACCCAAATCTTTTGGGTCCTAGTGTTAGGTCTGGTTTCCTTAGGAACACATTGAAGTTTACTACTTGATTTCTTGCTAAATTTCAAAGGACATTCATATGATTTATGTCATATTTCATTACATGCATGACAGGTGGACGATTTAACAAAGAAGTTTTTATAAACTTCTTTTTATTAGATCTTTCATAACTCAATTCTGCTTTGTCAAAAGTTACTCTTTGACTACCTAAAAGCATATTCAAATTCTTGCTACCGTTAGTGAATTTCAGTACAATATTATTCAAATTCTCATTTCTACTTCTAAGATCATTAGTTTTCATTTCATGTAAACTGATCTCTTTAGCATGCTTCTCAATTAAGTCACAATTTTTCTTTTTCAACAGCTTGTATTTTGGCTTAAGCATGCCAAATTGCTTAACTAAATCATTAAAGGCATCAATCAGATCACCATCATCATCAGCTTCACTATCACTAGAGGAAATACTAACCTCATTATCGTGTGCCATTGAAGCACAGGTTGGCGACTTCCTCATCCTCTGAAGAAATGTCGCTCTCACTGTCATCCCATGTAGCTTTCATGGCCCTCTTCTTGAATCGCTTGGGACCCTTCTTAGCTTGTAGACACTCGGCCTTGATGTGTCCAGGCTTCCCGCATTCAAAACAAGTTATCTCCTTTTCCTTTTGCAACTTATCTCCCTTTGAGAATTTTTTGCCTTGCATCCTCTTTCTCTGGAGAAATTTGCTGAATCTTCTTGTAATGAGGGCTATATCCTCATCTTCATCTTCTCCCTCGGATACTTCTTGTCTACTTGAGGAAGCTTTGAGTGCAATATCCTTCTTTTTGCTGATCTCTTTCTCTTTGAGATCCTCCTTGTCATTGGCTCTCATTGTTATTTCGTGCGTCATGAGAGAGCCAATGAGATCTTCAAGTTTGAGGACTTTTAAATCTCTTGCTTCTTGGATGGCTATCACTTTAGGTTGTCATCCCCTCGGTAGACATCTTAGAATTTTCCTGACAAGTTCTTCATTTGTATATACTCTACCAAGCACTTTTAAACCATTAGTAATGTTAGTAAAACGAGTAAACATAGAACTAATTGATTCATCCTTTACCATGGTAAATAGTTCGTACTTATGTATTAACATACTCAACTTACTCTCTTTTACTTGATTAGTTCCTTCATGAGTTATTTCAAGTAATTTCCATATCTCGTATGCGCTATCACAACCTTGTACCCTATTGAATTCATCTTTATTCAAGGCATAATACATGGTGTTTATAGCTTTGGCATTTAAGCTAAGATTCTTTTTATCAGACTCGTTTAATTCATTGGCCAGCTTTGGTACACTCACACCATTTTCGGTTTTCATAGCTCTAAAAAGACCATCTTCAATGACACTCCATAGTTCATAGTCCATTGCTTGAATAAAAATTCTCATTCGGGATTTCCATTATACATAGTCATTACCATAGAAAAATGGGGGTCTAGAGATGGACTGCCCTTCTACGTGTGTAGAGTTGGTGTTGAATGCCATTGTAAAAAAATGTCACAGTATTTTCTAAATCACAACTTAGAATATTTAACCTCTCTATGATACCAATTGTAGGAACGTGATTGTCTAAGAGGGGGATGAATTAGACTTTTTAAATTTCTTAATCTAAACGTTTTCTCTCTTTGTATGCAATTACTAAAATTATCACAGCAAGCAAACAGACAAGCTAAAGTAAGAGTTAGAGAGAAATTGACACCATAGTTTTTAACGTGGTTCGGCCAATCTTGCCTACGTCCACGCTCCAAGGCTCCCCCTTGAAGATTCCTTTCTTCTCCTCTCGAGAAAACTAGATCGAACTTCACAGGCGTCGATCTACTGCCTTTCACACTTTGATTAAACTTCGCAGGCGTCAATCGTTGCCTTTACACTTTTCACAAGATGAAGAATATTGAGCACAAAAATTATACCCTCAAGATAAAACTCAAGTTCTAGGGCAGAGAGATGTAAACATTTGCAGAAGCTTTTTGCTCGCGAGAGTTGATTGTAAAAATTGACAAAAGCTTTTCTCTTGAGCTACAGTTCTTCTATTTATATTCGCGTCTGTAATCTGCTTTGCGTATGTAATCTGTGTTCAAAAATACGACTGTTGGAGAACATCCGTATGCATAAAAACTAGTCGTTGAGTTTCTGAAGTCGCTATCGCTCGCGGTTTTCAAAAGTCTAGGGTTGAGACTTTGGACGAGTAAGTATGGACGAGTGTCACTATCGCTTGCAGTCTTTAAAAGTCTGGTGTTAAGACTTTGGACAAGTGTGTCGGATTAATAACTCTGGACGACAGCATTTTTCTTTTAACTGTGGACGACTGCGTCTTTCTTTTAACTGTGGACGACTGCATTTTTCTTTTAACTGTGGACGTCTGCGTCTTTCTTTTAACTGTGGATGACTGCGTCTGTCTTTTGAGTGTGGACAACATCGTCTATCTTTTGAGCGTGGACGACTGCGTCTTTCTTTTGAGCGTGGACGACTGTGTCTTTCTAGACTGTCTTTCAATAGTACTTTGTACGAGTAAGTCTGGAATAATAACACTTAACCAAAAACCATCAGAAAACATAATACCATTTTTAAAGGGCATTTCCAGATAAATGTAATAACCATAATAAACCAATTTATATTCAGTTTATATATTAAGTATAATCTTCAAAAACAAATTTAGACTTTAAACTTAATTTAAGTCAACACAATCTTCTTCATTGTACGGGTACTTCATAGCTTTCAATACATTAAAAGTAATCTGCTGGTCATTCACTCTCATGGTAAGTTCACCTTTCTAGACATCAATAAGTGTCCTCCCTGTAATACCCGACTGTACGAAATATTAATATTTTAATGTAAATGGCATTTTTGTTAATATGTCGAATCAAGTCCATTTTGCGAAAAAAAAGCGTTATTACAATCCTAATAATTAATAAGGATTTTAAGAAAATTTCAGAAATTTTAGGAGTTTAACGCTAATTTTACGAGAATTACATTTATCGTAATATAAAAGATACTTTGGTAAAAATAGCAAACGAGGTCCGAATTGCGAACGGACAGTTTTAATGGAACCCTAGTAATAAGTTGGATTTATTTGCGAAATAAAGAAATTTGGAGAAACTGAATCATTAGTTAAATAACAAAACAATGGACGAAACAAATAAAAAATCAAAGGAAGGGCGATATAGTAATTTGACAAACTAAAATTTTAATAAAAACCTTAATTTCTCTTCTTCTCCAGCAACACTTCACGTTTTCTTTTTTTTTTCCCTGCGTTCTCCGGCGACTCACAGCGATCTCCCTTCCAACGACCGGTTCCTCCTCCAACGACTTCCGTTTTTCGCGATTTCTTCCCCAAACTCGACCCTAGGTACGATTCTAAGGTTTTAGGAAAGTTTATTTCAATTTTTACGGAGTTTAAACGATTAGGGTTCGTTTAGGGTTTCGTTAAAAACGTGATTTAGGGTTTAAAATTGATAGGTTTAACTTAGTTGTGGATGTAATGGACGTATTGGAAGTTATTGGAGAAAGTTAAATCGATTTGTGAGAAATGTTAAAGTTGGAGATTTTTCAGGGTTTTTGGAAAACTCGTTAATGGAAATTTTGAGGTGTCGAGTGTGAATTACTCGATAAAACGCCTTGATTAGTTAAGTTAGAATTTTAGAAATTTCCTTAGTTAAGGATTTCGTTAATTTGGACGTTAATGGTTCGAATTCGTTTTAACGACGACATTGTGAATTGCTTAGGTAAACGACGCTCGTGGACGGAGATTGAAGTTCAACGCGCACGAGGTAAGTTCTCGTGACTTACTCTGGCCGATTGGCCTACACCGTACGTCGAAGTCGTCTCGAGGAGTTTTGGTGACGTGTTTGTTTAAATTGCCTTGGTTGGGTAGTTAGGTTTAATTCTTTTATAGCTTATGTTTTTATAGTCTTGATGGTATATATGCTGTATGTTTAAATTATGCTATAAATTGTTCATGCATCACAGTTTTAAATTATGCATAGAAAACGAATTTTCGCACTATGTTTTAAAGAAAATGGCGATGTGGCCTGAAAGGGGGCTATTGATCTATTGTGTAGATCGATTAAGGGTCTGTCACAATACCACATCTAATATGAACCGATGTATGTTTATGGTCATGCGAGGTGGGGCTCAGGCATGTCTGTGCGTGTTGCAAGCATGTACCCCCCTCCTCTAGGTGGAAAGGGTTGTCCAACCGCAAGATGTGCCCTCTCCATTTAGGGGGTTGAGATCTCGGTGACAACCTATGTAAAGATAAGAAAATGTTGCATGATTTACGAACTCATATGCACAGCATGCATTTGCATTTACGAAACTTGCTGAGCTTTAGCTCATAGATTGTCTGTATGGTGTAGGTGATCTTGACATAGGTGAAGACGAGATCCCTCCACCCGAGGAGTGATGCAGTTGAAGGAGAATGACCCGTGGGAGTGTGTTGGGCAGTCGAGGCGCCTTTTGACCCGTGGGGAATGATGTAAAGGTATTTTGGGACATAATAGTTAGATCGTAGGAAAAATTGTATAGTCAAACATATTAGGATGTTTGGTTCTGGTTAGCTGATAGAATGATGTGTAGATGTTTTGGTAAATTGATTTTATAAAAAGTTTTGTTAAGGTTTTTATCCCGATTTTTATGAACTGCTTGGTGATTTTAGCAGGAGAAAATGTTTGATTTTCAAATAGATCCATGCAGTTCGTTTTCGTGAAAACGTATTTCGTTTTAAATGCATCTCGAGTTAATTGGGTTTTAAAATACGTTGTGAGTCGTTATTTTGGGTGATTGATGAAGTGAGAAATGGATGAGATTTTGAGTGAGTTTATGTTGGAATGTATGGTTGATGTAGGTGGAATTGTGTTGATAAAATTGTGAAGGGTGTGTTAGGCGTATAGGGATGTTAGGAAGAGAAGGAAAGAAGTAGAAGAAAAGAAGAGAAAAGAAAAGGAAAAGAGGGAGGCGAGTCCTCTGGAAAAATTCCAGAGGACTTGGCGATTGATCGCCTGTTTTGGGCGATCGATCGCCCCTCTTTGGTCGCGCCTGTGCCAAGCGATCTATGATCGCCTGGAGAGGCGATCGCTGGCAAAACCATGCGATCGCCAATGGGTGATCGATCGCCCGTATTGGGCGATAGATTGCCCCTGCATTTTAGGGGCGATTGTCCCTTTTTGCCCCTGTTTTTGTTTGTTTCCACTGCTTCATAGTTTTATATGTTTAATTTGTTTTATTTAATTGATTTTAAGATTTGTTTTAAACGATTTTCTAAAGGACTTTAACGATTTCGATTTTAAAAGTTTTATTTCCGCTTAAACGTAGGTTTAAAGTTAAAAAAAAAAATTAATACGGGAAATCAGGGTACAGTGTTAGGACGTTACACTCCCAGTGGCTAAGAAAGGTCTTCCCAAAATTATGGGAACTTCATGGTCTGCTTCATAGTCCAGTATAATAAAGTCGACTGGGAAAATGAACTTGTCTACCTTCACGAGCATGTCTTCTACCTTTCCTTGAGGAAGAGTCAGTGAACGATCAGCAAGTTGTAAAGTTACAGCGGTGGGTCGAGCTTCTCCTATTCCCAGTTTCTTGAAAATCGACATGGGCATTAGGTTAATACTTGCTCCTAGGTCGCACAGAGTTTTTCCAAAATAATTGTTGCCGATCGTGCATGGAATGGTGAAGCTACCTAGGTCCTTTAGCTTGGGTGGAATCTTATTCTGTAAGATGTAGCTCGTCTCTTTGTCATGGCCACCAGTTCATATTCTCCCAGTTTTCTCTTTTTCGACAGAACATCTTTCATGAATTTTGCATAGTTTGGCATTTGTTCAAGTGCTTCCATCAAGGGCACATTAATGTGTAGTTACTTAAGAACATCAAGGAACCTTTTAAATTGTTTGTCCTTGTTGTGCTTCTGTAATTGCTGAGGAAATGGAGGAGGTGGCTTCTGGATTCTTAACTCCTCCTGTTGTTGCTGCTGTGATGCTGCAGTATCAGTCGCAAGATTGCTTTTTTCTGTTTCGTCTGATTCTTTATGTTCAGCCACCTCATTTTGATTTATGGAATCCTCAACTTTCCTTAGCTTCTCTGGGATTTCTAGCTCTCTTTCATTCCTCAAAACTATTGTCTTGCAATGTTCTTTTCTAGGTCTTTGTGGTACTTCTGTATCACTAGATAATTGCCCCATATTCCTCGTGCTTAAAGACTGAGCCAGCTGCCCCATTTGTGTTTTCATATTTTTCATAGACGCAACCGATTTTTGTAAGATCAAGTCTGTCTTAGCAGCATATTCTCTGGCAAAGCTCCCTAGTTTCTCTTGATGCATTGAGGTTTGGGTAGGCTGTGAGAAACCTTGCTTATAGTTTTCTGCAGATCTGTTTTGTGCAGTGGCATTCTGCTGTTGCTGGGAATTCTACTGAAAATTTGGATGTTGTTTCTAGTTAAGATTGTATGTCTGCGAGTATGGATTGTTGTTCATATTGTATCCAACATAATTTGCAGATTCCAGATTAATAGAATATGAATTTTCATCGTGGTTTTCTCTATAAAAGATGCAAGAATCTTCTCTGGTTATTGGCCTGAATGGTGTGTTCATCAATTTGATAGCATTCTCTAGCGTAGAAATCTTTGCATTCAAGGCCGACACCTCATCCAAATCGTAGACTCTAGGTGCCCGCCTCGTAGGGTTAAATCTTTCTGAAGACCATTGGTAGCTGTTCACTGTCATCCTTTCCAATAAATCATACGCTTCATTGAAGGATTTTGATAAGAGGGTTCCATTTGCTGCAGCATCAATGATAGATCTTGTCTGCCCATTTAATCCATTGTAAAATGTCTCCAACTAAATCGAGTGTGGTATTCCATGGTTAGGGCATTACCTGAGTAGTTCTTTGAATCTGTCTCAAGCTTCGTATAGTGACTCGCCATCTCGCTGCAAAAAGCTGGTGATCTTATATCTCATTCTTGCATTCCTCACTGGTGGATGGTATTTCATGATAAACTTCTTGGCTAAATCTCTCCATGTAGTGATAGTATTTGACGGGATGTATTGCAACCACTCTCGTGCTTAGTCTCTTAAAGAATACGGGAAAAGCTTGAGCCTTAATGCTTCAGCTGAAACTCCAGAAAAGTGAAACGAGTCGCTCACTTCCCCAAATGCTTTGAGATGAAGATGAGGATTGTCTGTGACCATTCCACTAAATTGTCCAATGGTTTGAAGCATCTGAAACATGACCGGTTTAAGCTCGAATCGGGTAGCATTTAATTCTGGTCTCACAATACCGAGATTCAGATAGTCGAGCGTGGGAATGGCAAAGTCCTGAATAGGTCGATATTGGTCATCAATTATTTGATTCAGAATTATTCTTCTTTCTTCCTGGTTATCCATATTAGCTTCTTCAATCGTCAAGTATAAAACGTACCTAAAAAAATAAACAAAAACAAATATAAAAAATTATAGCAAAATAAAATAATTAAGAAATATCTCCGGCAACGGCGTCAAAAACTTGTTAGTAATTTTCTACACCCTAACGCAAGTGCACGTGTCGCTAACGAAGTAATAAAGTAAGTAAAAGTCGATCCCACGAGGATATTTTTAATCAAATTAATATTGCTATAAATTTCTATAAAATAAAGATGAAAATATTGAAATTAAATAATTAATAAGGAATGATGAACTAAAATTACTTAAAATTAAATAAGACAAAAAATAAAAATGATTTAAAAAGGTAATTATGGGAGAAATCTTTGTTAGGGTTGATTTTCTCTTTACATGCAATTACTACTGATGCTACAGCAATGTTATAGCATTAGTCACAGAACAGCAAGAATTCATAATATTTCTAGGATTCCGTCGAATTGCCTAGATAAATTCGTTTCAGAATTTTCTTTTCGACTTTGAAAAGATAAAAACTTAATCCGAATTTTCTTGTAAACCTATTCTTAACGCCAAATAAATTAATGTTAGCTACTTTACAACAATTTTAATTTATTTAATTACTCATACATCTTAAATTCCTATTTACCCATCGATACAATAGGAATATGTGAATTTAAATCTGCCTATCGACACAATTTAATTTACGCCATAAAAACCATGAGCAATTGTTCAGTGAAAAATACTAAGCATTCATAGATCAAAGTAAAAACATGTAAAGAGTACTATCTCTCCTAACCAAGATAAAAAGTTTAGCCTAGAAACATAATAAAATTAAAAACAAAAATATTCATAACAACAGCAACAATAACAGAGAAGAAGAAGAAAAAAGCTGAAGAAAAATATCATCGGTTCCTCCTTGCTGCAGATCCAGTTCTCTTTTTTCTCTCTGTTTAGCAGCCAAAATATATAATCGTCCTTCTTTTCTCTTTCCAGTCTGTTCCCTTGATCAACGGCTTATCATTATGGTAAAATCTTCTTGATTTGCTCTTTATTGTTGTCCACTCTTCTAAGTCGTCTGTTGCTTTGCCTATGTTGCTCTATCATCCGATTGTATTTTATGCTGCTCTATCATCCGATTGCTGTCATCCCTTATTCTATTTGTCGACTGCCATCCGATTGCTGTCATGTCATCCGTTTTCATTTGTCATCCATTTGTTTGTGTGAAAGTTTTGTCTACTGTTCTCTTCTTCCATTTGTTTGTCATCCATTTGTTAGTTGTCCGTTGCTATTTGTCGACTGCTGCTTTGTTTACCGTTTTGACTGTCATTCGATTCTATTACCTTTCTCTGTCATCTGATTCATTACATTTCTCTGTTATCCGTTTGTCATTTGTCATCCGATTCTGAATCATTTTTCAGCCAATATTTCTCCATTCTCTCCTTGATTTTCGTCCTTCATTTTTGGTAACAATAATCTCCTTCATTGATTTATTCTCTCTCTTCGAGATTCTTCAGCCTTTAAATTTGATTTTTCCCGCTATTAACTTTGCATTCAAATAAGAAAATATAACATTCGAATTAATGAGAAAATCTGTTTTTAATAGATAATATGTATGAAATATATTAAATTAAATCAATGTCTTGATACTGCAGCATTATGTAACAATTGTAGTAAATTCCACTAATATCTTCTGCAATTCACTCAAATCATACAAGTTAAATTACCTAAAAATAGTATAAAATAACTCTAAATTTAGAGTTATCACATAGTTAAATTTATTACCTTTTCTAATGAAAGCAGGGTGATGATTTTGTTTCTTCACAGCTTTTGCAGTACTCATTGCAGTCTGCTTTCCTGTGTAATCAAATATCCTTTACTGATACTGTTTGTGGCACTGTGCTTTCTCTTTTGTAACCAAGTCTATAAGATACTGTCTGGTACACCGAGTTTTTCCCTTTGAAATTAAGTCTAGAAGACATTGTCTGTGATATTGAGCTTTTACCTCTGTACCAAAGACCAGAACGATCACCACATGACTTGTTGATTTTCAAAATATCATCTAGCTTAGTAGACCCCGAATTCAACATTTTAATATTTTTCTTCATGAGATTCAGCTCGTTGGATAGATCTTCAACTTCATCCTGACTCGTCTTCCATTTTGCTTCCAACTCGGTAATATTATTTTTAAGATTTATCTTCTCATCCCTTAAACCTCCAATTTGAATACGTAGCTGCTGATTCACTTTAACAAGTTTGATCCATTTTTCATGGAGAATCTTGTATTCCACGATAAGATCTTCTTTTGTGGCTTCCTCCTCATCTTCATCACTATAGGTTGATATATCGTCTGTGACATCCCGTGTAGCACTCTCACGTTCTGTATGTTCAGCTTTAGCAACAAATCTGACATGGTTGTTCTGAAATTCATCTTTTTTTTTCTTATTCATCATCACTTCAAGTCGTGTTGAGAGAGTTTTTCTTTTTCTTCAAAGTATTGGCGCATTCAGCCTGAATATACCAAAAATCATCACACTCTATGCATTGAGTTCATCTGTTCTTGGGAGGTTGATTAGATGCATGATTTTCTTCCCTGTATTTCTTATTACTTGAGGAGCCAGTTTTGGAGTTACTGACATTGGGTCTGACACCACGATTATTTTTCTAAAATTTCTTTATAACTCGACTAAAATTCTTTGATAGCAGCGCTAGAGATTCTTCAAGGTCATCTTCTTCATGATCATTCAAATCATGTGTCTCTACCTTTAGAGCTACGCCTTTTACTTTCTTTGCTTCCGTGTCCATTCCAAAATTCATCTCAAATGTTCTAAGAGATCTCATTAGTTCTTCAAGCTTCATTTTGGAGACATCTTTTACTTCTTCAATAGCAGTAACTTTATAGGCAAATCGTTGAGGAAGAGATCACAGAGTTTTCCTTACCAATCGTTCTTCCGAGAAAGTCTCAACAAGAGCAAACGCCTCATTGGCGATGTCACATAATTTTGCATTGAACTCGACAATACTCTCATCTTCATGCATTTTTAAACTCTCAAACTTTATAGTGAGCATTTGCATTTTCGATAACTTTACCGCCGACATTCCTTCATAAGTGGTTTGGAGAATGTCCCAAGCCCTTTTTATTGATTCACAAGTGGAGATAAGCCTGAACTGACTAGGATCAACTCCAGTGAAAATAACATTAAGTGTCTTTGAATTATTGTTTGTCAATGCATCTTCCGTCACAGACTAACTTTCTTCAGATTTAAGAGATATAACACCACCTTCATCAACGGTCGTGGGAGGGTCCCATGCTATCAGAATAGATCTCCAAGCCTTCTCATCTAAAGCCTTGATGAATGCTCTCATCTGGGCCTTCCAATAAACATAGTTACTTTCATCCAATAGAGGTGGACGCATTGTTGAACCTCCTTCCTTCATAGAGTCCATCGCACAAATAAAACATGATCAAGTCCCGCGAATCCCACTTAAGAAACAGAAGCGACCCGCTCTGATACCAATTCAAAGATCATGATTAGTTACGCGGTGTTGTGGAACACTAGGTGATACACCGATAATAAACGCGATAATGGACAGTAATTAAATGCAAAAAGTAAATAGACACGAGGTTGGTAACGCAGTTCGGCAATTGCCTACATCTGCGGGGCCACGCCAACAATTCTCTGAGTTCACAAAGTTACAAGACACTCGGTCTAACACAAAGTAAGACTCCTTTTCTTTGTCGCCACCTCTTCCTAACTTCCCCAGCGAATCTGTTTTTGCCAGCTCCCCTCGTCTTGAAATCGATCCCTCCTGGAATCTGAAGGCAACAAGATCTCCTTATTGATGATGACTCATCCCGGAATCCAAATGTGACAAGCTCCCTTTGTCGATGATGACTCCTCCCGGAATCCGTGTATGGCAAGATCTCCTTGTCCACGATCAGAACTCCTCCCGAGTTCCAGGCAGCCTCTTCCCGAGACTGAGCTTCAATGAAGAATATCAAGGAATGCACCTATGACACCGTCAGCGACACCAACTGTTGTCTTTGGATGCACTCAAACAACACACTCATAAAATAACGAAAATCAATCAGAACAGAGTGTGTAGGACAGTCTATTATAGACCGAATGAACAACAACTTACACCACACGAAATTGTGGGTGAAAAATAAATTGTCCGAATGAATAAAGACTTTCGGCTCTCAAGAATAATGGCTTCAGCAAACCTTAATTGTGAGGGAATAATGTATAATATACTGTCCATCGAATATTTCTTTTTTTGATCTTCAATATTCTCTCCAAACAGATCGCACATAATAAGAAAACTGAATCTCATGAAAATCGAATCTGTGACGTTTATGGAAAGTATTGCCTACTTAATGGGAATGGATCCCAGCAAATTAGGAATGGATCCCACAATTGTTGTAATCATATATCTTGTTATAATCCAGAAAGCAATTATCAAATTAACTTTCTGAAAATGATTTTTGAAAATAACACAGATGGAAAATCTGAGCAATCGACGAGCAAACGAATCGGGATCAAATCCCTTAGATGCTGTGATCTTGAATCTCGCTGTAATCCAGCTTAACAAACTCGTAATCTTCAAATTTACTTTCCAAAATAGCATCATTTCTATAATGTCGAATATGTTAACAATAGCTTGTTCTCCAAGTAACATCATTCCAAAAAGATCTGATCTTCCGAAAATAGCAAACTTTCAAATTTTAAAAAGTTCCAATTTAACTTCTATGAATATCTTCTTGATCTCCAAGAAACTACATTTCAAAATATAAATAGATAATTTCTTGATTTCCAAGAAACTACCTTCCAATTATGAAATCTCATAGTTAGAATAAAATCTAAATTTCTTTAATTATTATTTGTCAAAAAATTAATGCCAATCATATTTACATTTACACATATGAAGTTCATATCATACTAATATTAATAAAAACAAATTAATGGCCAATGCAGGTCACGAACATGCGACTTTCTCATTATTAGCACAACTCTCTAACCAACTTAGCTAGTAAGACTTTTTGTTTATATGGGGGATCTATTTCTTATCTATTACAACTATGTAAAACCTTTTTAATACCCACTTAATTTATACATTAAAGAATTTGTCTTAGACAATACAAAATTAAGGTTTTAATGCATAAATAAATACTATAATTCATTTGCAAGTCATTCCAAGATCAACCCGATTTAGTTATTTCCATTAACAAAACGACACGTGGCGACCTTTTTAAGGTTGCTGACAAACCATGGAAGTGAAACTGGTTTGCTACTGGAAAAAATAGCATCTCAATATCATGCGCCAATGAGCTGTTATACATGACGAGCAAATGAATTAGAGACACGTGGTGTACATTAGAAAAATCAGTCTAGTGGAAAAATATGATTGGTGTTTGATGCTACGCGCTACGTTTGCGATTAAAATAAAAGCAATGGCAACTAGAAAGAACATCGCCCTCAGCCCTGAAGCTCCAGTTCAGTATTCTGAGTCGAGAATGGAAACCTAAGGAAAAAGATAAGAGGACAACGTAAAATTCAAAGCTCTCTCTCTTCCGCACCACCAACCCCCCCCCCCCCCCCCCCCCCCCCCCCCCCCCCTCTCTCTAAACTTAACTTTCTTTCTCCGTCCATCTCTATCATGGGTTTCTCTCTCTCATCACCCAAAAAAATATTTTTTTTTTCACCATTTTAGTTGCAGTAGAGTACCATGTCTAGAAAAGAAGATGAACTCCAACCCATAAGTTGATACCAGTGAAGAAATAAAGGGAAAGGGAAGGTGGCTGCTAAATCTAAGAAGAATGGGTAGGGGAAGAGTGGAGATGAAGAGAATAGAGAACAAAATAAACAGGCAGGTTACTTTTGCAAAGAGGAGAAATGGGGTTTTGAAGAAAGCTTATGAGCTTTCTGTTCTTTGTGATGCTGAGGTTGCTCTCATCGTCTTCTCCAGCCGTGGAAAACTCTATGAGTTTTGCAGTACCTCTAAGTAACTCTCTCTCTCTACATTTTTTTCATGTAGATCTCTAAGTTACTTTATCTGATCTTGATAATATTGAAATAATTTATCTGTGTTTTCAATATTGAAATAATTTATCTGTGTTTTCAATATTGAAATAATTTATCTGTGTTTTCAATATTGAAATAATTTATCTGTGTTTTCAATATTGAAATAATTTATCTGTGTTTTCAATATTGAAATAATTTATCTGTGTTTTCAATATTGAAATAATTTATCTGTGTTTTCAATATTGAAATAATTTATCTGTGTTTTCAATATTGAAATAATTTATCTGTGTTTTCAATATTGAAATAATTTATCTGTGTTTTCAATATTGAAATAATTTATCTGTGTTTTCAATATTGAAATAATTTATCTGTGTTTTCAATATTGAAATAATTTATCTGTGTTTTCAATATTGAAATAATTTATCTGTGTTTTCAATATTGAAATAATTTATCTGTGTTTTCAATATTGAAATAATTTATCTGTGTTTTCAATATTGAAATAATTTATCTGTGTTTTCAATATTGAAATAATTTATCTGTGTTTTCAATATTGAAATAAGTGTTTCAATATTGAAATAATTTATCTGTGTTTTCCATGTTGATTTCCAACACTGTCTCCAGTTTTGTATGTTTTTTTTCATCTGGGTTTAGTCATATATTTTTTTATATGTGGGTGTGAACTTCTGAAATCTGATTGGATGAACTATGTATGATTAATGGAATTAGTTAACTTTTATAAGATTTTAAAGAGAGGGGGGAAGAACAGGGAGATGCAGACGTTCTAGAAAATTCTTAAAATTTAAAGGTGTGCTTCGTTCTAAGTTGGTGTAGAATATGAGACAGATATCACTCAGTTTTATGGTATGACAAGATCGAAAATCTTTTAAATGTTCTTGTGATTGTTTCTCTAAAATCCGAATTAGGGTTCATCTTTAAAATTCGCGCCAAAGATCCATCTGCTGGAGAAAACATACTATGTTTTTTGAATGGTAAAAATTATTTTAACCCTTAAATTATAATTTTTTTTTAAACACCCTTAAACTAACAATACAAAAAAATTCAACATTCAACTTATCATAAACCTAACAATTTAACCTCTTGCGGCCCCCCAATCACCTCTCGTTCTGCATTTTTTGCCTAGAACGGAGTGCCGATCTAAAAACAACGGCCACCCGTTCTGTTGTGGGGTCTTTGTGGGGGGTGGAGGCCCCTGTTCCACGTGCACCTCAAGTGGAACTGGAACGGAGGCCGTTCTCCCTAGCCGACCCCCCGTTCTCAAGAGCTTTTTATAATGAGGGGCCGGCTCGGAAGAACGGGCCCCCGTTCCCAATTATTGGACTGGAGAATGGAGTGTCGATCTCAATTATTGTCTAATAACGAAACGTTCAAAATTATCTTCCCATGATGATGTGAATATGTGTTAAAAATTTCAAACAAAATTGAATATAGTTTGATATTTTTGTTCTCTCCATTGCTGAGGCTGGGACCCACTGTTCATTCCTCGCTTTATAAATTAATTTTAAAAGAATACCAAACGATATTGAATTTATTTAAAAGTTTTATCATTTGTTCGTCACATAATGGGAAGATAATCAAGAAAATTTCGTAATTTTATAACATTTGTACGATTTATTATAATTACACATTATAGATTACAATAAATCCAAAATTACACATTACAATAAATACATAAATTACGCATTATAATAAATATATAGTCATTCATTTCTGCCGCGGGCGCGTGTTAAAGATTCCTGCACATAATGAAAACTATAATAAAAAAGAATGATAGCGTGTTTATGAGCGAAATGTGTTGAAACGTACCCGCGTCCTGTCAATTGTGTGGAAACTCATAAATGTGTTTTGGGAAGAAGCGCATGAAGTAAATCCTTTGTGAAGACAAGTGCGACTATTATGCCCCTGCTGCCGACATATACGACACGACATCGTCGAGTTCTTCCGACTAACTGTCGAACTTGACGGCTCATCGATATCTCGCACTCTTGTTTTCTTCGACCTACTAGGTTCACGCTTTCTTCTGGGTGAAATGATTTCCTATTCATTTTCTACAGGCAACCACATTTGGTGTCCACTAACGGGATAAATAAATTGTGAGTGTATCTGCAGATAAGTTTTCCAGTGATAATATTGATACACGTAATTCTATGGTGTTTGTCTCAAGAAATGCATGCAGGGAATGAAATTGACACACGAAGTTCTAGTAAGCTCTCACCTGTAACAGTTGCACACACACGTATCATGTCGACAACATATTGTTCGTTGCCATTACTAACCTCAAATCGTCCAGCTCCCACAAACACAGGGCTCCAATTTCGAACTGCATGTTCTAGCTTCTCAAGCTTCTTTCTTATCTGCGGACACAAGACGTTCGTTGACGAGACCAACTTCTCATATTTTTTCACTATCCGAGTCATCAAACACTTTCAGATCATCTCGAACATGGTCAGGATCGGTTTGTCTCTGGCATGCAATAGAACTGCATTAAGCGACTTGCATAAATTATTCAATCTCATTTCGTACTTGGGAATCAAAGAAAACGCATGACTAGCCCAATATCTAAGCTCTATGCGTCAAAGAGATGCGTGGGCATCCAGCTTAATCTGATATAATTTTTTTATTTCTATATCAAAATGATAACTCGTGATTGCCCTGGCCACATTCTATATTGTATCTTTGTATACTCTGCCCCGAAATTGGTTTTTAAAATTTACGTACATATGCGGAGGCAGTAGCGGTGTTCGACTAACGGTAATTCATCCTGCACAGTAGACAACAACCCCTGATATTTAAAAGAAAAACAGAGTCAACATAAAAGAATATAACTACCACAACGCCCCAATATTTGAAATAACAATTGAAAATGCATTATACCTTTTGTCGATCTGAAACAATTATCCATTTGCATCTCTTCAGTGTCTAGGTCTTGCTTCAATACTCGCAAAAACCACGTCCATTAGTCCCTACACTTTGATTCGACGTTGGCAACAGCAACAAGATATATTCTATCACTGCCATCAATACTGATGGTTGTGAGTAATTGGTCGGGACACGAGTCCTTCAAATGACAACCATCCAAACAGATAATACGTCTACCAGACTGCAGCAAACCTACCTTGCAAGCAGCTATACACAAATTCATTCTTTGGAATACGAATGACTGATTGTCGTCATATCCCACCAAGTAAGTGTCTAGGAACAATGACCTACTCGGATTTGATCTACGTATTTCTTCTGCGTACGACCACAATAGCTTGTATTGTTCGTCGCTCATACTTTTATTAAATTTTCGAGCTTCGCTTCTTGCTCTTCTGGCAAAACTGGGTGTAATGTTGACATTCAAATCCTTCTTCACTATCTCGATAATGAAAGAGATTTGTCACGTAGGTTGACTTTTGAACATATCCAAATAATGATTTGCCACTCATTTTGCTGTAGCGTGTCGATTCTCAATTTTTATTGAACAGTTGTGAGAATCGGTCAAATTCTTTATTTGAAACGTAATCTCGTTTCGCATCTTCAAACCATGTAGTTGCCACTCACAACCAATTGTCGAGAGTCACTTTTATGAATTTAATCTCATAATCATTTGTCAAGGCATATTCAACTATTTCTTCTCATAATCATTTGTCAAGGCATATTCAATTATTTATTCTCTAATTTCCTTTAAAGAACTATATTTTTTATCCAAATAAAATTTCATTGAGATTTTTTCTCTTACCGGTATGTTTTTCACCTCATCATCCTCTGAGTCGACCAGTTTTAAAAGTTCACCGTCGAGAGTTTTGGAGGTAGAATACACATTTATTTCTTCATTACCTTCTAAGTGATCGAATGTTCAAAGATCACCATATGTAGGCGTGGAGTACGAATACCAATCCATATTGGCGTCACAAGTTGTTGTCTTGTCTAAATCAACTGATATACTTGAATCAGAATCTATCAACGTCGCTAATATAGAGAAATTTGCCGGAGCAAAAAAATAGTCAAGAGGTTTCAGAGTTTTTACGAGCTGGAGGTGAGAATGGAGGTTGTCTCCTTATATAATTTTGGAGATCGGCCCTCCGTTCTAGTCCAATTATTGGACAATAATTGAGATCGGTCCCCGTTCTCCAGTCCAATAATTGAGAACGGGGGCCCATTCTCCCGAGCCAGCCGTTATAAAAGGCTCTTGACAGAACGCGGGGTCGTTCGTTTTAGATCAGTCTCCCGTTCTAGATAAAAAATGCAAAACACAGGGTAATCAGGGGGCCGCGAGGGGTTAAATTGTTAGGTTTATGATAGTTAAAAGTTAGATTTGTTAGATTTATTAGTTTAAGGTGTTTTTTTTTTAAAAAAAAAATCCATAGTTTAGGAGTTAAAATAGTTTTTACCCTTTTTTGTATTATCTAATGCTTTTTAGATTATTATTTCTAATATTCTTTAAGTGGTTCATCCTGTGCTTTTCTTCTTCTCCTTATTCTTTTCTTATTAATAAGAAAATCATCCTCTACTTAGTTCAAATGAGGTTACAAATAACTACCCAAAAAATATTAATCGCATAAAGCAGAATTATAATCCATTGAAGCTTATGATTGCAAATAAATTATTTTCTTCTTAAAACTCTAATTTTACTCTGAATCAATTAAGGTAACCCATGTAAAACTGGCCCAAACCGGACAAAACTTGAAACCTAAGAACCCACCCAAACCTGCCCTAAATCAAATTTTCGTATAAATTTTAGTCAAACAAAAATATAAAAAAATAAGTCGTGTTGTGTGTTTTTAATTTTTGCACTCTATTGTATTTGTCTCGTTATTTTTTGTAGTAGTACTAACGTCCATATTAGCCGGGTATAATGTTAAATAAGATTTTAAAATATGTTCAAAGTCTTTTGCTTCAAACTAAAATAACAAGTGCGATTCGAGTGACTTGACTCTTTCTTAAAAGTTGTACCGACTTTCTTGTTTCTGGTCCAATTATGTTCTAGGCTGCGACATGATTAGAGTAGGAAATGAATTTAAGATCACCCAATGCAGATTGATGCACTGATTTTATATTTTTGTTTGCTTTGAAAACCCAATTTGTCAGCATGCTCAAAACGTTGGAGAGGTACCAAAAATGTAGCTATGGGGCAGTGGAAGTCACCAAACCCGACAAAGAGCTCGAGGTAATTAAATTGTCTACAAATATTTAATTCTTTATAATTTAATCGCTTCTTTGTTATGAGAAGCAGAGTAGCTACAGAGAATACATGAAACTCAAAGCTAAGCTTGAGTCTCTGCAAAGAACTCAAAGGTAATATATTAGTTTATTATTTTCTTCAAGTTACCATTATTCCTAGATTATTTTCAAAACTAAGGTTAAAAAGTTTAGTGTGACCCAAATTTTATTTAATTGGGTCAATATTAGAGTATTTCATATTATTCTATATATTGTTGTTTGAATCGCAAAACTCACTTGTACTTGATTTGTAATAGTGAATTTATTTTGTATCCATGGTTTTTTCCTAGAAAAGTTTTCTACGTAAATCTCGATGTTAAGTTTCTGTGTATTTTTTTTTTTTTCATTTCGCATTCGATCTTCAACAATAATTACTCAAAATACTATTTGGATACAGCATTTCCAACTGTCATTGGTTTTGGTATAATTGTTTGTTTTTGTTTTTTAAAATGGCATCGTTTGTAATTTTTGGGCAATTGTGTATATATTTGCATAAAGGAAGCTTCTTTAGTTTTTTGCTTTTGGTACCTTAGAAACATTCTTGGAGATGATTTAGATCCACTGAATTCAAATGAGCTTGAGCAGCTTCAATGTCAACTAGAGGCATCCCTCATGCAAGTTAGGTCAACAAGGGTAATATTTTCTCTGTTTCTTTTTGGGGAAATTTGAAAGATGGAATCTTTATGGATCATCTGCTTGAGAAGTTTCAAATTTCATGTTTGGTCAAAAGGGTTTTTGTTTTCCTCTACAAAAGCTATAATTTTTTGTGAAATTTGATGAATAGCCAAGTAATTTACGACAACCAACCTCTAACTATGTTTCATCTTGTCCCGCCTTCGTTACAGACACAGACCATGCTTGACCAGCTTTCAGACCTTCAAAACAAGGTACAATATTTGCTTCGACTAGCAATCAATAGTGTTGGATATTCACTGCGTGCTTAAGATCTAAAACCTCTTTTCATAAACATAGGAGCATCTGCTGGGTGAAGCAAATAGATGTCTGAATATAAAGGTAAGAAATTTTGAATTCCAACAGCATTAATTGATCATTTAGTTTGAAAATCGGATCGTAATCAATTAAATGCATGTTTTTTGAGTAATTTTTGTCAATCAGCTGGATGAGATTAGTTCTAGAAACCATCCGAGGCAGCCATGGGAGGGTGGTGGGGAATGCATTTCATATGCTCCTCAAAATGTTGAGTCTCAGGTCTTCTTCCAGCCTCTAGACTGCAATCCCGCTTTGCAAATTGGGTAAAAAAACAGCAAAATGGATAATAATTTTCCATCATTTTCTACTCCAAATTTCACTTCCCAAAGTTCTAAGTTTTTCTAAATTTACTATTTCATTTCAATGGAAACAGCTATACAGGTTCAGTTCCAGACCAGATCACTGCTACCACCATCGTTACAACCTCTCATCCCCATCAACTCAATGCATTCATTCCAGGTTGGATGCTTTGATTTTTCTCTGCTCAGATCCTAACTTCTGTCAATTGCTTCATCAGCTCATATGCATGATGTACATATAAACACTTGCATGCAGAGCTTATTCTGATGTAATATTTGAACGATTGTATGCATGAAACTAGCAGAACCCATATAAAGCATGTTTTTTTACATTGGAGACAGGATGAGGTTGAATTTGTCTAATCTTCCCTTTTTTTGACTGTTGCTCTTGATTTTTGTCGTCGTTTTTATTTTTTTTCGACCGGTAAAGCTACATTTTAGTCTTTTTAAAGACATGGGACACGCCACGAGATGATTCAAATGAAACTTTTTCAATCTTGAATCCTTCATCCGATGAGTTTACTGTGTTAGGAATTTTGATTTTAAGTTTGTTGAAAATTTAATGATGCAATTTCGATTATAATTAAAGTCCAACCAGTGCCAGCTCTAAAAAAAATAAAAAGAAACTTTCTCTAAAACCGAAACAATGTCTTCAATATAAAAGTTATGGAAGTATAGTTCTGAAATTGATTTTCTTCAATATTCACATGTTTGAGTATAGAAATTCATTGGTATACTCACTATGCATATGTTTGTTGAAGATCTCCTGTGCCAAAATCTCCTTTTCTTGCAAAATCTCACGTAGTTTCATCGAATGCCATCAGCTACAAAGAAAATACATACAAAAATTATAAAACGATAAACCGAAAGAACACAGTCCTCTAACAAAAACAAAAGTTAAAAACTAAACTCACAAAATATATCGTTATCGAAGGACCGGGTAAGAAAATAATAATCCAGAACTTGAGATAACAAGTGATAGTCCCTTCAACGAATCAAATACTATACTACATTTTTTAAGTACAGCTTTAAGTATAACACTAGACTTCTTTCTCTTCCAACTTATTTCAAACCCAGTTCCATAACTCTCCCGCCCTTATTCCATCAATATCTCATGCACTCTAAGAAGGACAATTTGAAATAGAGAACATATGGTTTGGCTACAGAAAATCATGAAAGAACGAAAAGTCGTTTTAAGAACCAATGGATTGGAATTATCGTACAACGATAAGAGAAATAAAAAATATTACATGTGATGCAGCAGCGGATAGGAATAAATAATTAAGCAGAAAGAGAGAAAGAGGGAGTGAGGAGAAGAAGAAACCGTAGGAAGAAAGAATTTCTGAATAGGGGAGGGAAGAAAGCATCATAAAGGAAGATTGGAAATGAGGAGGGATTTCAAAGAAAACTCAATCATTTTTATCATTCATTCATCAATATCCCACTAAGTTACAAAACAATACTTTAAATAGAATAAAACTTACTTGGAAAATGACAAAGATATTAATGACCAATTAAACACATAACAGAAAACCACACAACGCTAAAAACTATAATAATAAATAACCAAAATAAATGACACATAGGAAATAACAAAATAATAAAAAGATGTCCTCATCAATTCTCTCGGGGAACGAGAAACTTCCCTTCAAGTTGGAAGACCCATAGCACAACAACTAATCAACCTCCCAACCATAAGTTAAGCGGTTGAACAACCTTTTGTCGACGTCCACAAATTTGTGTGACCGAGGGCCTGAATCGAAAATCTTTAGAATTGTCTCATACTTTAGTAAAGAAATATCCTGATAATTTCGGAGTAGCTCCAAAAGATTTGGATCCAAAAGATTTGAATCCAAATGCTGAAATGTCTCTTTGCAAATCCGCATACAATCACTGTTTGACCGACCCATCCAACATACAAAGAAGTGTTGGATCTCACCTTCGTTGATAAGTACAATCTGTTCATCTAAAATATCCTCAATTTTATCCTCACGTGTTGTGATGGGATATGTTAGAAAAACAGAGTTAGTAGGATCAATAGATGGAGGAAGAAATGGATCAACATATGGTTTAAAATAGCACTTATAAGCTACCAAGTCGTCGACATTAAAATCACGATCAAAATTCCTTGACTGATCAATGTGTTTCCCATCCTCTTGTTTTGCTTCTTTAAAAGCTTTAGTCTTCCTAGCGACCATTTTAAGCATTATAAGCTCTCTTCGTGCAATTCTTCCTCTCCATCTACGTTGGATATATAACACAGTTTTTTGAACACTTTTAAAATAAGAATATACCATATAGCGGCGGAGATGAGCCTGGATAACTGTTGCAGCCTTCGTACTTTTTCTGAATCGGAAATTTTTACGAGCCATCATTGCTCTTAATCCAGTTTGAAAAGTGATTGCAGATGACCGTAGACTTAGGTAAGATTTTCTTGCTCGATATTGTCTGAAATTCTTTGAAATTCTTAAAGCTGCTGCTTCCTCTGCAATTGTTCATCAGTGAACTCCTGCAATGTTTCGGTAAGCCTTTCAAGACCTTGTTGAATCTTTTCAAGTTTAACTTTTCTTTCATCTAAGAATTTTTCAAAAAATTCATTACGTACTGACCCCGAAAATTGCCGAGAGCCATATTTCTGTTCGTAATGTCTTGGAGCAAACTCTTTTTGCATTAGGTACTTCATTAACTCCCATGTACGAATTTCGCCCTTGCCATCTACTCTTCTCTTTCTCGAAAGTTTTTCCCACCATAAATTAGCATACGCTTTGAAGCTCCAAAAGACAAGCAAGATTTTTCTTCTCTCTGAACAATCATAACTTTCAAACAATATCTCCATCTTTCTTACCCAATCAAAAATATCATAACCATCTAAATGACCACTAAAAATAGGCAATGAAATATTAAAAGGTCTTACATTATCAAAGTGGTCCATTGAAGTTCTTTGCAAATTAGTCTCTCGCCATTTGTTACTTTGAACACCACTCCTTGTCATTATATCGGCAAAATAAATTGCACAAATCACAACAAATAATTCACCGAGAAAGATTGAACTAGAAAACTCCCTGAATTTGTTGAATGCGCTTGAAGATAGTAGAAATAATAGAAATTCACAGTTTCAGCAGCAATTGAATTCAATCAGGGAAGTAAGTGAAACCTGATTGTAAAACTCTGTTTTGAAACCAATCCCAAACAGCAGACTGGCCTAATAAAATGAGACGAATGGCCCAATAGATTGGCCGCCCACAGAACACTTTATTATACACTATGATAATAGTGAAACCCAGTTCAACCCTCACTGATCAGAAACTCAAGGACAGAACAGCGATGTATCCAGCGACTGCACAGAAAGCGCCAGGGAACATTGTAGCTGCAAAACCCAAGCAGCGAAGCTGAGAGGAGTCGCCGGACCACAGGGTTGCGGGGTGCGGCGTAGGCGAAGAGGGGCGTTGAAACTCAACGACGAAGGAACAGCGAAGTCCCAGCGAAGACCCAGAACGACCAATCATCGATATTAAGACACGGGTCGTCGGCGAACGACCCGAACTCCGGCGAGCAGTGCAGTCACAGTTCTTTGAACCCAGAAACCCGAGAACAGAGCAGTGAAGAACAAATCGTCAATGATTACCAGAGAGAAAAGAGAAAGGCAGTTCGGTTGATGAGTGAGGGCGTGCGACAGAGCTGAACGATGAACAAGAACGAACCAGCAACCGGATTTGTTTTCTTCTGATAATCATCAAAAACAAAATCTCGGCCAAGACCTCTTCTATGTGCGACAGAGGCAGAAACCGACTGGTGAGACAAAATGAAAAGGGGCCATAATCAACTGTTGAGAAAACAATTGTTTTGGCTCTGTAGCAGCGAAACCAAACGAGAAAAAGAAACAACTGCCCAGAATCAATTGTTTGAGAAAACAATTGTTTTGAGCTCTGATACCAAATTTGATGCAGCAGCGGATAGGAATAAATAATTAAGCAGGAAGAGAGAAAGAGGGAGTGAGGAGAAGAAGAAACCGTAGGAAGAAAGAAGTTCTGAATAGGGGAGGGAAGAAAGCATCAGAAAGGAAGATTGGAAACGAGGAGGGATTTCAAAGAAAACTCAATCATTTTTATCATTCATTCATCAATATCCTACTAAGTTACAAAACAATACTTTAAATAGAATAAAACTTACTTGGAAAATGACAAAGACACTAATAACCAATTAAACACATAACAGAAAACCACACAACGCTAAAAACTATAATAATAAATAACCAAAATAAATGACACATAGGAAATAACAAAATAATAAAAAGATGTCCTCATCAACATGTCCATGGAAATAAGAAAAAAAATGGGTTCCAAACTTTCCGTATGTTCAAGCACAACTCGGGACTGATTCACAGCGTGTATGCAACAACTAGTAAGGAATAAGTTCTTCCAAAAACTAGTAAGGTGACTTGTTGAGCTATAGAATAGCAGTCCCTTTTTTGGGTTGTTTGGTTAGAAAGAAACAAAAGAGTTTTGCATGACACAAAATGGATTGAGTTACTCCGAGGTATAGTTTAGTTTTCATAGGTAAATGGGGCTTGTGCTTGGAAAGATTGGAAGCTATTTCTAAACTTTCCATCTTTACTGTTTTTCTTTTTCGATAAATTGTTGGTTTTCGTCGCAAAAAGAAGAGCTAGTAAAGAGGGTGGATAAAGAATGATACCTCCCCACAAACTGGGCAGCTTTCACTTCTCTCCATCCACTCATATATGCATCCAAGATGAAAATCATGAGAGCATTTGGTCATAATCTTGGGATTTTCAGGAGTATATTCTGCACAAAGAATGCACAATTAAACCATGAGAATTAGAGGTTCTATTCCATTGAAAGCATATATCCTCTAAGCGGCTTTCAAGAGAAACAAACAGTTGAAGAAAACAAAAAAGCTACTTCTATGGAAAAAGGTCATAAATGGAGCAGAACACAACGGATAAGAGCCAGCAAAACATCTTGACTCAGAACAGATGCGACCCGATTATCATTTAATAAACAATGAGATTATATTTATGAAAGAGATTCTGCAAAATTATTGGAAAGATCAAAAACAAGAAAAAGTAAAAAAAAAAAAAAAAAAAAAAAAAAAAAAGAGGGAATTTAACTACCTTCAAGACACGTAGGACAGACATCCTCGTCTTCCGAAAATGCATAATTTTTCTCAACTGCAGTGGATTTTTTCGCAGAAGAATATTTTAACAAGAACTTCCTCAACTCGTCTGTAGATTCATCTTCACCAGTAGATCTATTCAACTTGTCAGCAGCCCTCAAAGCCATATCCATATCAATATCACTTCTCAGAGGCTCCAATTCTCCGTGCAAATGGCTCGAGCCCTTTTCACGGGTCAAAACTAGCCTATCACATTGCAGGCGGATATATCTTGGGTCAGCATCATAAGGCAGTGGAAATGGAGGAGAATGATACATATCAGGCAAGGAGTTGTCAAAAGATGCAGTGGAAGTCAAAGATGTCACCCCCTGAATAGATGTAGAAAAGGAATGCACTTCCCCTCTTCTGAAAAGCGATGTATACTACAGAGCACAAGAGAAAGAAGAGTTATTTTACTCTTTTCTGCCATATCAGAAAAATTATTTTGTTTATTGAACGTTCAAAGAAATGATAAAACAACAAGAAAATTGGTCATGGGTCCATCCCAATTGTCGATATTTGGATAGCAGAAATGGTCTACTAAGAAAATGCTGGTCATTTACAGCCAAGCCTGTGACTCATATCCCCTCAACAGGATACCACTCTCTACGACAAAAATAACGTATGAAGATTAAACAGAAAAGTGTTCATACATGTATTGCAAGCTTAAATACAGAAATAAGAAACGTTGAGTATCAGTGGAAGAAGTAAAAATGCTTATGAGGAAAATTTTACTCTACAATCACTATAGACCACAAGAAACTTACCACATTTGAGAAGTTATTAACAAAGCAGCTAAGACATATACAGTTCCCATATGCTGGATTGTCTGGATTAACATTATCTTCAAAATTTCCAAAGTTTAAACAGCAGAAAACAGAACCCATTATTACTTACACCAGCTTCAATCTCATGCTTCCAAAATCGCTCGGAGAAATATATGGATAGGTAGAGATTCGGAGGAAGCTAGCTCACAGAAGTTCCAACCTCTGCGAGCCAAGTTTCGTCCTTTGTAAATAAGCAAGACTCCTTTACGAGAATTTGTCGAGAAGATTCGCCTATCACGCAGAAAGTAACTGTGTTAAGTAATACATCAGAGGATTGTCACAAAAACAAATCGATTAATGAAAACACAACTTCCAATTTCAACAAACCCTGCAAGACAGTTAAACTCCTATCATTATGTCTACAATACTCTGCACTAAGCAGAAGGCCAAAGCATAGACATGCTTAAGCATGAGAACTAACGCAGAGCCGCCACAAACTGAAGTTCAACATTTATATTTATTACCCAAAATCCATCTCACTTCAATTAGTTTTGAGAAAAGGAGTTATTTTTTCTTCATCATAGAACAACTTAGACAATCAACAAGCAACCAAACCAATCACCATTATCCTCCCGCAGCATTGATGAGCTTAGCACACCTATTATCAACACAAAGAATACAAGCATTCCCTATCGGTAATAATATTTATTTCAATTGCATCGAAAAATCCAAAATTTTCAGCATGAAATCAACCAAAACAGACCCATAAACACGTAAAATCATCAAAGATGGTGACCCGTTGGAAAGACCCGAGCAAGCATCGTTGCAAAGAAAAAGAGGAGAAACACAGAAAAAGACCACTGTGAAGACAACGAAAAGTAGGAGAAAAAGAGAACACAAACGACCTTGGTCGGCAATGGCCAGAGAGATAGGAGCACTGGAAATCAGAAAATTGGTGAATATGGGAGTGTGTAAGAGATCAATCTGCTTTTCATGGAAAAGATCTTTCCTTTTTCCCAATTCTAAATATGGGTGCATGTATTTGGATACTAAGCTCTGGATATTCAGAAGAAATAGGCAAAGTTGGAGCCAAATTCAAATCTCTCTCTCTCTTTCTGTCTAAAGAGAGAAA
This sequence comes from Begonia masoniana, assembly GCA_022432975.1. NCBI lineage: Eukaryota > Viridiplantae > Streptophyta > Magnoliopsida > Cucurbitales > Begoniaceae > Begonia > Begonia masoniana. The sequence goes on from CM039515.1 coordinate 12,805,568, forward strand.
GGAAGAAAAAGGAAAACGTTAAAAAATGGAAGTCTTTTATTGTTGTAACAAAATATTTAAATATCCACTTCTTAGATTTGGTGTTAATTATTTAACGTTTATTTATTATTATTATAATGAAATAAATTGTTCAAATAAAAAATTATTTGTAGCAGTAAAAAATTGTCACGCATGCGTGACAGTTGACACAGCTAAACATTAAAATAAGATGGACTTTGTCCTTAATTTATTTTTATTATAATTAAAAAACATATTTTCTTATTATATATATCTTAGATTGAATTCATAATAATTTAATATAATAAACAAGTACGAACACAATCAAAAGCAATCCTCTAAAATTATTATCCAATCCCAAAAATTTAAAAATAATTTATAATTTTACAAAACGACCAGTTGACTAATGTCAAAGGATTAAAATTGTACCACGGTTTAAATTATACGTATTCACAAAGAAAAGAGAGATTATGTCACGATTAATTTAATGAATTAAAACTAGAACAAATGAAATTCTTCTACTTGTTGAAAAATTAAGAATCAAACCAGTAATAAAATAATTTTATTTTAAATAAATATGTTTTTATTGGCTAGCGCTCAAAGAAAAATCAATTAAATTGAATCAAATGAAATGCGATAGGAGGCACACGAAACTTGTGGATACTCTACTCGCCATGGGGAACCATGACAAATGTTATCTTAGACCTATAACCAAACAACTCTTGTCAAAAGTAGGAGGAACAAAATGAAGAAATAGCAAAAAACAAAAGCAGCTATTTACCTTCATCTTCATCCCCAAATGGCCTTTTACAGTTGACTAGTTTTTTCATGAACAGAAAAAAGAATCCTGGTGGGTAATTCTGTATATAAATCTGGATAAACTCAGTTATATGATCATAGCAGAATTGAAAAAGAAGAAAAGGGATGGATTGAAGGCTTTGATTGGATAGAAAGGAGATTATTTGAAGACTGATTTGAAGGTTTTGTTTAAAAGAATGTCTTGGGCTGTGTTGGTGACTCTTTTTCTGTGTGTTTGTTTTGGTGAGTTTTCTGAGGGAAGGCTGGAGAAGAAGCTTCCTTCTGCCGCCATTGTCGGCGCTGTCTATTGTCATACTTGCTTCCAAGAGAAATTCCTGAGGACAAACCACTTCATCTCAGGTAAAAATGAAAAAAAAAAAAAAAAAAATTATTAAGAAAATAATGAAGTTCACTTAATTTGATCTAAACCTTCTGCATATTATGGGATATTTTCACAGAAGTCATTTTTTTTGTAAATCTCTACAGGTGCATTAGTATCAGTAGAATGCAAAGAGGAAATTTCAAGGCCAAGTTTCAGAGAAGAAGCAAGAACAGATAAGCATGGCGAATTTAGGGTTCATTTACCTTTCTCGGTTACCAAACAAGCCAGGACAATTGAGGGATGCTCGGTGACAGTGATCAAAAGCAGTGAGCCATTTTGTGCGGTGGCTTCCGTGGCCGCTTCATCTTCTCTTATTTTGAAGTCAGTAGAGAAAGAGACTCACATTTTCTCAGCTGGATTCTTCACTTTCAAGCCTAAAACACAGCCAAATATGTGCAACCGAAAAGCGCATTTGAGAGATTTTGATTCTGTTAAAAGTGTTCTTCCTCCACCCATTGAGATTCCACCTCTTTCTCCACTGCTTAAAAGCCCCGCGGCATCAAAATTTCCTGGATTTTTCACAAAATTTCCCATAATTCCTTCACTTCCTCAACTTCCGCCATTGCTGCAGCTCCCGAATCTCCCAGGAATTCCATTTCCAGGTAAGAACAAGGTGTTCGAATGTCCCAAAACCCCAAAAACTGGAACAGTACTAGAACAAGAGGAGATCTACCCCGAACCTTCCTTTCCTCCAATTTATCCGGAAAATCCATTTGAGTCACCATTGTTTCTTCATCAAAATCCATTGCAGACACCTTCAATTATACAAAATCCATTCCAATCTCCGCCATCACTGTCCTTCCCTTTTCCTCAGATTCCAAATGAAACTCCTCAGCCATCATCTTCCTCCCCTTTTCCATTCCTGTTCCAGCCTGTTCCTGGCATTTCTCGCCTTCATCCATTTTCTTCCTTAAAGAAAGCTAAATTTAATACAATACTCCATTAGTGTTTTCCTAATGCCGACAGCAAGACTGTTGTGTTTTAAATTCACCAGAATTCGTTGTATGAATAAGTTTGTGAGATCCAATTTACAGAATCGGATTAACCAAGTCGGTATTGTCTTTATGTTTACTAAACCAGCATTTTTCTTTGAGAGTTTACCAGTCTAGCAGGATACGAAAGACGAGGTAATTACAACTAATCTCGCATGAACATACTTGTTATATGTAGGGTTTTTTTTTTTTAATAAAAACCTCAAACTATCGGTTTTTTGTTTAAAAAAATCTCAAACTTTACTATTCATCAAAAAAACCTTAACGTTTTGTAAATACGCAATTTAAACCTCGCAGCGTTGTTTATCATCCAAGTCTGAAACCTCTCATTTATCTCTTTATAGGACTCATCGAGATAATGTTGTGTCTACGTCAACTCTCTCTAAGAAGCGATCACTCCACGATGTCCTACGACGAGTTCATCCACTCTTTTTATGAGTTGTTGGATGTCTCGTTGCTAGTTCTGCTGTATCTCCAGCACTTGCTGCAGATGCTGATGTTGTGTTTGCTGCATCTCATATATCTGCTGTTGTTGCTGGTAGTGTTGCTGGTGGTGTGTTTGGTGCATATCATACATCTACCGTTGATGCGTCTGTTGCATCTGATATAGCTGTTGCAGATATTGCCTTATGTTTCATCCGCTTCTCTCATCCTCTTAGGGGGCTAATGGCAGCAATGTGGTCTCATCCATCAGCACTGCTTGAGAGGTAGATGCCCTGTAACACCCGGCATTTTCCGTGTAATTATTTTCCCCGAATAATTAAGCAGGATTACTCTAATATTAATGCAATGACTATTTTTAATGAAATTGTTGGAGTGTTCAATTGAATGAGAGTGATTGTAGAACCAATTCGACGAACTAAATAGAAGTTTAGTCAAAAACCAATGGAAAGGCAAATTAGGAAGAAATTAAGGTTGGTGGGAGAAATCAAATGGATGATTGACACTTAGCAAACTTGTGGAAGAAGACAAGCCATGTATTCCATTTCCTTCTCTTCCTCCTACGTGAGATATTTCCCTCTCTGCTTCTCTCTTTTGGTTGAAGAAAACCAACGCAAGGAGTTTCTTCCTTCTCTGATTTTCCTCCTGCTTTTCGGTCTAAGGTAATCATCTTAGATAGAAAACGATTTTTAGCTTATTTATTTGCTAGTTTCGTGATGTTTAGGGTTAATGTCCGTTTATGCATGCTATAGGTTCGTGAACCACAATGCTCGTGCGTTCAAGCTTGTTGCATTTCGGACCACAGGTAAGTTCATACCCGTAGGTTGGCCCTTAAGGCCCTACATCACGGAGGTACTAGGTATTTCTGTTCTGTCGGGTTGTTTTCAGGTAGAAGGATTAGAGCTATGTTCTATGTTTCCCCTGTTATGTTTCTGTTGTCTTAATTGTTGTTATCTGCTGTTTAAGTTGAAGAACTGTACTCGATCATGCATACACGTTTTTCCCGAAAATTCATGCAAAAACGTTTTCTGTACACTATTTGAAACTAAACAAGATAAAATCTGACTGAAATATATTGGTTAAGTGTGGGACGGGGACTGGCCTCCAGATCTGTTTCTGTACTGTACTGTATTACTGTTTGTGCCTGATAGTGCACTCACTGTTCGCCAGTTCCCCTATAAGCCCCACTTATACCCCTCTTCCACTGAAACGAAATGTAATGTTCTGTCACTGTATTCTGAAAACCGCATGCATAGCATTTTGCATCACTGCATATTTGTTATGTTCTTACTGAGTTTTAGACTCATAGGTGAACTCTCTGATGTAGGTACTGAACCCGAAAATGAGGACTTTGTGCCTCAATCTGATGAATAGGTGGCTGGTGGTTCGAGCTCTCGGTGGTGGTTGCTGCAGCCAGACATGTTTCTATTCAGAGGTTTAAGTTTTTGAAAGTGAAATTTATGTCTGTGAATTCTACTTAGATTCTGGTGTTTTGGTTTTAAAAACTCTGTTAGGAATTCTGGAAATGTATGTCAAGCTCTGCTTAACTTCTGAAATGTTAAAATATGCACAAACTCTGGGGTATTCTGAAAATAGTTTTAAAAAACTTTGGAATGCAGGTTCAGTTCTGTAGGTTCATTCTGTATTGCTGTTTAAAACCTCTGTATTGACAGATGAATTCATGTTCTGAGTATTGCTAGAATGGTCTAGAATTTTCTGTTGGTCTGTGCATGGATGGTTTCTGGTTTAGAGTTGTCCATGCAGCGTGATTTTTCTTCAGTTACTGTCGTTTTTCAGACATGCTCGAAATCATGTGTTTTGAATCGTTTTGAAGTTTGAAAATTATTGTATCTGTCTGCGTCATGCTTTCTGTTTAAATATGTCTTCCTGTTAATGTTTGTTCAATTCTGTCTTTAAACTATGTTTTCCGATTGCATCCTCCGTTGTTTAAAATCACATCTACTGTTGTGTTGTAAAGTGGCTCCACCGATCACTGTTCCGTTTGCATCCACCGATCACTGTTCACGTTTTGCATCCACCGATCACTGTTCACGTTTTGCATCCACGATCACTGTTCACGTTTTGCTTCTACGATCACTGTTCACGTTTTGCTTCTACGATCACTGTTCACGTTTTGCTTCCACCGATCACTGTTCACGTTTTGCATCCACGATCACTGTTCACGTTTTGCTTCTACGATCACTGTTCACGTTTTGCATCCACCGATCACTGTTCACGTTTTGCATCCACGATCACTGTTCACGTTTTGCTTCTACGATCACTGTTCACGTTTTGCTTCTACGATCACTGTTCACGTTTTGCTTCCACCGATCACTGTTCACGTTTTGCATCCACGATCACTGTTCACGTTTTGCATCCACGATCACTGTTCACGTTTTGCATCCACCGATCACTGTTCACGTTTTGCATCACCGATCACTGTTCACGTTTTGCATCCACCGATCACTGTTCACGTTTTGCATCCACCGATCACGTTCACGTTTTGCATCCACCGATCACTGTTCATTCCACCGATCACTGTTCACGTTTTGCTTCTACCGATCACTGTTCACGTTTGCATCTACCGATCACTGTTCACGTTCTGCATCCACCGATCACTGTTCCCGTTCTGCATCCACCGATCACTGTTCGCGTTTTGCATCTACCGATCACTGTTCACGTTTTGCATCCACCGATCACTGTTCACTTTTGTCATATTCACGTCATCCACTGTTTACATCTTCCGGTTTCAAAGCATCATTCCAGTTTAATTTGATCTACTGCCCAACAGTAATCTGCTTTTGAAAAACCAAGTCTTCCGCCTACGTCTTCCTGTTTTAATCTGAGAAGTTTTAAGGGTTTGTTTTTTTAAAGCTCAGTCGGTTTATAAAAAAAAAAAAAATAGTCCCCGTTTCTGTAAATGTCCCGGAGTGATGGCTCCTCGGCCCGATCGGGTCTGGGGCTGTCACATGCCCCCTAATTTTTCTTCAGCACCCAGGCGCCATCGACTTCGACGATGCCCATCTGTATCAACTGGGTCATGTCAAATACGTCAGTGGATCTACGGGGTATTATTTGCTCTCTAAGCGGTAGGCGAATCCCAGCACGCACGATGATCTTCATAATCAGTGCCTCATATGAGAGATTCGTTCTGGGTGCCCACTCGACCTCACGCATGTGATTTAAAATCAAGAAACCAGGGTCAAAAGGCTTCCCGTTGCACAGCTTATCCATGACATAGAGGTTCATGCAGATCACGTGATTTCGATGTCCCTCTCGTGGCAGAAAGGTGTGGGCTAGCATGTTGACCTATAACATTCAAGTTGTTTGCTCGTGACTTCACGAACGACTCAATGTTGGGATTGTAATGAATTTGCCGTAGGAACTCTACTCCCTCGGGCAATGTAAAAAAAGGGCAGTTACGGGAAACATGGTAATATCGCTCTGCCCCTTCTATGTCAAACCCGAGCACTTTATTCACTTGCTCTCGTCGTATCATAAACTCTCTGCCAAGAATGTACGTCTTCACACCAATAAATACTTCATCTATCCCAAACGATCTCAGGTTTGCGTAGAACAAGTGAATCATTATCTCGCACGTATCGCTCAATACATTGATCATGCGTAGGCCGATGTTCTCTAACATCTCTTTGATGCCCAACGACTCCCAACCTCTAAAGTTTATATTCATGCAAAAGTTTATTGAACGTTTTCGCATTTCCTGCTCAAACTTTCTCTGACAATTTTCATTCAAAAATTCCATGGCAAGATCCTGACAAAAATAATAAGTTCATTAATATAAATAAATAACTAATATATAGAATTTTATTATAATATTATTAACATATTCAAATTTTTAAAATTTTGATGTAGACTTTAAAATAAAAATACAATAAAGAAAACATACGTCATACTATTATAGCAAATATAATATATTAAAAGAAATGATAATAAGATATAGTAAGAAAAAAAAATGATAAAAGCTTTATTTTCTACGTAATGTGAGAAAAACGTTAAAAATATACACATAATAGCATACATAAATATAAAGTAAAATGTCAATATTTTTATAATTTAGATAGAAACAAAGAAAATTTATGTATAAAATATAATACTAAAAAAAAATAAGTTAATTAAAATAAATAAATAACAAAATTCAAATTTTAAAAATTTTGTTAGAGAATTTAAAATAAAGATACAATAAAAAAAACATACGTAATAAAAAAATTAATCTCGATTTAATCACTGAAGTAAATGATAAAATTAAAAAGTAAAAATAAAACATTCGTATTAAAAAGTAAAAATAAAAGTTTTATACTAGCAGTTCAACGTAGAGAAATATCACTGAAATACGAAGAGAGAGAGAGAGGAGAGAGGTTTGAGTGTGGCCGAGAGGAAGAGGGGATGGTATTTTGGACCAGCGGTACTCCACCCTAAATAATAAAACCAGTGACTTTTGTCACAGGTTTTGCCCTCGTCCTCTTCCCCTCGGAGTACGGCTGATCTAGTCGGACCGGTCATACTCCCCCTAAATGACAAAACCCGTGACAAAAGTCACGGCCGGTCCTGCTGGACCGCCATACTCGATTGAGGAGGACGGCCTCTTGACCCCCCTGCGAGGTTGAAATTGTGTATTTACGAAACGTTAAGGTTTTTTTCGATGAATAGTAAAGTTTGAGGTTTTTTTTTTTTAAAAAAAAAAAAAACAATAGTTTAAGGTTTTTATTAAAAAAAAACCCTTAAATGTATTGTATCATTGTTTAAAAAAACTTAAAGTTTAAAGTAATTATTGAACAAGTTTCATCATAAAAAAATGACGATATTTTCAATCACGTACATGTGTACCTTATTTCAAGTGCGGGTAAGCGCAAATGATTGAATTGTTAATAAATATAGTTTAATGTTTATTTTGTTAATGATCTTATAGTTTAGGAAATTTACAAAAAAAAAAACCCTCAAATTATTAGTTTTTTTTAAAAAAAAAAATTAACTTCATTTAAAATCAAACACTATAAAAACTAACAAAAACTCTCCGTCGTCGTCTTATTCTCAAAAAAAAAAAAAAAAAAAAAAAAAAAAAAAAAAAAAAAAAAAAAAAAAAAAAAAAAAAAAAAAAAAAAAAAAAAAAAAAAAAAAAAAAAAAAAAAAAAAAAAAAAAAAAAAAAAAAAAAAAAAAAAAAAAAAAAAAAAAAAAAAAAAAAAAAAAAAAAAAAAAAAAAAAAAAAAAAAAAAAAAAAAAAAAAAAAAAAAAAAAAAAAAAAAAAAAAAAAAAAAAAAAAAAAAAAAAAAAAAAAAAAAAAAAAAAAAAAAAAAAAAAAAAAAAAAAAAAAAAAAAAAAAAAAAAAAAAAAAAAAAAAAACAAACCGAAAATTTCATGCAAAGTTTATTGAACGTTTTCGCATTTCCTGCTCAAACTTTCTCTGACAATTTTCATTCAAAAATTCCATGGCAAGATCCTGACAAAAATAATAGTTCAGTAATATAAATAAATAACTCATCTATAGAATTTTATTATAATATTATAACATATTCAAATTTTAAAATTTTGATGTAGACTTTTAAAATAAAATACAATAAAGAAACATACGTCCAACTATTAAGCCATATAATATATTAAAAGATGATAATAATCTATAGTAAGAAAAAAAAATGAAAAAGCTTATTTTCTACGTAATGTGAGAAAAACGTTAAAAATATACACATAATAGCAATCCCTAAATATAAATTACCAATGTCAATAGTTTTATATTTAGATAGAACAAAGAAATTTATGTATAAAATATAATACTAAAAAAAAATAAGTTAATTAAAATAAATAAATAACAAAATTCAAATTTTAAAAATTTGTTATGAATTAAATAAGATACATAAAAAACCTACTAATAAAAAAATTAATCTCGATTTAATCACTGAAGTAAATGATAAAATTAAAAAGTAAAAATAAAACATTCGTATTAAAAAGTAAAAATAAAAGTTTTATACTATCAGTTCACCGTACACAAATAGTCGTCCGTTATTTCTAGTGTCCGTGGCAATTTACCGTCATTCGACGTCACAGGTTGGATGTGGACACCTTCCGTTACACGTGCGGTGCACGGTGCTCAGGAACAGTCGGCTGTTTCTGGAGAACAGCTGACCGTTCTTCGAGAACAGCCACGCATTCTGCGAGAACAACCGACCGTTCCAGGATATTGACCCTCCGTTGGTAAACTAAGGGCGGAGAACGGTCGGACGTTGTAGCACCCGGTTTCAATTAAACCGAATTTAACTTATCAATTAATGATGTGCAATTTCATGGAAGAATTGGGAGAGTTATTGATTAGGTTAATGAGTGACTAAGCAAGGGCATTTATGTAATTTGGCAATTTAAAAGTAGATAACCTATTTAAGGGAAGGGGTTTAGAGATTTATGCACTGTAGCCGCCACTATTTCATCATTTACTCCTTTTCGATGCCCAGCTCGAGCTCAGCGGAGTTCTCGGAGAATCCTCCACCAGACTCTTCTTCTATCTAAGTAAGTTTTTCCCCATTTCCTATATTTTAGCAGTTAGATAGCCGAGGGAGTCCAATGCGAGGGTTTCGAGGATACTATAGATGAGCGTTAGTTTCAGTTTAGTGCAGTATCGGGAATGCATTATGATCAGAGTTCTCAATTAGTTTCCTTAGGTCTCTGGTTGAATAGGATGAAGTTTAGTGAATGTTTAATTAATGATCGGTTTATGGATTTAGGTTCGAGCAAATTCCCGAAGGAGATTTCAACCAAACCTTCTAGAAGACCAAGTAAGTAAAGTATGCATGTGCTTTCGGGCCTACATCACAAAACAGTAGGGTTATGTATCTTATGAATGATTTTGTATGTCATGCATCATGTTTTTCTGAAAGATTACGAAAATGAATTTCCATGTAGGGATGGTGAGGCATGAACTGAATGTGACAGACAAACTATTAAGGGAACTAATCCACCCCTTAATTTATGAAGAGATTTTATAACATTGGGAGAATTGATCCCACTCCCAAGGGAACAGAGGGATCAAATCAGCTATTAAGGAAATTCATCCGCCCCTTAATCGAGTAAAGGATGTATAACATTGGAAAAATTGATCCACTTCCCAAGGGAACCGAGGGATCAGATCAGCTTATGAATGAATGTGAATGCAATTGAGATGAGAAAGTAAAAACTGCATGTTTAGGAATTTATGTTCAGTATTTCATTTCATTACTGCTTTACTTACTTAGCATTAGGCTAATAGATGAGTTTTGTGATGTAGGTGAAGAAGCGACAGCAGGTGAATTCTCTGAGTTTATTGAGGGATAGGCTGGTTGGAGGAGCATACTCATGCCACAGATCTGGTATTTGATGAGGCGGTTTAACTGATGTATGTTGGAGTGAAGATTTAGTTGACAATGTTTCAATTTAAATAGGTTGAGTTTTCATGACAGTAGTTGTTTCAATGTTTTGAAAATGTTCTGAGTTTTCTTTTCTGATAATAGTATTCTGTTGAGATTTGATGTTGGCACTTGCTGGATTTTTGAATATTGCATTGGTTAGGATTGTTTTTGAATGATTCCAATAATGTAAGTAGATTCTTTCTGTAGTTAGAGTCGTGTTGTATAGCAAGGAGTTGTAGGTATGTCGCTCTGTTCTCTATCGGTAGATGATGTCTATCGGTAGATGTTGAGTTATTGTAATACCCGGCTTGTACGGATTTCGAATTTAATATATTATATTGATATAATATATTATATAATGGCATTTTTGTAAATATGTCAAATCAGGTCCGTTTCACGAAAAGAAAACGTCGTTAAGATCCTAACGATTAATAGGAATTTTAAGAAAGTTTTGGGAATTTTCGGAGCTTAAACGCTATATTCCGAATAAATACGCTTCTCGTAACGTAAAGGACGTTTAGTAAAAATAGTAAACGAAGTCCGAATTGCGAACGGACAGATTTAATAAATCCCAGATGACAAATAGGAGTTATTGGCAAAATATGGAAATTTGGAAAAGTCAGATTGTTGGACGATTAACGAATCGAACGACGAAACCAATATAATTAAGTGAGAAGGGCGTTTTAGTAATTTTCAAATCAATTCTAATTAAATAACCTATTTTCTTTCTTTTTCCCTCACTTTCTCTCTTTCTCTCTTTTTCTCTCTTTTCTCTCTGGAACGCACGAACAGAGAGGGCTTCCTCTCACGGCCGCCGATCGCCTCTTCCATTTTCGACCTCCGTTCGACCTCCGATCGAACCGATTTCTTCACACTTTCTTCTCCCCTCGTTACTCTCGGTAAGTCTCTATGATTTCGGAGCATTAGTTTTCAATTTCTAGGTCGATTTAACGTTAGGGTTCCGATTAGGATTTCGACAAAAATGCGAATTAGGGCTCGTAATTAATAGGTTAGCCGTAATTAAGTATGTATTGGACGTATTTGACGTTATTGGACAAAAATAAATCGATTTGAGAAAAAGTTAAAAATTGGTAAAATTTCGGGTTTTTGGGAAAAACTCGTTATTTAAGATTTCGGATTATCGAGCTTTAATTAACGTTCGAAATGCTTTAATTAGCTAAGTTGGGATTTTAGGAAAGTTCTATAGTTAAAGATTTTGTAATTTGGACGTTAATTGCTTAAATAGGTTTTAACGGCAAATATCGTGTTTTTCCTCAGACACGCGACTCCCGTGGACAAAGATCGTGATTCAGCGCGCTCCAGGTAAGTTTTCGTGACTTACTTTGACCCAAAGGTCTGCACCATACTCCGTCGTCGTCTCGAGAATACTCGAGGAACTGTTTGTTTTACGTTATTCTGGTTGGGTAGTTGGGTAGTTAGGTTAGTTGTTTATAGGTTCTGCTTTACTGTCATGAATGTATGCACGTTGGTTGTTTACTTTCTGCTTATATGAACTGTTCATGCATCACGATTTTAAAGCACGCATAGAAAATGAATTTCCGCACAATGTTTTAAAGTAAATGCAAAGTAAAGATGACCCTTCGGTATATAGTTCAAATGACCCTTCGGTATATAGTTCAAATGACCCATCGGTATATAGTTCAAATGACCCATCGGTATATAGTTCAAATGACCCATCGGTATATAGTTCAAATGACCCATCGGTATATAGTTCAAGTGACCCTTCGGTATACAGTTCATAGGTCACGCGAGATGGGGCTCAGGCACGGCTGTACGTGTTGTAAGCGTGTACCCCCCTCCATTAACCGGAAAGAGTGGTCCGCCCGCTGGACGTGCTCTCCCCGGTTATTGGGCTGAGATCTCGGTGACACCTTCATAGCACAGCAAAGTAAAACAAAGTATAGTAAAGTAAAGAAAACGACGCATGATTTCTGAACTCACACGCATAGCATAGCATGTAGTTGCATTTACGTAGCTTACTGAGATTTCAATATCTCATATGTGTCTGTATGGTGTAGGTGACCTCTACACAGGTGAGGATGAGATCCCTCCACCCGAGGCGTGAGCAGTTGAGGGAGAATGGCCCGTGGGAGTGCGCTGAGCAGTCGAGGCGCGTATGACCTGAGGGGTAGTTATGTATGTATTTTGGGGGGATTAATGGTTAATATGAATGTATAGTATATTTAGGTTGTTTGGATCTGGATAGGGATTAGATAATGTTTTGATAATTGTATGTAAAATGTTTTGGTTTTAACTGTTACTGAATGTTTTGAAAACGTTTTGAATGGTTTTAGGTTGATACGGTTATGTTCGATGTTTAGATACATCCACGCAGTTGGACTTCGTAAAGTCTGCCGTAAGTCGGTTGAGTTAGCGCATAAGTCGATTTGGTTTAAAGATGTAAAAATGGTAGGAATGTGAAGTTGGTGTAGGGAAAATCGAAGTTGATGGTCTCTGGAATCGGATTCCAGAGACTTGAAGATTTTATTTTTGCTCTCTGGAGAATTCCAGAGAGCAAGTGTTTGATCGCTGCACAGAGTGTGCAGCGATCGATCTCTGCAGCATGCAGAGATCGATCGCTGCATGCTGCAGGATCGCTGCACTAAGTGCAGCGATCGGTCCCTGCTCTGCAGCAAAGACCGATCGCTGCTGGCTATTCTAGCTGCAGCGATCGATCTCTGCTGCAGCGCAGAGATCGATCGCTGCCTCAGTGCAGCGATCTCTGCTACTTTTGAGGGCAGAATTCCGATTCTGCCCTCCCTTCTTTTAATTGATTTTAAATGTTTTTAATTAAATGTTTTTAAGTTTTATTTAAATAGTTTTAGTTTATGTTTTAAATGATTTACTAAACGGACTTCGATTTCGATTCCGGTTTCGGTTTCGATTTCAATTCTGGTTAACGTCAAGTTTTAAAGTTTATAAAATGTAAAGATAAAAAAAAAAAAATAATAATATGGGAAATACGGGTACAGTATTTGGGGTGTTACAGTTATAATTATGTCGTCTATCAGAAGATGTCTCCAGTAAAATCATCGGAAGATGTAGTTCTAATTCTATCGAAAAATGTTTTCAGCAAAGTCATCGGAAGATGTAGTTCTCATTCTATCGGAAGATGTAGATTTTGCACTATCAGTACGAGTGAGTATTATGCTTTGTCGTTTAGTGGTCGGTGTATGCAGTTTATTTTATCGGAAGATGGAATGAGAGATTTTGTCGTTTAGCCACCGGTAGGTGCGAGTCGCAAAACTCGTCGTTTTGCGATCGGACGATGTTGGATAATTAATTTATCCGGCTGACGTCATCGGTAGATGCAGTCCACCGATAGATGTCTTTTGTTTCCAACTCTTGTGGTCCACGTCATCGGTAGAAGCCTTCTATTTGCTGTTCTTGCTTCTTCCGTTGACTTTATCCATCGGCAGATGCTTTTGACTTCTGCGATTCCCCATGTATTTCACGGTTTTTTTTTTTTTAAAAACCTCTATTTCTTTTTGGCCGATTGCTTCTTACATTTCAAATTATTTCCGCTGCAAGTTTTAAATGTTTTTGAGACTTAGTCTATGTCAAATTCTGGCTGTTGAGCTAAGTAAAAAAAATTGGTCCAAAGTTTCTTAGTTATCTTCAGGTTTATGAGTAACAAACCAGGTTCAGATAACTCGGGGCGTTACAGACGTTTCATGAAAGGATCGTCCGTTCTACCAAATAGTCTCCAACTCGTGACTCAATAATTGTCACGGGCTGGTCACTGTTTGGGATAACGGACAACCAATTTACGGAATGGCCGTCCGTTCTCCCAAACAGTGACCAGCTCGTGACTCAATAATTATCACGAGCCGGACACTGTTTGGTAGAACGGACGGCCGTTGTATTGAAAGGCCGTCCGTTTTACCAAAAAGATTCATATCCGTGACAATTATTGAGTCACGGGCTGAAAGGAAACGAACGGCCGTTGCATGGAAAGACTGTTCGTTCTACTAAACAGTTACCTGCCCATGACAATTATTGAGTCACAGGCTGAAAGGGAATGGACTGCCGTTCTCGTGAATGGCCGTTCGTTCTACTATACTATATAAGGAGATGACATTTAATACTGAACTCACAGATCTCAAAAACTCTGAAACCTCTAGCGACATTGTATTTTTAGCGAAGTTTTATTTTTCTCTTTATTAGCAACGTTGATGGATTCTGATTCAAGTATATGGGTTGATGCAGACGAGTCAACTAATCAAGCTGCCAACATGGACTGGTATTCGAACGACACGCCCAGATACGGGGATCTTCAAGCATTCAATCAATTAGAAGATGATAGAGAAATAGAGGTGCATTCAACCTTGCAAACCCTAGACGATGAACTTCAAACACTGGTCGAGTCGGAAGATGAAGAGACGGAAAACATACCGGTAAGGGAAGAAATTTCTATGGTTTTTTATTTTTTATAAAAAATATAGTAATCTACATTCCATTAGAGAAGAAATAGTCGAATATTGACATCAAATTTATTAAAAGTGAAACTCGACGAATCACGGCAACATGTAAAGACTGATGTGAGTGGCGATTGTATGTTTCGATCATGTAAAATGAGCTTACATTCCAAATAAAGAGTTACACCAATTCTCACAGCTGCGCAAGGAAAATTGAGAATCTTCACGCTACTGCAAAATGGGTGGCAAACCATTATTTGGATAGGTGATGACTCTTATTTTAAAGTCATTTTATGCAAATTTTACATAAGAAAACTTATATGAATTGAGTGATTGCAATAATAAATTGGTATGAATTATTATAATTGCTATGTAATGCTGTAGCATTAGTGTTTTTATTCAATTTGATGTATTTAATGCAGATTCCCTTTTTAAAAGCATATTTTTCTCCTTAAATCAAATTTTATATTTTCATATTCGAATGCTATTTTTACAGTGGAAATTCAAATTCAAATGCTGAGATTTGTGAAGAGAAAGTGAAGGCAAAATAAATCAAGGTGAAGATTTTGTGGAGAAAAGAAAAGATGCGGAAAAGACACGTGGCATAGAAAAAATGTCAAGCAAGGAAGGAAAGGCAACTAAAAGGGAGAGATTTGGAAAATAATAAAGACACGTGGATCAAGAGCCAAAGAGAGAGAATGGTCATTCTGGAAAAGGGCAGCACAAATAGCTGGAGTAATTAAATAAAACAAATCATTGGCGAGAGAAAGAGAGGATGACATGCAGAAAAGAAGGGATACTTATCAAAACAAAGAGATACGATGCATTAAAATAAGGAATATTAAAAACAAAAAGGGATATTCGGCAAATTCTAGAGGAGGAGGGGATTCTGGTGTGGAGTCTGGCGGCAGAGAACTCACATCTGGAAAAAAGACAACCGACGCCAAGCTTTGAGAATTCTTCTTCTTCTTTTATCTTTATTGCATTATTTTTCTATGAACAATTCTTTTAGTTTATTTTTGATTATGTCTAGTAGCTAAACCCTTTAATCTTGGTTAGGACGATAGTATTTGTTGCGATATTTTGCTACGATCTTGGTTTTGTTATGCAATTTTCTATTGAACAATTATTTGTAATGCTTATTGCTAAGTTAGATCATATCGATAGATAGGTTGACGATTCATGTTTATATTATATCGATAGATAGATATAAATTTTAGATGCACGAATAATTAATCGAATTAAATTGTTACAACGTAGTTAACATTAATTTGATTGGCGATAAGAATAGCACAAATCGAAAATTCAATTTTAGTCGCATTCTTTCAAGGTAGAAAGAAATTCTGATTTGAATTTACCTAGGCAATTCGAAAGAATCCTAGAAATCAATTTTATTCTTGCTGTTTTTTAGATAATGCTGCAGAGCATTACCACAGCATCAGTAGTAAAATCATCGTAACAAAGAAATCGATCCTAGCCAAGGCTCTTATTAATTGATTTTACCTCATTTATTTTGCTGTCTTTTATTGCATCGTTATTCATATTTTAATTATAATTATTATCCATCAATTTAATATTTTATTAAGATTTTTATAGTGATTAATTCGATTAACAATATCCTCGTGGAATCGATACTTTACTTACTCTATTACTTCGTTAGCGACACGTGCACTTGCGTGTAAGTGTGTAAAATCACTAACAATAGGTTCAAAAGTCAACCTACATGGAAAATTCCTTCTATTATCGAGACAGTGAGGAAGGATTTGAATGTGAACATTACATTTAGTCTTGCCATAAGAGAAAGAAGCGATGCTCCAGAACTTAATGACGGGAGGGATGACGAACAATTCAAGCTAATACATTCGTACGCAACAAAAATATTTAGATCAAATTCGGGTAAAACAGTGAAAATACACGGTTACCTGGTGGGTGATAGCCAAAATGAGTCATGCGTATTTGAAAGAATATACATATGTATGGCTGCTTGCAAGACAAGTTTGCTATAGCGTGGTAGACCTATTATCTGTTTAGATGGTTGTCATTTGAAAGGCTCTTATCCTGACCAATTATTCACGGCCGTTAGTGTTGATGGCGACGATGACATATATCATGTTGCTATTGTCAACGTGGAGTCAGAGTGCACAGACTCATGGAAAGTGATTTTTGCAAATATTGAAGGAAGACCAAGACACTCCAAATGGACGTGGATGGACAATTGTGTCGGATCGACAAAAGGTGCAACTGTGTCAGATCACATTTTCTATTGTTTCTCGTACAACTTATTTAGTAGTGTAATTGTATTGCGTAAGGAAGTGCTGTCTAGGAGATTGGACTTTAAGTGAGATCGTTTGTGACCCCTCCAGCCTTTCTTGGAAATCTGATTCTGTCTAGGAGATTGTCCAGTACAGTCTTTCCTGGGAATTATCCTGATCAGCACTCTCCACGTTGTGATATGCCCCGGGTTCCAAAGACCCGCCATAATGTGCCTACGGTCTGAACCGTTAAAACACAAGTCAAGGTATGTATTTATTTTATCTATTTTATCTATCTAATGGACTTATAGAATTTTGTAGGTAAATGGATTCTCAAGGCTTGGAAAAAATTAATGAAGAAGGAATTTGTTTTCCTTTAATTCAAATTATGAAAACAAGTCTTGTATTTAATTTATATATTTTTAGGAAACTTTAGTTTTGTTTAAAACTCGTTAATTGACAAACTTTAGCCTTTCAGAATGTATATTTTTGTAATAGTCTTTAAAGGATGGCAAACCAAGAGAGGAACCAAGCTAAACCGGCCAAATCAAGAGAGGAACCAAATTGAACGGGACTGAACCAAGGGCTGAACCAAGTGAACCGGCTAAACCAAAGGAGAAACAAAGCTAAAACAAGGTGCAAGAGTTGAACCGGCTTGGAGTGCATTTCCAGCAAACCAAACCGCCTTTCTTCTGCAGAACGCACCAACGGCTAAAAATGTAGCCGTTGCCTGACGAATTACCAGACGCGTTCTCTTCTTCTCCTTCATCGTTCTCCTATGTATTTAAGCTTCCTTTCTCTTCTGTAAAATGTTTAGCCATAGTTACGAATTTTTGGAAAAACAGAGAGGTTGTTTCGTCTGTCGGAGTTGTCTCCGTGAAGAGAGAGTTTCTCTCTCGACCTAGCTGGCGTCCAGTGCCTTATGGCTTCGCCAAGTCTTCCTCGAGGTCAAGGTTGCTCGGAGGAATACTCAGTCGCCGGAGGGCGGCGAAACCTTCGTTCCCGAATGCTGCCATTTCCTTCCCGGAGGAGTGTCTGCCGAGAGCTTAATTGTAGCTCTTCGGCCAGCTGAGAGCCAGTCACCTCCACCCCTATTTCCTTCACCTTGTCGACCTTCTATGTGGAAGAGAAACCGATTTGTTCACTCACCCACTTCCCCTCCTTCTCCATTTTCATCTCGGCATTTATGCTCTGTTCGCCCCTGTTTTGTTGTCTGTGTCATGCGTCTGTCCAGAGCTTGTCCAGCTCTTGTTTTTTCTCTACTTTAAACCGAGTCTTCCGCTAGCATAGGTCGTGATCCCCTCTGCTCAAGGCCGTGATCCCATCACATTGTGATCGTTATATTATTTTATGTTGACTTTGTTTTTCTTTTACATATTAGGGGTTGTCGCGTGTTGTAGAGGAAGAATTAGGTTTAGCCGAACACCGTTATTGCCTCTGGCATATGTACGTAAACTTCAAAAGTCAATTTCAGGGCAGAGCCTTCAGAGATGCAATGTGTAATGCGGCCAGGGCAACCATAAATTTTCATTTTGAGATAGAAATGAGGAAACTACATCAGATTCACCCGTATGCCCACACATGGCTTCGATGAACACCGCTTAGCTATTAGGCTAGTCATGCATTTTTCTTGATTCCCAAGTG
Organism: Begonia masoniana; assembly: GCA_022432975.1. Taxonomy (NCBI): domain Eukaryota; kingdom Viridiplantae; phylum Streptophyta; class Magnoliopsida; order Cucurbitales; family Begoniaceae; genus Begonia; species Begonia masoniana. Next base: position 12,823,902 of record CM039515.1, read on the forward strand.
CGATATAGGATTGAATAATTTATGTGATTCGTTCAATGCAGTTTTATTGCCGGTCAGAGACAAACTGATCCTAACCATGTTCGAGATGATTCGAAAGTCCTTTGATGACTCGCATTGTAAAAAAAATATGAGAAGATACTCTCGTCAACAGACCTCCTGTGTCTTAAGATAGAGAAAAAGCTTGGGAAGCTAGAACGTGCAGCTCGAAATTAGAATGTTGTGTTCGCGGGAGTTGCGCGATTTGAGGTAAGTAATGACAACAAACAATATGTTGTCAACCTGAATGCAGACGCGTGCAACTGTTGTAGGTGGGAGCTTACTAGAATCTCATCTATCCATTCCAATTTATGCATGCATTTCATGAGACTACCACCGAAAAATTTCGTTCATCGATACTATCACTGAGCAACATATGTAGAGATGTACTCAAACTTCATTCGTCCCATTAGTGGCATTAACATGTGGCTGCCCGTACACTGAATGAATCCAATCATTCCGCCCGAGAGAAGGCGCCAACTTGGTAGGCCGAAGAAGAATATAGTGCGCGATGTCCATGAATAGTCAAGGTCGACAATTTGTAGGAAGAAATTTATGATGGCGTGTCGTATATGTCGGCGTCACGGGCATAATAGTCGCACTTATCCTGACAGAGATCCACTTCAGGCGCTGCTTCTATTTATGTTTCCCAGGTTTCCACGCATTTGACGAGACGCATGTACATTTTAACCTTTTTTTCATTAACGCACTTTCATTATTTTTCTTAATATAGTTTTCATTACGCGCAGTAATCTTCTACACATGACTATGGACGAAGAAATGTATGACTATATTCGGGCTGTATCGTTTGGTAACTTTTTAAAATTAATTTTTTATAATGTATAATGTAAGGATGTTTTATAATTTAATTCACTAAAATGACAATAAATCGTACAAGTGCTTGAAAATCACGAAATTTTTTCTATTATCTTTCCATGGTTTGTGAACAAACTGTCAAATTTTAAAGTAAATCCAATATTGTTTGGTAATTTTTTTAAATTAATTTTTTATAATGTGTAATGTAAGTATGTTTTATAATTTAATTCATTAAAATAGCAATAAATCGTACAAGTGCTAGAAAATCACTAAAATTTTCTTATTATCTTTCCATGATTTGGTGAACAAACGGTTAAATTTTTAAGTAAATCCAATATCATTTGGTATTTTTTATATTGTATAATGTAAGTATGTTTTATGATTTAATTCACTAAAATGACAATAAATCGTACAAGTGATAGAAAATCACAAACAATTTTCTATTATCTTTCCATGGTTTGGTGAACAAACGGTCAAATTTTCAAGTAAATCCAATATTGTTTGATTATTGTTTAAAATTAATTTTTTATAATGTGTAATTTTGTGAAAAAAAAAAGTTAAAAAATTGGACAGAGTTTCCTTTATTTTATGACTCACACATTGATAGTTTGAAGCAGTTTCTGCATATTCAAATGACAAGTTTATAATCACCAAACAGTTCCAGAATTTTGTAACCACAACTAAATTACATCAAAATAAATTATATTAAAATAAAGTAAACTACGAAACACAAACTAAGATGGCGGGGAGGGCGGTTGGACATCGTCGTCATCGGCCTCCATCCAATCCTTGATGATTTACCTCGTATCTCTTTGGTAGTCCATTATCCCTCTAAGGTACTCCATCATCTGCTTATAGGACTCTATCACCTCTCTATGAGACTCTGGCTGTCTCACTTCGAGTTGATGGAGTCTCTCTGCGAGAGACTCTACCTCTGGCTGTGCTGAGGTTTCCTCCATAGGAACATCCTGAGAGGTGAATGCTCCCTGATCTCTTTTCTCTATCCACATTCCGTCGACTTCAACTAGGCCCATTCGAATCAAATGAAGCCTATCAAATACGTCGGCGACCCGTTGTGTCATCATCTGCTCTCCAAAAGGAAGCTCAATCTAGAATTGCTGGATGATTTTTTGTACCAACGCACCGTAGAGTAGGTTCTTGTTGCGTGTCCGCCCGATCTCACAAATATGACCTAAAATCAAGAACCTGGGGTCGAACTGCCTCCCGCTGTAAAGCTTCTCCATAATATAGAGATCCATGCAGCTCACAATATCTCTATGCTCATGTCGCGGTAAGATGATCTGAGACAACATGTTGTGAATGACCCGAGTTCTGAAATTCAAATCTCTGGATCTTGCCTTCACAAACCTTGCAATGTTAGAGTTGCGATGAATTTGCCTCATGAACTGTACTCATTCGTCCGATTCGATAAAAGGACAATCCTAGGAGGTATGATAGTATCTCTCTGCCCCTTTTCTGGCAAATCCGATCAACTCATTGACCGTCTCTGGAGTAAACTCTATCTCCGTACCTAGGATGTATATCTTTATAATTCTCGATCTCCCGCTAAAGGTCAAGTTCGCAAAAAATAGACGAACAATTCGGTCATAGTTTTCGCCCCGCACACTGTACATCCCGTGCAAGTCGATTATGTCAAACATCTCCTAGATTTCTAGGGACTCCTAACCTTTGAAGTCGACTGTCTTCGAATGCATAATCGAGCGGTGTAATTGATTCAACTCAAATTGCTCTTTGCACATCTTATTGTGAAATTCAAGTGACGTGAACCCAGATTGGGGTCGCGGCACATAAGGCCGGTTAGTCGGGTCACCTTGTGTCGCACCTCATTGCGACGTTGACGGTTCCCGACGTTCCAACGACCCAACTTTTTGCCTAATAATCAATCTCTCAGTCATTTGAGGAGGATTTTTGGAATTTTTTTGCAAATTTAAAGGCTCGGATTTGTCGAATTTTAGTTGAAAATCAATGGAAATACTTGATAATGGACAAATCAACAAGGTTGAGCCTAAAACTATCAGATTTTTGAAAAAAAAATGTAAAAGGGCCGATAGAATTTTGGAATTTTTGAAGGTGGTGACGAGTTTCTGACCTTTGTTTCTATATAAACTATCAGGGAACGGACGACAGTTCAAGGGGTGGTGACCCTCCGTTCTCTACCCTAATTTTATGAACGGAGGGAGGGTCAATAGTCCGCAACAACCGTTCGTTCTCTAAAAACGGTCGGCTGTTATTATATAACGTCCGACCATTCTTCTCAGAACGGAGGGCTCGACATGGTCGACTGTTCTCTAGAACGGTCAGCTGTGTTCGTGGAACGTCCGACCGTTCTCCGCTCTCAGTTTACCAACGGAGAGTCAATGTAACGACTCATTTTCCCAGCAAGATATTGTCCGCTCTGGGGATTGGGCCGTAGCCCAATATCCTTTCCTCACGGCTTTGTTTGGCGAAGATTTCCCAGTCTATCACCCAACCTGGTACTACTCTCACCGAAACACTTTTAATTTCGGAGTTCTTATGAGATCTGTTGTCAATTGTGCTCCAAAACGTGTTTTGCTATCTTGGGAGGGTCTCTTTACATATGTTTCATTTCCACATACTTCTCCAAACGATGTGGGATTGTGACGACCTCTTTTTTACGACCCGTCACCTTCCGGTTCGCCCGTGCGGATGTACCGCCATCCGGGTTCTGGTTCGTGCAGCCATCGTACACATACTTACACATCCGGGTTATCACAGTCAATATCTCATAATGGTCGGTTGTTCTCGTAGAACGGACGACTGTTTTCGAAGAACGGTCAGCTGTTTGCATGAGAACGGTCGACTGTTCTCTGGAAACAGCCGACCGTTCCTGAGCACCGTGCACCGCACGTGCAACAGAGGGTGTCCACATCCAACATGTGCGTCTGATCCGACGTGTCAAGTGCCACGTGACACTGGAAATAACAGATGACCGTTTGTCGTAGAACGACCGTCTGTTCTATGGCATTTTTTGAGAACAAACAGAGATCGGTCGATCGGTATGATTGATTTTGTTAGGTTTTTAATAGTTTAAGGTTTGAATCGTTAGAAACGAAAGTTTAAAGTTTTTTTTTTTTTTTAAAACTAATAGTTTAATGTTTTTTTTGGTAAATACCTTGGAGTTTATAGTTTTTGTTGACATTTTTAACCTGAAAAAAAAAAAAAAAAAAGAGAAAAAAGAAAGAAAGGTGAGAGAGTAAGTTTCTCACTCACAGTCACCGCCTTTAACAAAGTTTCGTTTCATTTGCTATAAACTAAGATACCAAGTCCTTCTCAACTAGAGCAAGTTTCCTCCCTCCTCCTCCTCCTCCTCCTCCTCCTCGTCGTCCTCCTCCTCCAAGTTTATTCTCTATTCATTCGCACTGTCTGATCTTCGTGCTATTCAAGCTCTCGCTTATGGCGGAGCAGAGCCTCAATAAACTTACTGACGCTCTCTTCGCCGATGGTAAGCCTTTGTCTTCCTCTGATTTTTTGCAGTGTCTTCGTTCGGACGACTCGATTAGACGGGAACTCCACCTGTTCTATTCGATTCTCCAAGGAGGTCTTTGCGTGCTCAGCGATGATAAGCTCCGATTTCAATCATGGACCGAGTCCCAGATCCTAGCTGTTTGTTCGATTGCTCAAGCGATCATTCTCGCTTCTGGATCGTATTCAGGTGCACTGCCTCACTTCCATTGATGATTTTCTTTTCGATTTTGGTTTTCCTTTTTTGTTTTTTCTTTCTGAATTTCTTTGTTGGTTTTTATTGTTGGGGATTTTCTGCTTCTTTATCGTTGAGAGACAGAATACGGTTTCTTGATGAAAAGAGCTGCTTAATTTGTTCTTTACTGAAAATTTTTACTTGTCGAAATGAAGATGAATCAGCTTTAGGTCTATGTTTTTGTGTTCATCAACAGTTGTGTTTCCAGAGTTGAGAAAAATGCTTTGAAATTGCAATTGGATGAGTTGATTAAACTATTTGTGGCGATGCTAATTTGATTGATTGGACAGGTGAGCATCCAGAAGCTGTAATTGTTGCCGTTGTTCAAAAATCACTGGAATTTGCTCTATGCTTCTTAGAAAAATCAGAGTATAAAGGAGATGATTTCAGTATCCAGGTTTGTGGCTTTTTTTTTTGTGTTTTCTTAAAAAGGCTATTGATTTTTTGGTTTCTTTGCATAGTTGTTTTTTTTTTGCATCCTTACTAATCATTCTAATTATCTTTTGTTCCCTTTTATGTTGAATGTTGTTTGATGAACATGTATTGACATGCTATATCTGTCAGGCACTTTGTGTCTCATGTGCTTAAGTTTTAACGTTGAGCTTTTAATACTGGCTACCGTTCATAATAGTAAATTTTTTGTATTATTGTTTGAATCAAGAAATGAAATGAAGGTTCATTTAATCCATTCAGTAAATGCCGAAACTTGAAATGTCTAGACTATTTTTAAGAAGCTTCTTTTTTCACGGTTGATTTTGAAACAGTGAAAGGTGAGCTTCTGCATGTAGTTTTGGTTGACTCCTCAACATATTTTGTACCTATCACCTGCTTTAACTATTTTCCTTATATGCAAGCTGCCTTATTATTATGTGTAACTATGTGTGACTTGAGTGGTGGTCAATTTTCTTCTAGAACAATATGTTACAACTTTTGGAGATAGCTTTGGTTAATGGGACAAATAAATTACACGACTCCTTACCATCGTGTTCTGAGAATAGCTTCTCAGACTTGCAAGCTATCGTTAGGTGGAAATTCTACTACTATTGAGTACGATAACTACATCATGTGTGGTCATCAAGGTACCATTTCAGTGTCAACTAAATATGATTTTACATTTTTTTCTGTGTATTTTTTATTTTGTATTGATTCATTGAATTTCATATTGTTTAAGAAGGTGCCAGTTGCTCGGGAGAAGAGAAACAGGTGGATAGACTTTTGATGAGTTTAACAGCTGAATGCATGCAACCTGATCAGCAGCTCTATGGATTCAGAGACCGACCTTTTATCAATGATTTACACAAGTTGGTTTCTTTATCTCAACATTGGGTGGTTGCTCATTTGGTCGGTATTCGACGCTTAGTTATGCTTTGCACTGAACTAGTTGGGCTCCCAGATAACCTTGAGGAGAAGACAACAAATGCTAATTTCTGCATGAGACTGACATTTGGTTTGAGGATTTTAAAGTTACTGAAAGATCTATGTAGGGAGATTTCATATGTTGAGTATGATGCTTCATTTGTGGTAGCTATTGCTTCATTAGCTGATTTATTACCTAGCTTGTTTAGGATTGGTTTTGAGTTTGTGAATGGATCTGCTGCCGATGGTAGTTTTGATAGCGTCATCATGTTACTACTTGAAGAGTATCTTGGCCTTGTACAGGTTGTCTTTTGCAATAGCTATGTGTATCAGAACATCCAAGCATGTATACTAGCTTCAATACTGGAAAATTTGAGTTCTTCCATCTGGAGATATCGGGGTTCTACTATTGGCATGAAGCTTCCTTTAGTTTACTTACCTAGAAGTGTTCTTCTAATATTGAAATTAATTAACGACGTTAAGAGACAAACAGATCTCACTATGGGATTTGAGGAGTTTGATTTACATGGGCATTTCCCTGCATGCAAAGCTCGTTCTGAGATGGTTCCTTTACAGAAGAAACATTCAGCCAAAGAACTAATGAAAGTAATTCTCCCTTCATCAAGTCCTTGGGTTGATGATCTGATGCATCTACTATTTTTTCTTCATTCAGAAGGAATAAAGTTAAGGCCAAAAGTTGATAGATCATTATCTAATTGTGGAAAAAGTGATGACAATGCAGAACAAGAAAATGCAGTTTGTCATGAAGATGAAGCATTGTTTGGAGATCTTTTCTCTGAGAGCCGATCAGCAATATCTGTTGATGGATTTGATCAGCAACCTATTACTGTCAATTCTAGCTCCAATCTTTGCAATGTGCCTATTCAAGCTGTAACGGAATTGTTGAGCTTTCTTAAGCATTATGTCTTCTCTCCCGAGTCAGATCCATCTATTTTCGAGAATGCCTGTAGGAGACTCAGTCAAAACCATATTGATATTTTTCTTTCCTTGCTCAATTGTCAGTTCTGCTTTTCCGAAGACAAGGCTTCTGGTAGCTGTGCCACTTTACGTGGAGAAAGAAAATTTAGCCACATCCATGAAATTTGCTTTGGACTGCTCCGCAAACTTCTTACATCTCATTCTCTATCAGATCCTATTGAGGATTACCTGGTTGAAAAAATCCTTAAAGCTGAAAATGATAACCTTGTTTACAATGATCAGGCCCTAACCTTGGTGGCTTACATGCTCTTTTGTAGACAGGGGCTTTCTGGTACTCAGTTGAGAACCAAAATTTACAGGAAATTTATTTCTTCTGTTGTTGAAAAGGTTAAAGCTGTTTGCCTAAAGTTTCCCAGCATCCAGCTAATTCTTGGGAAACTTCCATCAATTTTTCACATTGAGATTCTTCTTGTTGCGTTTCACTTATCTTCTGACGAAGAAAAGGCAGAACTAGCAAAATTGGTATTTAGTTCATTGAAGAATATGGACGCGCCCTCAGTACATTTTAGTAGCGCTCAGTTGTCATGCTGGGGCTTATTAGTTTCAAGGTTGATCATTGTACTACGCCATATGGTGCATCATCCATATGCTTGTCCACTATCATTTCTTTTAGATTTTCAGTCAAAGATGAGGGAAGGCTCACATCATAGTTTCAGCCATCCTAATGAGGTTAATGATCATTTAGCATCTTGCGCTGCAACTGTTGTTAAGAATATAATTGGTACAGTGAGTGAAACGGAACCTGTTATCAGCATCCTAATCAACCAATTGATTGATATTTCTGAACCTCCTGTTTCACTTTTCCATGATGATCTGTCCATGGAGTGTTCGTGGTTGAATCTTGATGACACTTGTGTTATATTTTCTTGGATTTTGGGATTATGGAATGGTAAACAACCTGCAACAATTGAGGACCTTATCATTGAAAGATATATTTTTATACTATGCTGGGATTTTCCTAAAGTGAAGAGTTTGGACCATCTTCTGCCATTATGTGGTGAAACACAGAGCCTGGACTTTTCTAATATGACACATTTCTTTTGTTTTAGCCACTTAATTGGACATCACTGTGATGCCATTGAGAATCGCCCAAACTTCCTTGCAGTTGTCGATGCTTTGTTTCATCATTTGAGTTCGATACACAGATCTGAGATCTTAAATGAATTCCACTGGGATTTTATGAGAAATGGATTATGGTTGTCTCTAGTATTATCCTTAGTTAATGTGGGCATATGGAAATACAGCATGAAGAATGCAGTTCCTGGGATTGTTCCTTTGTCGATGGAAAGCACGTCCAGGGATAATGAATACACCACTCTTGCTGAAAGCATAATTTCCTTACTTGTTGAGTCTGGTCACGTTACAATTCTAATCAAGGAGTTGTCATCTATGCTGAGCAGATATGTAATGGTTCATCAGAGAGCACTTGTGGAAACTCTTGATTGTAGGCTGAATTCTAAGAGTTGTTTCTCCCCTCTTCTGCTTCTTAAATGCCCCCAAAATGAAATCCTTGAAAAAATTGGTGTTACTTCTAGCCAGTTGACATTGGTTCACAACCTTTTATCCAGGTTAGACAATTTTACTGATAAAAAATCCTCTGGAATTCTATCTAGGGCGTTCTGGGAATGTATCTTGCACGGTTTCCCCTCTCATCTTGGAATTTCAAGTGGAATTTTTCTGTCTTGTTCCCTTATTATAAAAGGAATTATTTCAGTTCTAGATGGAATCTTTAGGATCATGTATGGTAAAGAAAATATCATCACGGACACTGATGTAATTCATCAGATAATCGATTCAGTAATGACCATAAAGTTTGATAGGACATTTGAAAGCATTCATGGGAAATGTGAAAATATCTATAATACTTTGACTGCTGGCTTAGAAGGATCAGATTACACGGTCCTATTTCTATTAAAGCACATGGAAACCTTTATAAGGGACATAAATGGTGGAGGACTGAGTGAAAGCAACAATTTTGAATGGATAATTGTTAAATTCGTGGATATCTTGGATGGTCTCCGTAAAGATATGTGTAAGCCTTTTATTTTCCAATTTTATATTGGCGCTGAAGATGTATCAGAAAAGGTGAAGGAGCTTTATTTGTTTAAACGCGGTGATCTCTTGGTTCTAATTGACTCATTGGATTGTTGTGATTCTGAGTTGGTGAATCTCAAGGTTCTTGGTTTCTTTGTTGACTTCATGTCTGGAGAGCTATGTCTTGAACTAAAGAAGAGGATTCAAAATAAAGTCCTTGGTATGGATATTCTTACACTGTCCAAATGGATGGAGAAGAGGCTATTAGGTTTCATAGAACAGGATGCAGGTGGAGTCAAATGCACAAAAGGAACTTCCGTCTCTCTTAGAGAATCAACCATGAACTTTATTTTGTGTCTTGTATCCTCTTCTTCTGAACCACTGACAATTAAACTCCAGAGTCACATCTTTCAAGCTGTGTTGGTTTCTCTTGATGTTGCATTTTTGCAATTTGACATTAATGTTTCGAAGTCATATTTCCATTTTGTCGTTCAGCTATCAAGAGGTGAGAAAGCAATGAAATTGCTTCTGGAGAAAACTTTAAAGATGATGGAGAAACTAGCTGGGGATGAAAAATTGTTTCCAGGGTTAAAATTTCTTTTTAGCTTTCTTGAAATGATTTTTAGTGATTGTGGGTCTGGTAAGAATTTCCAGGAGAGGCCTTCTAATAAGCCTTCATCTAGCATCACCCTTGGGGAAGGACCAGGTTTTTCTAGGCAAGTAGGCTCGAGAAAGCCTTCTGATACATTACTGCTTTCTGCTAATCAAGAAGGAAGATCCACCCCTCTTGACTGTGATGCTACTTCGTTGGATGAAGATGAGGATGACGGGACTTCTGATGGGGAGGTTGCCAGTCTAGATAAGGATGAGGAAGAGGATACCAACAGCGAAAGGGCACTTGCTTCTAAAGTTTGCACCTTTATATCTAGTGGTAGCAACTTCATGGAGCAACACTGGTACTTTTGCTATACTTGTGATCTTACTGTTTCCAAAGGTTGTTGCTCTGTGTGTGCAAAAGTTTGTCACCGTGGTCATCGTGTCGTTTATTCTCGCTCGAGCAGGTTTTTTTGTGACTGTGGTGCGGGAGGAGTAAGAGGCAGTAGTTGTCAATGCTTGAAACCTCGTAAATTCTCCGAAAGTAATACTGCACCTGTACGTGGGTCTAGTAATTTTCTCAATTTTTTACCCTTCACAGAGGATGGAGATCAACTGCAGGAAAGTGATTCAGATCTTGATGATGACATGAACAATGACGTAGATTTTGTCCTTAGACAGTCAGTTCCCAGAGAGTTTATAGATAAAATTCCTGTTTTACTTGAAGAACTGGATGTTGAGGGTAAGGTGCTTCAACTTTGCTCTTCATTGTTGCCTTTTGTAACCAATCGAAGGGACCCCAATCTTTCAAAAGAGAAGAAAATCCTTCTTGGAAAGGAAAAAGTACTGTCCTATGGTCTTGATCTGTTGCAATTGAAGAAAGCATACAAGAGTGGGTCCTTGGATTTAAAAATAAAGGCTGAATACTCAAATTCTAAGGAACTTAAATCACATTTAGCTAGTGGCTCTCTTGTCAAATCATTGCTTAGTGTCAGCAATCGAGGTCGTCTTGCTGTTGGCGAAGGTGATAAAGTTGCCATTTTTGATGTTGGGCAGTTAATTTGTCAAGCCACCATTGCACCTGTGACTGCTGACAAGACCAACGTCAAGCCACTCTCTAAGAATGTTGTTCGGTTTGAAATTGTACATCTAGCTTTCAATCCAGCAGTGGAGAATTATCTTGCTGTAGCGGGATATGAAGATTGCCAGGTCCTGACTCTGAACCATCGTGGGGAAGTGATGGACCGTCTTGCCATTGAATTAGCTGTGCAGGGTGCATTTATAAGAAGAATTGATTGGGTTCCAGGATCCCAGGTTCAATTAATGGTGGTCACTAATAGATTTGTCAAAATATATGACCTATCACAGGATAATATCAGTCCCATGCACTACTTTACGTTGCCAGATGACACAATTGTGGATGCAACACTTTTGATGGCTTTACAGGGTAAAATGTTTCTTATTGTTCAGTCTGAACAAGGAAGGCTACTCAAATTTGAGTTGTCTGTGCAAGGGAGTGTTGGAGCCACACCTTTAAAAGAAATTATCCAGATTCAAGACACAGAGATAAAAGCAAAGGGATCGTCTTTGTACTTTTCGACTACTTACAAGTTACTATTCCTGTCTTATCAGGATAACACCACATTGATAGGTCGATTGAGTCCAGATGCGACATCATTGACTGAAATATCTTTTCTCTATGAGGAAGAGCAAGACAAAAAATTGCGACCTTGTGGATTGCATCGTTGGAAAGAGTTGCTTGTTGGCAGTGGTCTTTTTGTTTGCTTCTCGAGTGCCAAATCCAATTCTGCATTGGCCATATCTATTGGCGCCCATGAGTTATTTGCACAGAACTTGAGGCATGCGGGGGGTTCATTGTCACCATTGGTTGGGATAACTGCATATAATCCCTTATCTAAAGATAAGATCCACTGCCTTGTTTTGCACGATGATGGTAGCCTTCAGATATACTCGCACATTCCTATTGGTGTAGACGTCAACAATAGTGTTACAGATGAGAAACTTAAAAAGTTAGGTTCTGGTATCCTCAGCAATAAGGCATATGTTGGCACGAACCCTGAATTTCCACTTGATTTTTTTGAAAAAACAGTTGGCATCACTGCAGATGTGAAATTGGGAGGTGATAGCTGTTCGAAATGGTGAATCGGAAAGCTTGAAACAAAGCTTGGCATCAGAGGATGGCTTTCTTGAGGGGACTAATTCTTCAGGATTCAAGGTAATGTATCCTATCTAATTAATTACCATGCATTTTGGCGCTTAGAAATACATTTTTTCCTCTCAACAGTATCTGAACTCCATTTCTTTGAAACCATGGTGGGTTTTTAATGTCAAGTCAAGTATATTTCAATGCTTTTGACCCACTGCTGGTCTTGTTATGGCTTGCTAACTAATATGTGAAAGTTCATTGTTAACTGACTCTACCATGATGATTTTTAAGATAATTTTAATTTCAGTTGAAAGTTAATAATTCCATAGTGTTAATATTATCAGTAAAAACACTTAGAAAGAAAATCAGAGAGAAGTTTTTTTCATTAAAATCTCCAATTGAAAAAATCAATTACAACCTAATATTTATATATTTATATTTACAAGAGATAAAGATTAAAATACTTGACTAACGTTCCTAATTTATAGAAACTTAATTGCTAATTTTAAATTTTACTAGCAATGAGACCAACTCTACACTCCCCCTCAAGCGGATAGTATATGTTATACATCCCAAGCTTGTCTATTAATCGTTCAAACATAGGTTTAACAAGAGCTTTTGTAAGAATATTTACAGTCTGCTGTGAGGTAGGTATGTAGGAGATTTCGAGAATACTTTCATCAATCTTCTATTTAATCTCAACATGTTTCGTTCTGTCATGATGTACGGGATTATGTGAAATTGAGATTGCAGCCTTGTTGTCACACCAAATTATAATGGGATCTTGCTTCGGTATATGTAATTCTTCAAGGAGTTGCTTCAGCCAAAGAGCTTCACACATACCAAGAGTGGTGGAACGGAGTTCGGCCTCAGCATTACTTCTTGCTACAACAGTCTGCTTCTTACTTTGCCAAGTGACTAGATTTCCGAAAACAAAAGAACAATAACCCGAAGTGGATCTCTGATCATTCGGACATCCTACCCAATTAGCATCAACGAATATTTCAACATTTCTTGTGGCTTGTTTCTGAACATTAACCCTCTGGCAAGAGTTTCCTTTAGATACTTTAAAATTCTGTATGCAGCATTCAAGTAACATTAATATCATGTGTGCATAAATTGATTAATACAACTTACTGGAAATGCAATGTCCGGTCTGGTGTGTGCAAGATAAATCAACCTTCCGACAAGTCGCTGAAACATGTTTCGGTCTACCTGTGAATTTTTTGGATTTGTCACAAGTTTTACATTTTGATCTATAGGAGTATCAACTGGTTTACATCCAATTAACCCAGTGTCTCTTAGTAGATCAAGAATGTATTTTTGTTGTGAAACGAATATTCCTTCATTGTTTCGAGCAATTTCCATTCCAAGAAAAAATCGGAGTTTTCCAAGATCCTTCATTTCAAATGTCGCTGCAAGATGTTTCTTGATTCCTCTCCATTTCTTCAAGATTGTTACTTGTGATTATAATATCGTCTACATGAACTATCAATATGGAAATCTTATCTTTTTCTCTATGATGAAATAAGTATCATCAGTGTACGCTTGCTTGTAGCCAAGTTGCTGAACAGTTTTTGCAAACTTGTCAAACCAAGCCTTAGGAGATTGCTTTAGGCCGTAGAGAGTCTTTTTTAGACGACAAATTGAATCTTCTTTTTTCTTGTTGAACCCGGGTGGTAGTTCCATATATACTTCTGCTAAATCACCGTTGAGAAATGCATTCTTGACGTTTAGTTGATGAAGTGGCCAATCTAAGTTTGCTGTGAGAGATAGTAACACCCGAATAGTGTTGATCTTTGCCACAGGAGCGAAAGTCTCTTGGTAGTTAATGCCGTACGTTTGAGTATATCCCTTGGCCACAAGACGTGCCTTGTATCTTTCAACTGAACCATCACTGTTGTACTTAATCGTGAAGACCCACTAACAGCCAACCGAATCCGTTCCTTTGGGTCTATTGACTATGTCTCATGTTCCATTTTTTTCCAAAGCTTTGATCTCTTCATGAACTGTTGTACGCCTTTGTTTGTGATGAAGAGCCTCACCAATATTGGTTGATACAGTTGTCTATGATAGATTAGTTACTAATGCACGCATAGGTCTAGATAAATGATAGTATCCTAAAAAGTTTGAGATAGGATATTTAGTATACAAACGAGTACCTTTGCGAAGTGCAATTGGCATATCCAATTGTGGCAGTATCGTATCTTCATAACCAGAACTTGAGGTAGACGAGTAAGGTGCTGAAGATATTGAATTGGACTTTTCTACGTGTTTTCTTGTGCTATAAGTCAATGGAAAATTTTTAATAGGTGTGGAGTTCTCTGGTATTGGACCGATACAGGGAGCAATCTCTGGTGATTGTGGATTTTCTTGAAGAGAAGTTGGTTTTGAGTTTCGGTTTATCAGATTTTGCGGAGTGGACAGGAAAAGAATCTACCGAAGTCGAAGGAAGTAATCTTGGATTTGCAGAAGCCGAAGGAAGCGACTTCGAGTCTACCGAAGCGGAAGGAAGGAAGTTCGACTCTGAATTCAGCAGAGCAAAGGTCGGAGAGAGATCTGCCGAAGTCGAAGTCGAAGTCAAAGAAGAGAGGATTTCGGGTTTGCCGAAGTTGAAGGGAGAGAGTTTGGCTCGGGAGCAGATGGATTTAGCAGAGTGGAAGTCAGATTGGGATCTGTTGAAGCCGAAGGATCTGCTGAAATCAAGGGCAAGTTCAGTTCTTTCAGCAGAGTGTTCAGCTGGGTTAAGTTCCCCCCTTGAGCTGGAACGTGAGGCTGAGCTGGACAGGAGGTTGAGTTGTTGGATCCCAAAAAAATTCCCAATTAATTAGGGAAATAGGTGAGTAAAAATTTTGGGAAGATTCACCTTGGCTATTAGATTTTGAATAAAAATATTGGTGTTCAAAAAAGGTAATATCCCTAGAAATAAAATATTTTTTTGTTGAAGGAGAATAACACCTTGTAACCTTTTTTTGTGGAAGAGAATCCAACAAAAACGCATTTGTGACTCTTAGGGTCAAACTTAGACCTAAGGTGATTATGAACATGAATGAAGACAGAGTATCCAAATATGCGTAATGGAAGATTAGAGAAAATATGAGATGTTGGAAAACATTGTTGAAGAGTGAAAATCGGGGTTTTAAATTTTAACACCCAGGATGGTAACCGATTTATTAAATAACAAGCAGTTAGAATAGCATCCTCCCATAAGTGTTTAGGTAAATTGCTAGAAAATGGAGTGCTCTAGCAACTTCTAAAAGATGACGATTTTTCCTTCGGATACACCATTTTGTTGTGGTGTATCGACCCAGGAGCTTTGATGAATAATACCCATTTTGGAAGAGAAATCATTTAGTGAAGAATTAAAATATTCGGTACCATTATCAGTGCGAAGAATTTGGATTCGAGAATGAAATTGTGTGAGAATCATATTATAAAATTGCTCAAAGATATGCACAACTTCAGATTTGTCACGCAAAAGAAATATCCAACAAGCACGCGAGGGATCATCAATAAACGAAATAAACCACCTTTTATTTGAAATTGAAGAAATTCGTGCAGGACCCCACAAATCACTATGAACAAGAGAGAAATGTTTCGAACTCTGATATGAATGAATTGAAAAAGGAATCCTAGTGTGTTTAGCTAACAGTTAGATTTCACACACAAAATGATCCGAAGAGAGGAATAGTGAAGGAAATAAATGGCGCATATAAAAAAAACTAGGATGACCAAGGCGGTGATGGAGTAGCTTTATTTGTTGGTGACGGAGGGAAGGAACGACTCTGACAACAGTGAACCTGAGATTCCACACGTAGAAAATAGTACAATCCAGCCACCTCAGCAGCACGTCCAATCGTCTGCCCTAAGTTTCGATCTTGAAAAACACACAAGTTTTGGGAAAAATTAGCCATATAATCAGAATCCCTTGTCAGTTTGCTAATTGAGAGCAAGTTATATGACAACATACGAACAAATAACACATTATGTAGAATAAGCCAGGGGCTAAGAGTTACAGTTCCAATTCCCACTACAGGTGAAACAGATCCATCTGCCAAAGTAACTGTACGAGTACCAGAATATGGATTGTATGAAGAAAAAATAGTACGAACACTCGTCATGTGTTCAGAAGCACCAGAATCAATAATCTACGACTCACCCAATGTGGTTGATTCACCCACAGTAGAGGAGGAAATACCATTTGCCGTTAAAGATTTAGAGGATGAGAACAATTGACCAATCTGATCAAGTTGTGCTTGAGTGAAAGTCAAAGGTGAGGCGTATGCTGCATCAGATTTGGCTGCAATTTGAGGCTTGAATCCTTCATTCTTGCGTTGACTGTGTGGGACCCAATCAGCGGGTTTGCCATTCCAACAAGTTTCTTTGGTGTGGTGGGGTCGGTTACAGTGATCACACCAGAGAGATTTGCGAGAGACGCGAGAATTAGGGTATCGAGCAGCCATGGCAGAAACATCAGAATTAATAGATGGAGCAGAAGTAATGGAGGAGCCACCAAGCATGATACATCGGCGTTGTTCTTCACGACGGACCTCCAAAAAAATAGCATCAAGACTAGGTAGAGGTTTAACGCTTAGAATACGACCGCGAACATCATCGAGAGTGGGATTGAGTCCAGTCAAAAAATCGTAGGTCCGTTCTTTTGTAAGTAATTTATGATAGACCTCATTGTTGGCGGCGTCAGTCCAAACTGGTTGAGTAAAAAGATCGAATTCCTGCCAGAGTTAGGTCAGAGAACTAAAATATTGAGTAACTGTACCTTCACCTTGACGCAAATTTTTGGAACGATGTCGCAGATCAAACATTTGTGAAGAATCCTCCAAATCTGAATAGACCAAGTTGACTGCGTCCCATATTGCTTTCGCAGTCAGGTAGGAAGATAAATTTCAGCAATAGTGCCATCCATTGAGTGTAATAGCTAGGCCATCACCATTGAATTTTGGATATCCCAAGTAGCAAAGGAAGGTTCAGTTGAAGATGGCTTAGGGATGAAATCATCGAGATAGCCAAAACAGCCCTTCCCTCGAATGATAAGTTGAACGGATCTTGACCGTTAGAGGTAATTTTGGTCTGAAAGCTTAAAACTTGTGATTTGAAAAAGTAAAAAATTATCAGAAATAGTGGAAATAATTTTGGAGTTGGATTGAGTTGCTTCTGCAGACACATCGAAATCATTAATACAGCTCATTTTTTTGTTTGAAAAAAAATTCTCAACTAAGGAATGCCTTTATTGCTCTGATACGATAAAAACACTTTGAAAGAATTCAGAGAGAAGTTTTTTTCATTAAAATCTCCAATTGAAAAAATCAATTACAACCTAATATTTATACATTTATATTTACAAGAGATAAAGATTAAAATACTTAATTAACTTTTTAATTTATAGAAACTAATTGCTAATTTTAAATTTTACTGGCAATGAGACCAACTCTACAATCAACCATTTCATTTTGGTCTTGAAAACATTCATTAGGCTTCCAATGTGTGGTTGAGCTGACAACCCTATCTGACTTTGGCCTAATCTAATTGAAGACTAACTTCCCACCACCAGATGTTTTTTTCATCATTAATACATATTAACTTCAATATCTTTTATAATTCCCATTAAATTAGAATATGCATTCTAATTAGTTAACAACAGTGGTTTGGAATGTAGATTCAATTATAATATCACATTTTCCAGTGAATAGGAGGAATATGTTGAGTTCAGTATAAAGAGAACATCATTCTTTGTAATGTCTTAAAGTCGTGCAACTAGGCAAGATCAAACCCCATTGTATTCCTTGAAGATTTATGATCATCCACACTAACTAAAAATAAGATCTATAACCGACATGACATTTTCCATGATAAATTTAAAGTATGAATTACTCTCCATGGTTTTTATGTACCAATAAATTTTTCGTTTTCATTTGTTTGTGGAATGGGAGGCCTCCAAGACAATCGTCTATGAGATAAGAGGCTGTTGATGTTGTATGTGATTCAATTGACATTTTTTTTAATATATACTTAACTAAATAAATGTTATATTTTTCTCAGCTTTCTGTCTCCAATTCCAACCCTGATATTGTCATGGTTGGTTTTCGTCTGCATGTTGGCAGTACATCAGCAAATCATATACCTTCAGAAATTACAATTTTTCAGAGAGTAATTAAACTAGATGAAGGGATGCGATCTTGGTATGATATTCCATTTACAGTTGCTGAATCACTTGTTGCGGATGAAGAATTTACCATTTCTGTGGGCCCAACGTTCAATGGTTCAGCCCTTCCTAGAATTGACTCACTTGAAATATATGGTCGAGCCAAAGATGAATTTGGTTGGAAAGAGAAAATGGATGCTGTGTTGGATATGGAAGCTCGTGCACTTGGCAGCGACTCCTTGCTTGCTAGATCTGGAAAAAAACATCGAACAATTCAGTCTGCTCCCATTCAGCAGCAAGTTCTAGCCGATGGTCTTAAGGTTTTATCTCAGTATTATTCCCTCCGTAGCTCACAAGGATGTGCTATGGTTGAAGATACAAAACAGGATCTAGGCAAACTCAAATGCAAGCAATTGTTGGAGGTGATACTTGAAAGTGATCGAGAACCATTGTTGCAGGCAGCTGCTTGTAGTGTTTTGCAAGCCGTGTTCCCCAAAAAGGATACTTATTACCAAGTAATTTTGTGATGTTAAGTCATTTGCTATATTATTAGATTCTCACTTAATCACCTTGTTTTTCATATATATTTCACTTACATTTTTCCTTATCATTTTCAAAAATATCATTGATTAGGTTAAGGATGCCATGCGACTTCTTGGGGTGGTGAAATCAACCCTTGCCCTTTCTCTAAGGCTTGGAGGTGGTACTGGAGGAGGGTGGATTATTGAAGAATTCATGGCACAGATGCGTGCTGTATCAAAAATTGCTTTGCATCGTAGAATTAATCTGGCTACGTTTCTGGAAATGAATGGTACAATACCTTCAACCATATCTAAGTATTTTTACTTTTCTGTTGTTTCGTATTTATATTCTTCTTGTTATTATTGACTATCCAAGTCGACAGTTTAATTTTGTTTTAGTTTTCAATGTGGGTAGATGGTATCTCCCTCTTTTAGAATTTCAAGTTGGTGTTCGACCTTCTGATATCCTTAATGATTGAAGCATGATTGAAGTTGATGCAATCTTTATCATGGTATTTGACTGAGTGGACAAAATAATCAATTCAGTGTTCTTATTGTGAAATAGAGAGGAATGTTCCTTTTGAAAAAATGATAATCATTATTTAGCATCTGTAAAGCTATAAATAGTAGTACAAGCGGAGGATAAGTATTTTTCCTATAAAGAGATGGTCACAACAAGACTTTCAAGTTGAAGAGAGTAGGGAGACAGAATAGTATATAAGTATTTGGTATCATTTATCCTCTTAGCTTCCCTCAACATTAGTTTTTTTCTGGTGACAAGCTTTACTTACGTTTGCCATTCTTGAAAAGTCCTATCATTGCATTCTATTTTGAAGAACTCAAAATTTTAGTTACAAAGGCACATCACCACCGAATTGAAGCTTCTAGTTTCACCCTCGTGGAGAATCAAATCTAAAAGGATGAAGCATGATTGGGAAGAACCTTTGTACTAATTAATTATCAAACAAGAAGTATCGATTAAAGAATTTTATTTCTATACTAAGCTGTTTGCCTAGTTTCCTGACTTGAATTCGTACTGCTGGCTATTTTTATTTTATTCTTTTCAATTCTCTCCTTTGCTGTAGTTAAAAAATAAAATCAAACAAAAGATCAATAAGCGTGATGAATTTTATTTCTAATATATGATTGGTGGATACCATTCATTCTCTGCTTGAGGTAGGAAGCACAACATATGACTTATTGTTGTTGGTTTACTTTTGATTGATATACCCATGGAGCAGGCTCTCAAGTGATTGATGGCCTTATGCAAGTTCTATGGGGAATTTTGGACCACGGGCAGCCTGATGCACAAACTTTGAACAATGTTGTTATTTCCTCTGTGGAGCTCATATATTGTTATGCTGAATGCCTGGCATTGCATGGAACAGACGCCGAAAGCCATTCTGTTGCCAATGCTGTTGTACTTTTCAAAAAGCTTTTATTTTCCCACAGCACAGCTGTTCAGGCATCTAGCAGGTACTTTGCAATCTTTTTTATTTTTTCATTTCAAATTTTGTTTTTTGGCACACACTTGTGACCCTTGCACTTATCTCCTTTTTCCAGCTTGGCAATATCTTCAAGGTTGCTTCAGGTTCCTTTTCCAAAGCAAACCATGTTAGCCACTGATGATGCCACTGAAAATGTTTTATCTACTCCTGCGCCTGCTAACATCACCAGTACAAATCCTCAGGTCATGATTGAAGAAGATTCTGTTACTTCCTCTGTTCAATACTGCTGTGATGGTTGCTCCACTGTTCCTATACTTAGGCGACGATGGCACTGTACTGTTTGTCCTGATTTTGATTTATGTGAGGCATGCTATGAGGTAGTAGATGCAGATAGGCTTCCTCTACCACACTCTAGAGATCACCCCATGACTGCAATACCCATTGAAATGGAATCATTGGGAGCAGATGGAAATGTATATCACTTTTCAACAGAAGACACAAATGATTCAAACTTGTTACCTGCCGCAGCAGATGTCAGTATGCAGAACTCCACTTCGCCAATTCACGTACTGGAACCCAGTTATCCTGGGGAATTTTCTGCATCATTAAATGACCCTATTTCAATATCAGCTTCAAAAAGGAAAGTGAACTCCTTAATTCTCTCTGAGCTGATTGAACAGTTGCAAGGATGGATGAATACATCTGGCGTCCAAGCTATTCCTGTCATGCAGCTTTTCTATAGATTGTCTTCTGCTGTGGGTGGACCTTTTGTTGATAGCTCCAAGTCTGGAAACTTGGATTTAGAAAAATTAATTCAGTGGTTTTTGGATGAGATTAATTTGGAAAAACCTTTTGTGGCCAAAACCCGCTCGTCTTTTGGTGAAGTTGCTATCCTTGTATTCATGTTTTTCACTTTGATGCTCCGCAACTGGCACCAGCCTGGGAATGAAAGTTCTGTTCCAAAACCTAGTGGAAGTACAGACACACATAGCAAGAGTTCAATCCAGTTGTTGCCATCCCCTGCAGGGGTTACACCGTCTTCTGAGGATTGTACAGAAAAAAATGACTTTGCTGCTCAGTTGCTTCGGGCATGTAGCTCTCTTAGGCAACAAAGTTTTGTCAATTATTTGATGGATATACTTCAGCAACTAGTTCATATCTTCAAGTCGCCTGCTAATAGTAATAGTGACATTTCACATGGATTAAATCCTGTCTCTGGATGCGGAGCCCTGTTAACAGTCCGAAGGGACCTACCAGCTGGGAATTTCTCTCCTTTCTTTTCCGATTCATATGCAAAAGCTCACAGGACAGACATTTTTGTTGATTACCATCGGCTATTGTTGGAGAATGCTTTTCGACTCGTATACACGTTGGTGAGACCAGAAAAACAAGACAAGAGTGCAGAGAAGGAACGGTTTAGTAAGATCTCTGGCAAGGATTTGAAGTTAGAGGGTTATCAGGATGTGCTCTGCAGTTACATTAACAATCCTCATACAAGCTTTGTGAGAAGATATGCAAGAAGGCTTTTCCTCCACCTGTGTGGAAGCAAGTCTCACTATTACAGTGTTCGAGATTCTTGGCAGTTCTCAAGTGAAATGAAAAAGCTCTTCAAATATGCAAACAAAGCTGGTGGTTTTCAAAATCCTATGTCATATGAAAGAACTGCAAAGATTGTGAAGTGCCTGTCTGCCATGGCTGAAGTTGCTGCTGCAAGGCCACGGAACTGGCAGAAATACTGCTCAAGGCATGGAGATGTTCTTCCTTTCATGCTGAGAGGAATATTTTACTTTGGGGAAGAGTCTGTTATTCAGACTCTAAAACTTCTAAATTTTGCTTTCTATTCTGGAAAGGACATTTTCCACCCTGTGCAAAAAATTGAAGGACGTGACACTGGGATAAATCAAAACAAAGCAAGTATACAGTCATTTGACTCAAAAAAGAAACGAAAGGGTGATGAAGTAGCTGAATCTACTTCAGAGAAGTCCTATTTAGATATGGAGGCAGTTGTGGATGTCTTCATGGACAACGATTGCGACATGTTGCGCCAATTTATTGATTGCTTTCTACTGGAATGGAATTCAAGCTCTGTGAGGGTGGAGGCTAAAGGGGTTGTGTATGGTTTATGGCATCACGGTAAGCAATCGTACAAGGAAACTCTGCTAACATCTCTTTTACAGAAAGTGAAGAATCTTCCCATGTATGGGCAGAATATTGTTGAGTATACCGAGCTCATCACATGTTTGCTAGGGAGATTACCTGATGCCAACTCGAAACAGCAGAACTCTGAACTTGTTAACCGATGTTTAACCCCTGATGTCATTAAGTGCATCTTTGACACACTTCATTCCCAGAATGAGCTTCTAGCCAATCATCCAAATTCACGTATATACAATACTCTAAGTGGTCTAGTTGAGTTTGAAGGTTACTATCTGGAGAGTGAACCATGTGTTGCTTGCAGCTCTCCTGAAGTGCCATATGGCAGGACGAAGCTAGAAAGCCTGAAATCTGAAACTAAATTCACTGACAACCGAATTATAGTGAAATGTACTGGGAGTTACACCATTCAATCTGTTTCAATGAATGTTCATGATGCTCGAAAGACTAAAGCTGTGAAAGTTTTGAATTTGTACTATAATAATCGTCCTGTATCTGATTTATCAGAGTTGAAAAACAATTGGTCTTTATGGAAGCGCGCCAGAAGTTGTCATCTTGCCTTTAATCAGACCGATTTAAAAGTGGAGTTTCCAATTCCAGTTACTGCTTGCAACTTTATGATTGAACTGGATTCATTCTATGAAAATCTTCAGGCTTTATCTCTTGAGCCATTGCAATGCCCTCGTTGCAGTCGACCTGTTACTGATAAGCATGGCACATGCAGCAATTGCCATGAAAATGCATATCAATGCCGACAATGTCGAAACATCAATTATGAAAATTTGGACTCTTTTCTATGCAATGAGTGCGGATACAGCAAATATGGGCGATTTGAATTTAATTTCATGGCAAAGCCTAGTTTTACTTTTGATAACATGGAGAATGATGAAGATATGAAGAGAGGTTTGGCAGCAATAGAGTCTGAATCAGAAAATGCTCATCGTCGATACCAGCAACTCTTAGGCTTCAAAAAGCCCCTGCTTAAGATTGTTTCAAGCATTGGTGAAAATGAGATGGATTCACAGCAGAAAGACTCTGTGCAGCAAATGATGGTCTCTTTGCCTGGACCTTCATGTAAAATAAACCGGAAAATTGCTCTTCTTGGTGTGTTGTATGGTGAGAAGTGCAAGGCTGCTTTTGATTCTGTCAGCAAAAGTGTTCAGACACTGCAAGGTCTACGTAGGGTTTTAATGACTTATCTGCACCAAAAACATTCTGATGGAGTTAGTGCTTCAAGATTTGTAATTTCTAGATCACCTAGTAACTGTTACGGCTGTGCAATGACATTTGTAACTCAGTGTCTTGAGATATTACAGGTGCTATCTTCGCTTCCACATTCTAAAAAACAACTGGTTGCAATGGGAATATTATCTGAATTGTTTGAGAATAACATTCACCAAGGACCTAAAACAGCTCGCATCCAAGCTAGATCAGTACTTTGTGCCTTTTCTGATGGCAATGCAAATGCTGTGACCGAGTTGAACAATCTAATCCAGAAGAAGGTTACATATTGCCTTGAACATCATCGATCAATGGACATTGCATTAGCTACTCGTGAGGAGTTATCAGTACTTTCAGAAGTCTGTTCCCTAGCTGATGAATTTTGGGAATCTAGATTACGAATTGTATTTCAGCTTCTATTTTCTTCTATTCGATTGGGTGCCAAACACCCTGCAATTTCTGAGCATGTTATTCTTCCTTGCTTGAGGATTATATCACTGGCTTGTACTCCACCAAAGCCTGATGCGGTACACAAGGAGCATGGTGCTGGAAAATCTGCTCCAAACCCACAAAAGAAGGATGAAAATGAGTCTAATACTGCTGGATCTTTTAATGGAATTGCAAGTGGGAGCAAGGTCGTCCAAGAATCACAAGAGAAGAATTGGGATGCTTCTCACAAGACTTGCGATATTCAACTTCTGAGTTATTCAGAGTGGGAAAAGGGCGCATCATATATTGATTTCGTTAGGAGGCAGTATAAAATGTCTCAAATTTTCAAAAGTTCAGGTCAGAGGTCTAGGGCACAGAGACATGATTATTTAGTCCTGAAATATGCACTTAGGTGGAAGAGGCGTGTTTCTAAGACTATCAGGGGAGATTTATCAGCATTTGAGCTAGGGTCATGGGTTACAGAACTTGTGCTTAGTGCTTGTTCCCAATCTATAAGGTCTGAGATGTGTATGCTGATAAGTTTATTATGCAACCAAAGTACATCAAAACAATATCGTTTATTGAACTTACTTGTGTCTTTGTTGCCGGCAACGCTTTCTGCTGGGGAGAGTGCTGCTGAATATTTTGAATTGCTCTTCAAGATGGTAGATTCAGAGGATGCTCGTTTGTTCTTGACTGTTAAGGGATATTTGCATACAATTTGTAGATTAATAACCAAAGAAGTGGGCAATGTTGAATCTTTGGAAAGAAGCCTTCATATTGACATTTCCCAAGGGTTTTATTCTTCACAAGCTTATAGAGCTCATTGGGAAATTTCTAGAGGTTCCTAGTATTAGATCCAGGTAACAGCTTTCTTACGCACTATCTTATTTCCTCCATCAGCTCATTATGTATTAGTGTAATTTGTTCTTGACTACAGATTCATGCGAGACAACTTGCTCTCTGAAATCCTCGAGGCTCTCATTGTTATTCGTGGCCTAATAGTTCAGAAGACAAAGCTGATAAGTGATTGCAATCAGCTTCTTAAAGATCTTTTGGACAGCCTGCTGCTTGAGAGCAGTGAGAATAAGCGTCAGTTTATTCGAGCCTGTATATGTGGTTTGCAAATCCATGGAGAAGAAAGAAAGGGCCGGACGTCACTGGTATGTTCTATTTTAGTTGTCTATTTCATAGAGCATTTGAGGTCCATGTATATGGTCATGCTCTCAACATATGCTTCATGCACCCATTTTGGGTTTTTGAAGTATCTACAGAACTTCTTGGGTCCATCTATTTTAATAATTTTGAAACATGAACGCAGCTTGAATATAGCTCTTTTACTGTAGATTTTTCTTGCATGGACTCAATTTTTTTTCCCTGTTTTATTTATCAAATGTATCTGAGTATGAATATCGAGTTGTTTACCCTGGTTATATTGGTAACTTTTCTACCATGTGCACAGTTTATCCTTGAGCAGCTGTGCAATCTCATTTGTCCATCCAAACCAGATCCTGTATATCTTTTGGTTCTCAATAAGGCGCACACGCAAGAAGAGTTTATAAGGGGTTCAATGACCAAGAATCCTTATTCAAGCGCTGAGATTGGTCCTCTAATGCGTGATGTTAAGAATAAAATTTGCCATCAATTAGATCTACTCGGCTTTATTGATGATGATTATGGCATGGAGTTGCTAGTAGCTGGGAATATCATCTCTTTAGATTTGAGCATCTCTCTAGTTTATGAGCAAGTCTGGAAGAAGTCAAGTCAGTCCTCTATGGCGGCTAATAACACATTATTATCTTCTAATTCCGTCACTTCCAACAGAGATTCGCCACCTATGACTGTTACTTACAGGCTTCAGGTTTGTTAGAACTTGAAAATAAAATTGTTATTTTTAGGATTCATCATCTTAGTCAATGGCAGATGAAAAACTTTACTAGTTTCTACACATTAGTCAGGCTCTACATAGATCTTTTATGAATCTTTGGGTTATAATAGAATAATATGAAACATTTCATGAATATTTTTTCTTGCACATAGAGGGACCCTTATTTGTTAATTTATGCTACAATGTGATAACTATAGCATGCATAAATGGACAAACATTTAAGATTAAGTCATTTTTTGGACAAATGCAGGGATTGGATGGTGAAGCTACTGAGCCAATGATTAAGGAATTGGAGGAAGATAGAGAGGAATCACAAGATCCTGAGGTTGAATTTGCAATAGCAGGAGCAGTTCGTGAATATGGAGGGCTGGAAATTTTATTGGGCATGATCCAGGTTCGTGGCTACTGTCAATTTAATTTTTCTTAGATTTGATTAATATTACTTTGCTAAAACCCAGAATCATTCCACTCTGCTTTTTACTGTACCGTTAATTATATAATTAGTGCCGTTAATATTTTGTTAAGCTTCTACATGTAAATGTAGGAAATTATTTAATAGTATATTTATATGTTCTTGCAACTTAAAAATTTTAAATTCCAGTTTAGTATTTTTTTTAGAATTTTTTTTTTCAAAAAAAATACTCCGCATAAAAAAGTTTGTTATCTTTAAGAAGAAAGACAATTATCACGTTAGACTGAACAATGACTTGAGGCTTTTTTTTCTGTGCTTCATTGAGTTTATATTTTTTATTTTTTGAAGTGGTGAATTTTTATTTTTTATTTTCTGCTTATTCAACTTGTTAAAGAATAACTCTTTTCTTAATTCTTGAAGACTAAGGTGGAATTATATTGATATATTTTGATAAAAAAAAAGTGAGGTGATATTGAGCAAGTTATAATTATTAGGTATAGATACGTAACTGTTTCCGCACCTCATGTTTAATAGCCTCTTCGGTTCAACGGAAGTTATTCCATATGAATATGTGAAAATTTTCCAAAAAAATTACCTGGTACATTTGTGACTTACGTTGTAGATTTTGAAGCATATCATCACTTGCTATGGGCTTCTTTTCTTTCTACGAATTTTTTAGTATGCTACTGAGAACATATATTGTGCCTATAACAGATTTATTGTTTTTGTGACCTTTCTAATGGGAATAGATTTATGGTCTTTGATATGTGTCTGATTATTGAGTCCAATGACAGCGCCTGCGGGACAATTTCAAGTCAAGCCAAGAGCAGTTGGTGGCAGTTCTTAATCTACTTATGAATTGTTGCAAGATCAGAGAAAATAGACGTGCATTGTTGAGACTTGGAGCTTTAGGAGTTCTTCTTGAAACAGCTAGGCGGGCCTTTTTGGTTGATGCCATGGAGTCAGCCGAGGGAATTCTTTTAATTGTCGAGAGTCTGACTTTGGAAGCTAATGAAAGTGATAACATAAGCATCACGCAAAGTGCTCTGACTATTACCAGTGAAGAAACTGGCACTGGTGAACAGGCCAAGAAAATTGTTCTTATGTTCCTGGAAAGATTGTCCCATCCTTCAGGCCTAAAATCTAACAAACAGCAGCGAAACACTGAAATGGTTGCTAGAATCTTACCTTATTTGACATATGGTGAACCTGCAGCCATGGATGCACTAATTCAACATTTTAGCCCGTACTTGCACGACTGGGGTGAATTTGATCGGTTGCAGAAACAACATCAAGAAAATCCAAAAGATGAGAGTATCGCCCAGCAAGCTGCTAGACAAAAGTTCACTTTGGAAAATTTTGTTAGGGTCTCAGAGTCATTAAAGACGAGCTCTTGTGGTGAGAGGTTGAAAGACATTCTCCTGGAAAAGGATATTACTGGGGTTGCAATCAGACATCTGAGGGATAGTTTTGCAGGTTCTGGGCAGGCAGGCTTTAGATCTAGCGCAGAATGGGCATTTGCTTTGAAACTACCATCAGTCCCACTTATATTGTCTATGCTAAGGGGTTTGTCTATTGGGCATTTGCCCACTCAAAGATGTATCGATGAGGGAGGATATTACCTCTACTTCATGCTTTGGAAGGAGTCCCTGGCGAAAACGAGATAGGAGCAAGGGCTGAAAACTTGCTAGACACGCTCTCCAATAAGGAGGGTAATGGAGATGGCTTCTTGGAAGACAAGGTCCGTAAACTAAGACATGCAACTAGGGATGAAAGGCGACGCCTAGCTTTAAGGAGAAGAGAAGAGTTGCTCCAGGTAATTGTGTTCCTTCATTTAATCTTCTGATATTTATGGGCAGCAATTGTTTTTCAAAATAATGTTATCATATGCAATAGCTCCTAACTACTAATATTTTCTCTTAAGTTCTGGAATTGATATTTTCACTAGATTTGTCTATCAGGTGACTCAATTTTAAAGTGTAACAAAATTTAGATTAGGGTTGAGAAAGCATACTGATAATTGATGCTGCATAATTTGTAATGTAGATGTGGCATAAAGATACAGCTTGTTGACTAGTGCTGTTTGTTTTGACGATTGATGTAGGGCCTTGGAATGAGACAAGAATTAGCGTCAGATGGTGGTAGAATCATTGTTGCTAAACCTGTTCTAGAAGGTTTGGAAGATGTGGTCGAGGAAGAAGATGGGTTGGCATGCATGGTATGCCGGGAAGGCTACACATTGAAGCCTACTGACTTGCTAGGTGTTTACTCATACAGCAAGCGGGTGAACCTTGGCACTAGTTCTTCGGGAAGTAGTCGTGGTGATTATGTTTACACAACTGTTAGTTATTTCAACATCATTCATTTTCAGTGCCATCAGGAGGCCAAAAGAGCAGATGCTGCTCTGAGAAATCCAAAGAAAGAATGGGAAGGGGCAACCCTCAGAAACAACGAATCCCTTTGCAATTCCTTATTTCCTGTGAGAGGTCCGTCTGTTCCACTGTCCCAGTACATTCGCTACGTTGATCAATACTGGGACAACCTCAATGCTCTTGGACGAGCTGATGGTGGCCGACTTCGGTTGTTGACTTATGACATAGTCCTGGTATATAATTTCAACTTTTCTCTTTCTTTCCTACTTTTCATTGTGTATTATAGTATGAGTCAACGCTTTCATATAATTCCTTATTTTGGCTCTCAATATGTTCTTTTTATGGGAAACTGGAAGTTATATTAATGAAAAAAAGATTGTGAAATCGAGAAAGAAGAGAAAAAAAAACTCCAAGCAAAAAGTGGCTACTTCTTTCTAATTTGAAAACACTAATGAAAAAGTGTCTTTAAAGTTTTGCAACTGAAAGTTTAGTTAGCTCAAGAATCTAATCGTATCCCATAAGAATATACAACCATGTGACATATCATCAAAGCTTTCATTGTGTTCTTAGTGATACTAACTTCTGAAGAACCTATAAACTTGCTATATATGACGTTCCACTTGACTAGACTGCAATGCATAGTTAGTAGCTATCCTATAGATGGTGTAGGGGCAAGGCCTTCCTAAAATGCGGGGTGGAAAAAAATTCATGAAAAATTGTGACATTTGGAATTTCTCTTCCAAAGATGGCAAGTGGAACATGGTACACTACTCCAGAGTCCCAACTCCCAACTTGAAATCTTGAGTGGCCACTGAGAACTATATCTGATATATGATTTGATTTTATGGTAAATTTATTCTGATTTTCTCCATCTTTTTTCGTGTAGATGCTGGCTCGATTTGCAACTGGAGCAGCTTTTAGTACAGATTGCAGAGGTGGAGGCAGAGAAAGCAACTCCCGCTTTCTTCCTTTCATGATCCAAATAGCTCGTCACCTACTCGATCATGGGAGTTCCTCTACGTCTCACACTATGGCCAAGGCTGTTTCAAACTACTTAACCTTTCCCCCAGATTCTTGGCACCTCACACTTGGAACTCAGCCTTCTGGGCCATCTGACGAAACTGTTCAGTTTATGATGGTGAACTCACTTCTCTCTCAATCATATGAATCGTGGTGTCAAAATCGGCGCGCTTTTCTTCAGCGAGGAATATACAATGCCTACATGCAGCGCACTCATAGTCGCTCAGCCACACGAACGTCGCCCAATTTGATTGCCGTACCAAGAATAGAAACCGTAAGTGGGACAAAAAGCCCAGAATCAGAAACAAGGATTACCGATGACATTTTAACCATTATCCGTCCGACATTGGTTTATACTGGATTGATTGAGCAGTTACAAAGGTTTTTTAAGGTGAAGAAATCAACCTCTGGGTCCGAAGGAAAATCTTCGGTGTTGGAAGGGGAAGACGAAGAGAATAGAAGGTTGGAAGGATGGGAGGTGGTGATGAAAGAACGACTCCTAAATGTACGTGAAATGGTCGGATTTTCGAAGGAACTGTTATTGTGGATGGAGAATATGAATTCGTCTGATAATCTTTTGGATGCGTTTGACGAGATGGGCATGCTGGCCGACGTGTTATCAGGCGGAATTACCAAGTGTGAAGACTTCGTGCAAGCTTCAATCAACTTGGGAAAGAGCTAAGGGCATGAAAAAAAATGAGGTACTTTTTTCTGTATTTTACAAATATTGGTGAGATTTTCCCCCTTGAACTTTAAATCTTAATGATTTGCTTAAGCAAAATATGGGATCTCTTGCATTAAAATATTGAGAAAGGTATACAAAATCTCTGCCATTTCCCCTCGATAGATTCTCCCCCATTCAGGTTTTGGTCAATATCTTCCTCCTATTACACTCCTTTTCTGGACTCATTTATTTGACAATTGTCCTCGTAGAATCATAGACGATCCCAACTATATTTTGTGTAATTTTCTGCAACTAAAACAAAAAACTAAGAGTTCAAAATATACAATTTGGTCAAAAAAGGATTCCTAAGATGGGTTACACATTTTCCTCCGTATATTTTGCAAGTATTGATGCGGCAGCTTCTGGTGCAGAATTGCAATACAGCCAAACCAAATGACTATAATAAAACCACTACCAACCAAATGACTCTCTTGACGATGCTCGCCAGCTTGGAAGTAGTCCCCCACAACCAAGCATCTAGACCATAATTGATAAAACTAACACCTTGAAAACAAAAACTAAGGCATGATAGAACTGATACCATCTTCTTCACCAACAAATTCTTTATGAAGAACATACAACGCATACACAACCAAATTCTCAAAGAAAAACAAAAATCTGAGCCTGCATCCGAGAATGAACCATGCCACTAAAAAGTCCAAAGAAGGTCTGACGAGCCTGGGGAAGAATCGTAGCTCAAACGTTGTTGATTGCAGAAGCACCATGCTTTGATCGGTAGAGTCGATCATAGAAATGCAGGAGGGAGGCCCCCAGAAGACTAGCTAAGGGTCAAATTTCGAAAATATGTTCTTAATTTGATCATTTCTAACGCCATTGCTAAAAAAAATGAGAAATTTATAAATCTATACAATTTGGTTGACTATAATTTTAGAAATTTGAATTTTTTTTTGGTTTTTTTTTTTTTTTGTGAAATGATATGAAAGATCCTTGTTCGGTCCTTGTATTGTCACATTAGATTGTATGCTGAAGTACAATTTAGTAACTGTATTTAAAGGTAAAAAAAATTAGACACACTAAACTATTTATTTTAGAAAAACTGCACTTACACTTCAGGTTACTAATAAAACGGCTAATGCCACGAAATATAATGTCAAATTTATTTATTTTTTACTTGTAACGGTCGTCTTAATGTACTCTGGTTGTCTTTCCTCATTTGATTTTTCACGAAAACTCAATATTACAATTTATTTTAAAGGCTATAAGACCATCTAAATGAAATTTGTATTTAAAACAAGTGTGAATTCGAATATTTGCATGAAAGAATAGACATTTTATAGTGGTACATATTGAGCGAGCTACCAAGCCACATCAAACCTAGTCAAATTAGCTGGGTCCATCGATCCAATTAAACTATCAAAGTTGAGTTATTAATTTTTCTCTATTATTCTGTCACACAGAAAAAGAACTACACGAGTTGGACATATGACTTGTGACTTAATAGCCTTTTAATTTATAAATTCTTACAAAAGATTACATTTTTGTCATTATTTTATAAAAGAAATAATCAACATGACATGTTTGGAAACTAGTATTTTAGTTCTAACCAAGCATAGGGTTGAACGATGAGGACATCGAAAAAAAATAAGAAACAAAGCATTGTCATAACAATGAACCCGTAGAGACTTTGATGATTAAAAATTAAGCAAATATGGAACATATATTAGACTAATTATCGAGTGACATCAAAATGACGGTCCCATAAGAGTAATTGTAAAAGAACTAACAATAACTATAGAAGAAAAAGCCTGTGTGGAATTTGAAAAAATATTACATTTTTTTCATTTCGTAAATAGTTCAATACCATGCTATTAAAAATATATTCCTAACAAAAAAAATGTTGCAATTTCATGGATTCTTAATTTGCAAAAGCTGAATAATATGGACAGGCCAATAAAAAAAAAAAACATGAGCTACGGAAGAACTTAAATGGAAGAAAAATTCAAATTTGGAGAGAGAGAGTGAGAGGGAGAGAAAGAGTTGGTCATTTAGTTATTTACTCTTTCATGCTTACCTTCTTGCTCAGTTCAACCTGTTGAACTTCAATTCTGCTGGCTGCTCCCGAAAAATCTCTATTCGCAAACGACATGGTATCATTTTTGGCAAGGCGCCCCTGCATTATATTCAATATAGCTTGTGAAACTTCTCCGATCGAAGGTCTTTTTTTCGGCGATTTCTGCAGGCATCTATGGCCAATCCTGGCTAATCCTCTGACTTGTTCAAGGTTGCATTCTCCCACCACTTTTTTATCTAGTATTTCATCAATGCCATCCGAACTCATACCAGCCTAGTAAGTAGAAAATGCAAACCAATAAGCGACTAGTTTGTTCTACGCCTCAATAGCAGAAGCTGGGGATGAGAACTCACAAGATTGATATACTCCATCAAGTTTTGATGAGGATGGATGGCTGTGATCAGTTCAAAAATGATAATCCCGAAACTGTAAACATCACTCTTCATCGTGAAGTTGTTCGTGGAAATGTATTCTGGGTCTATGTAGCCATACGTACCTTTCAAACCTGAATTCCGACCGTCAAAGACTTGTTCCTTCGACAACCCAAAATCGGCAACCTATAGAATTTCGACAGTGGAAGGTCACTTCAGTAACTATGCATCACTTTCATGTCAAACTTAAAATTCTTTTCCTTTTTTTTCCATCTCTCTTATTTTTCTCTTTCTTTATAATGCCTATGAACATGTGGCCATCTCTAGTAATTATCGAATAACATATTTCAAATTGGGTTTTTTTTTTTTTTTCCTAAACGGAGCCCGAATCCTCAATTGTATTGTCCAACCAAGCAATCCACGAATTATTCTAATTAATAAGATTAATCTGTATACCCCTCATTCAAACAGTCACTTAGAAGTTAGAAACAATATGTACGCACTGAGATGTATATTTTAATCAAGTAATCAGGATATTTTGCATAAACTATTAAGAAAGATATTTTTTAAAGAGTACCTTGGCTCTCATTGATTGGTCTAAAAGGATATTTGCAGATTTCAGATCCCGATGTATGACGGGAGGAACAGCCTGTTTCAAGAATTTTCAGAAAAATGACAAACAACAAACATTTGAACCATAGTGATAATAATATAAAAAGGTACTTTACTCCTTCATGAAGATATTCGATTCCATGAGAAATATCAAGTGCAATTTGAAGTCGTTCGTTCCAATTCAAAATCCGTTCTTCTTCATCTGAGAGTTGTATAACAGAAAAATGTTAGCAATCCAATTCAAAATAGTCACATAATCAAGGTAAGAAGCCATTCTGATGGTTATAAAACTTTTTAGGAATTACCAACACGAGTAAAGCAAAGAAAACTTAGATTAGACCCTTGACAATAATTTTACTAGTTTTAAACTAATGAACGCACTATTATCTTCACAAACGATAGTTAAAGAAAAGATAGCAAACAAGCAACAGTGAAATAGAGAAGGCCTTTGAATGCACCGTATAGAAGGTTCGCCAAACTTCCACTACTCATGAATTCATAAATTAACATGTGTTGCCCTTTATCTATGCAGTATCCCAGCAAATTCACAAGGTTTCTATGATGCAATCGGCCAAGCAGACTAACCTGCCAAAAAACAGAGCTATGTGGTTTAAAATTAGGATATTTTGTTTCAAGAACAAACCCGAAGAAATGCAATTTTAGGTGATCTTAAAAACGAATCAAAACGTGTTGTAGGTAAATTTCACTAAAAAATAAAAGTCTGGTTGACATAAACATCAATTGGTAGCAGTAAAAAACCTAGTAAGCTTTGACCATCACATTTTTTCAATGAATACTCAACGTATTTCTTTTCCGTACATAATACATCTTTCCATTTTTTATTATTAGAAAAAAGGTGTGAGCTACGAAAAAAAGATCAACAATAAAGGGGATACAAGAAAAACTTAATTTTTCCCTAACAATTTAGTCTTGATTGGTAATAAAAAATTATTAAAAAGAAAACATACCGAATGACTGGTGAGAACTTAGAGCTGAAAAATGCTCTAAGCCCCCAGAAAACTTTACATTAAAGAACTCCATACAGTCAAACAATTCAACCCACTTCTTACCAATTTATTGTTTGTACTGAAACATTTCCTTCAATACACCTGAACTCAAAGTAAAATCATGACCAATGTTCCTTAAGATCTGGACTTTTTTATTAATGTAATCAACATCTTTACCTCGGTTTGAAACTCTTTCTCCCCCTGTTTTGAGTTAGAAGCAAGTGCCTTAACAGCTACAATTACTCCATTCGGCATTGTTGCTTTATAGACTGGACCATATGAACCTTGTCCCAAAACAGTTGTGAAGTTCTCCGTGGCTTTCTGGATATCTCTGAATGGAAAGAGAGGCTAGATTTAATCTCTTATCATATCATGTTTTCTCAATGTTTTACCAGTTTAATCATTATAAAATAAGGGAGAAGACTTAAAAAGCATCAAAGAAGCTCCATCAGTTTCGTAATCAAATCAAGAAAATAAAATAACATCAAAGAAATAATTCTCAAAATAAAAAAATTGTATTAATTATTAAAAGTCTAACCCTATAGAAAACAGAAATTAAAACGATTAAAATTAAAATAACGATAAAATATTAAAATAAAATTAAAACACAATTCATGAGGTTGTTGGGCATATTTGGATATGTTTGTCCTACATCAATCTCCTCCCCTTAAAAAAACTCGTCCTTGAGTTTTATAGCTGGACAGAATTCATCCAAGATTATATACTTTGTCTGTTGACGCTGGAAAATATGGAACCAGAGCGATCTTCTTATCGAGCCATTGAAACACGAAGGTATCATCTTGCCATCTATAAGTCGCATTAACATCATAAAATCAGGGTCATCCAAGTAAAACACTACAAGCATTCATATTTACCACATCACATGTGATTTCATCTTTATAACTCAATCCGATGGACCTTAAAAGCTTGCAAACTTCATGTACTCGAACTTCAGGTCCCTTTTCAATCCATACAATTTTATACGGGAAATGATGTTCTTCCACCTGTAAATTCAGGATCTTCGCCAAAGCTTTGGAACTATATTTTCTGTATTGCCACAGTCAATAATCACATTACAGACTTTGCCACCAATGGTGCATCGTGTTCGAAATATCTTGTGGCGTTGAGAGTTGACTAGTTCTTTTCAGGTAATCAAAAGTCGTTGGAGGACACAACTTCTTCACCCACATCTCCTTCTGCAATTTCATCACCTGCATAAATATCTCCTTCGAAACCGTGTTCATCACCACCACCATTCTCTATAAAATTAACTAGATGCCTACTCGGACAATTGTTGGAAATGTGGCTTTGTTGGTGTAGAAGATGGAAGAGGAAAAAAGAAAAATAATCACGAGGAAGAAATAGTTTTTTTCACAACATTACTTTCTTCTTTTTTCAAAGCAATATTACATCAACTTATAGAACTACATCAATTGATAATTCTCATGGCTATTTATTTTCATCTCTAATGACTATTAATTTATGACCATTTACATTCATAATAATTTATGGTTATTTACATTTTCAATTGTTATCCATTTATATTCTAAAACAGTTGGCGTTTCATCTTCTAAAACATAACTATAGAATTTATTTGGAAGTAAATTTGATTTAATTTCCCAATAATGCCTCTTTTAAACCAAATTTGCTTTTGATCCCCAATCTTGCAACATCACGTTTGAAAACTTGTCACCAAGAGCTTTTGTAAAAATATCAGTCAATTGTTCATCAGTTCTACAAAACTTCACTTCAATAATTTTCTTATTCACCATCTCCCTTAAGAAATGAAAACGAATGCGAATATGCTTTGTCTTTCCATGAAGAACGAGATCTTTTGTGACTGAAATTGAAGAATTATTATCACAAAACAAAATTGTTGGATTCTTTTGCTCTTGATTTAAACTTCCCAAAATTTCTCGTAACAATATAATTTGACATCCAGCAAAAGCAGTAGCTACATATTCTGCTTCAGTTGTCGATAGAGTACAATTGGTTGCTTATTCAAACTCCATAAAATAGGAGCACTTCCAAGGCTAAAAACATAACCATAAGTGTTTTTGCTATCATCGATACTTTTAGCTACGTCGTTGTCAGTATAGCCGATAAGATTTATCAAAACATTTGCTTCATAAAAAAAACCATAGTCGATATATTGCAAAAAAATTTTCACAACCTCCCAATGACTAGAAAATGGTTTCTCCATGAATCTACTTAATAAGCTCACTGCATACATAATGTACGGTCTTGTAGCCGTCAAGTACATCAAATTTCCTACCAAACTTCGAAACAAGGTAGAATTGATAAGTCTTCCTTCACCTTCTTTGTGAAGCTTGAGGCCTTGTAAACATGGTGACACTATTGAATTTGAGTTCTCCATCTTTAATTTTTTTAATATTTCTTTTGCATAGCTTTCTTGAGAAATAAAAATTCCCTTCTTAGATTGGACTTCAATCTCAAGAAAATGATGTAACTCTCTCAAATCTGTCATTTCAAACTCTTTCATCATAGATCGTTTAAAATCACTAAATAATTCAAAATTATTTCTAGTAAAAATGAGATCGCTAACATAAAGACTTACAACCATGAAGCCGCCTTGAGGATTGGTTTTAATATAGAGAGTATGCTGGTAAGGACACTTGTGAAAACCATGAATCTCAAAATATGAATTAATCCGGCTGTACCATGCACGAGGCGACTGTTTTAGTCCATATAACGCCTTTTTGAGTTTGTAAACTTTCTTTTCTTCTCCTTTCTTTGTGTACTCTTGCAGTTGTTCTAAATACACTTTTTAACAATACCATTCAAAAAAGCAAACTCGACATTCATTTGGAAAAGTTTCCAATTATTTTTTGTTGCAAGAGATATAATCAAACGAATAGTATAAGTCTAGAAACAAGAGTGAAAACTTCACTATACTCTTCTCCTTTCTTTTTTTGAAAATCCTTTCGCAACGAGTCTTGCATTATGCTTATTGATAGATCCATCCAGATTTCTTTTTGTTTTGTACACCCATTTTACTCCATTTTACTCCAATGACACTCTTGTGTGCGGGTAAGCTCTCATGTTTCATTCTTTTCAATGGCAGCCATTTCTTCATTCATTGCTCGCTTCCACTTTTCTCCCTAATATGCTTCATCTAAAGAAATTGGATATTCTCCAAAGAATACACTTTCATATTCCAAACTTACTTAATATGTGGCCTCATAGAGATCTTGTATATTTCTAAACTTTCTTTGAGGTAAATTATCGTCGCTAGATACATCTCTTAAAAAATCCAAAAAAACTTCTAATCGAGAATTTGAAGTTTTATCTTGCACAATAGGAAGCATAATCATATTATCTTTTTATTCATCAAATAACGAAATATCATCAAACCGAACATCACGACTTACTAGAAACTTCTTCGTCGTGGGATTGTACAATTTGTAGGTCTTACTCGTTCACTATATCTGATGAATATACATTTATCCGCCTTATGATCGAGGTTGTTTCTCAACTCTTTCACAACATGAGAATAAGCAACACTATAAAAAACTTTTAAGTGTTGTACATTGGGTACTATTCCATACCAAAACTCGTGGGGTGTGCAATATTTCAAGTTCTTTGTTGGCGATCTATTGATTAAATATATTGCACATGCAACAGCTTCCGCCCAAAGTTCTTGTTGCAATTTTTTCTTCTCGAGCATACATCTCGTCATCTTCATGATTGCTCGATTCTTCCTTTTACAAACACTATTTTGTTGCGGATTATATCGAGCTGTTAATTGATGCTTTATTTCAAAATCCCTACAAAAATTTTGAAACTCATTAGAGAGATATTCTCCTCCACGGTCAGTCCTCAACGTTTTATTTGAAGACCCATAAACTTTTCAACCTTAACCTTAAAATTTTTAAAGGCTTGAAATACTTCTGATTTTTCTTTGAGAAAAAAAACTCAAACCTTTCTCGAGAAATCATCAATAAATGTAATGAAATATCGACTACCTCCAAGTGAAGCAACGGACATTGGACCACAAATGTCGGAATGAACAAGCTCCAATAGATGTTTTGCTCACTGCGAGGAATATGATGCAAACGGAATTCTGTGTTGCTTCCCTAGCTGACATTCTTCACAAACATCTTCAACATGTTCGATAGATGGCAGCCCTTAAACCACATTTTTTGTCAACATCAATCCAAACTTTTGTAATTCAAGTGACTGAATCTATCATGCCACAACTTGGAAACTCATTTCTCTTTGTCAACAAAACAAGACAAATTTGTTGTGTGGAGATAAATAGGAAACAAATTATTTTTAGCAATGTTAATCTTGGCAACGAGATGATTTTTCCAGGATAAATAGCAAATATCGCCACGCATATGTATATCGTATCATTTTCTCAAAAGACAACCTACACTCAATAAATTATTTTTCAAGCCAAGAACATAATATTCCTCATAAATCTTCTTAATATGATCTGACGTTGTTGTGAATGAGATTTCTCCAATTCCTTCAATCGTGTATGATTTAGCATCGCCAATCGTTATTTCACCATGATCTACTTTAAAAAGAGTTGAAAAAAGATCTTTGTTACTTGTCATATGCTTGCTCGCTTCGCTCCACTATTCAGATATCACTTTTCTTTGGTATTTGTGTTTTGAAATGCCGCTAACAACAAAGTTTTTTTTGAATCATCATTGTCAATATTTGTCTCATACATAAGACCAACGTTGCTCTTCTTGTTCTCTTCTTCCTTGAACCAGCACTCTTGTTACGTGTGTCCTGACTTGTTGCAATAATAACATTCAAAGTAACCATATCTTTTACCTCTTTGATAGCCATGATTTCTTCCTCTATTGGAATTTATGTCATTTTCATTTGCATTTTTTGCATTACCTCGTCCACTCCCTTGAAAATTTGAGTTTCATCTCCCTTGCGATTGGAAACCTCTACCCTTTCCTTTGCCTTTTTCTGCCTCTACCACGCCAATTTTGATTTGAATTACGATCTTGATTTCAACTCGTTTCGGTAAAAATAACTTGAGATTTGAGAGCTTTTTCTGGTTGGGAAAGGAGTGGATTGCGCTTGTTAATTTTGAATTCATGTGCTTCCAAAAATCTCATGTACGGTTCTGTAGCATGGCAATAAGGGTGACTTATTTGTCAACTTTTCTCCTATCACCCCCTGCTCTGTTCTATAACTTCCATTCTTTTGTCCGTTCACGAGGCTGTAAAAAGAAAGAAAGGGACGGCTATCTAGTGGAAGTCATTTCAGTTGTGTGCCACGAGGTTCCTATGGACAAGGG
The DNA here is from genome assembly GCA_022432975.1 of Begonia masoniana. NCBI lineage: Eukaryota > Viridiplantae > Streptophyta > Magnoliopsida > Cucurbitales > Begoniaceae > Begonia > Begonia masoniana. Next base: position 12,863,301 of record CM039515.1, read on the forward strand.
GACAAGGGGACAAGTGAATCATCACTTTTGGGCGCAGGCAGCCCTCTACCATCAATCCCATTGCATTCCATCGTCTCGTATTGTACGGTACCTTATCAGACTAGATACATCTATTGAGTGAGAGAAAGGGATCAAACTAGAATTCTATATTCTTTATTTGGATATTTATAGGGATCCCCTTTCATTCCTAGATTCCCTTCACTGCGGATTGATTGTCCCTACCTATCTAACAACAATGAGGTGCAACTGCACCTCAGGCGAACGCGCTGGTAGCATCTTCTTTTTAAATCATCCAAGGTAAGATAAGAAATTTCGGTGGTTTCTTCAATTACAACTTCTACATAATCGGATTTCAAATGAAGACTACGCAGAATTTTTTCAACAACTCTTGTATCCTCCAACTTCTCTCCATTGGATCTCATTTGATTAACAATGGAGGTGACTTTTATAAAATAATCTTTAATGCTCTCGTTCTCCTTCATTTCCAACATTTCAAATTCGGATCATAGAGTCTGAAGTTGAACTATCTTAACTTTTTACTTCCCTTTGTAGGCTGTATGAATGACTTCTCAACCTTCTTTAGAGGTTTCAACGTTGACAATCCTCTCATACACAGTCATGTCGATTGTTTGATGCATGTGAAAAAGTGTCTTGCTGTCTTTCTTTTGATTCTCCTTTAACGTAATCTCGTGTCACTTATTGTCACGACCCTAATACTGTACCCGTATTTTCCGTACCATATTTTTTTTTTAACCTAATATCTTTAATTAAACACTGGGCGGAACCTAAACCGAAATCGAAACCAAAATCGAAATCGGAATTAAATCTAACTTTAAAAACATTTAAATCAAATATAAAGCTAATTAAATAAAACCATTATTTAAAACTAATTTCGATTAAAATAAAAGGGGAAGGCAGAATTGACATTCTGCCCGAGGAAAGGAGGCCGCGCCCAGTCGCTGCAGCATGCAGCGACTGATCGCTGCATGCGCTCTGCAGAGATCGATCGCTGCAGCATGCAGCAGCGCATGCAGCGATCAGTCGCTGCATGCTGCAGCGACTGGGCGCGGCCTCCTTTCCTCGGGCAGAATGTCAATTCTGCCCTCCCCTTTTATTTTAATCGAAATTAGTTTTAAATAATGATTTTATTTAATTAGCTTTATATTTGATTTAAATGTTTTTAAAGTTAGATTTAATTCCGATTTCGATTTTGGTTTCAATTTCGGTTTAGGTTCCGCCCAGTGTTTAATTAAAGATATTAGGTTAAAAAAAAAAATATGGTACGGAAAATACGGGTACAGTATTAGGGTCGTGACACTTATGGCATCTTCATCTTCTGTAACATAGAATCCATGTTCAACGATGTTCCACAACTCCATAGATTTAAGCAACACTTTGACATTGTAGCTCCAATCATCATAATTCTCCCCACTAAAGCGAGGAATGATAGAAATCATGCTGGAACTACTTGCATTGGTCATTGTATGCCAAAAACATTTAGCGGCTCCAATACCACAATGTAGAAGATGGAAGACGAAGAAAAAAAGAATAACCACAGAAAGAAATAGTTTTTTTCACAAAAATTACTTTCTTCTTTTTTTCAAAGCAAGATTACATCAACTTAATTAGAACCTACATCAATTGATAACTCTCATCGCTGTTTATTTTCATAACTTTAATGACTATTCATTTATCCAACCATTTATGACCATTTATATTCATAACAATTCATGTTCATTTACATTTTCAATTGTTACCCATTTATATTATAAAACAGTTGACCTTTAACCTTCTAAGACATAACTTAAAATTTATTTGAAAGTACATTTAGTTTAATTTCCCAACATTGCACTGAAAATATTTTTTGAGATTAGGACGCGCATAAGGATTAGTATTGCCTTGTTATTGCTTACGAATTTGAGCTTGAGGATAAAACTGAACAATGGTTGAAGAGCTTCCACTGAAATTTTGTTCTGAAATTTTATTTGAAAGACTATCATTCTGACTGATAGTTTTGTCATCAATAATCGTATATTTAGTGGGAATAAATGAATTCTCTGAAGTGAGTCGGCGAAAATTACTTGGTGTACGCACTATAGATCTGCTAAGTTAGACTTCTACTTTCATTGTCATATTAACTACATCCGTCACAGTCCAAATAGTTTGAAGAGTCAAACGATCTTGAATAGCTAGTTTGAAGCCACCAATATATATCGAACAATAAGTTGGTCTTTAGTTTCAAACAAATTCATCATTACATTTAGCCGATAGAATTCTTTTGTATACTCATTCACTGTTTGATTGGTTTGTTGGCAATTCTGATATTGTTGATATAGAAACTACTCGTAATCAGGAGGTAGAAATCGCCCTTATAATAATCGTTTCATCTTGGCCTAAGTTTGAACACGCATTTTTCTTTGTCTGTCTATTAAATTGGATTTGCTCCCACCACGCTGAAGCTCCACCTTTTAATTTATATACTACTAGTTTCATTGTTTTTCTTCTGCGATATTTAAATAATCGAAAAAATTCTCGATTGTATGAACTCAATCAAGAAAATTCTCAATATTTAATCAACCATCAAAAGTCGGCAAATCTATTTTCATCTTGAATTCGTGGGTGTCTGGTCTTCGATAAAAAACACGATCGTTACGAAAATCATCTTCTTCATCGGGCTGTCTTCAATGAAAATTTTTATGTTGTTGACGATCGAGATAATGATTAGCTCGATCTAATGAAAAGAATACATCACATTCGTTAGAGTTTCGAGCAGGGTTGTGTGAAAACCTAGCTGCCTCGCCAGAGTCGAGGCAGAGGATTGCTGTTAGTTAGGACAATTTTGGGAATTAGTTGCTTTTATGAATTAGTTAGGGAGATGATTGATAAAAGGTGCAAGACAAGGGAAAGGGGAAATAAGAAAGTTTGAATATTGAACTTATCTCTAGAGAGCGATTGCAGATCCTCAAATTTCTACATATTTCTTTGCACTCCTTAGTTGCATTTGATTATGTTTTGATTATCAAATTTGTGCATTGACTGAAGAAATAAATCATTAGCTAGATAATTCTTATCAATGTACTACTTTCTTCGTTATGTGATGATTATTTTTTTCCACTAAAAATAGCAATAGTCAGGTATTGCTCAAGAAAATTCTGTCAGACCATTTAGAAAAAAGATGTAAGAGAAAATAATTGAATGTTACCATCTTTTCACAGCTACTCTTGTGAAACCATGACAAACTTACACGAAGCTCACTTACCTTCTACAATTTAAATGTTGTCTTAGATGACAGATACATGTAAAGACAACTTAATTAAAGCATACATCCAAATTCCATTTAAATGTGCTGTAAATGAAGGAATGATACAAAAAGCATATAATTATGAATGTTATCCCAGAAGAAAACATCATGTTTTGTAATTTCTATAGAACCATAAATGCAGAAGCCACACAGAAACTACAAGTTCTAATATAAAAATTTTACTTAATTCTCATTGTTTATGAAAGACCTCAGATTATCAATCAGTAACTCTTTTCTGATAACTTTTCTTAAAGTACTACTTAAGCAGAAGCAGATACTTTACACCAATAAGTGCTTTAGGGTATGCGATGTCAATGCCTCAGCACATCCAAGAATATAAGAAAAGTGAGTGATGTGCGTTTCACAACAATAATAATAGTAAATGCATTGAAAAAAGAAAAAAATGAAATTTCATGAAGGGTCAAAGTTTTAGATATTTAAGTAAATAGAGATCAGTAATCATACATACTTGTAACAGTATTTCAGTACGCCTGATACAGAAGCAAAGCGGTCTTTACTATGATGATTCCATAGAGCTAGCTGAGAACTTTTTTGAGTCCTTTCTGATTTCTCGACAAGTATGGAATTCGAGAGAGATGAGCTATAGTCAGTGCTTGTACTTAAGCCATTTGTCCGTATTGGAAGTGTTGTTAGACTACGTTCATTTGCACATCGCCGAAGATTAGCATGTTTTTTGTACCACCGAACACCAAAAAATAGGAGTGAAGTTATTAAAACACCAAGGGCCAAACCAACAGAGACACCAATGATTACTAAATTGGCTTGATCAACCATTGTTTAGTCTCTTGTGATGTAGAGACACTGAAATCATCTTGCAGGGAGGTTCACTGTCATAAACAAAGGAAGATGTTGAAATTTCTTAAAGTTAGGACATTTAAAGTATTAGGAAAGTAAGAGTATCCTAATTAGATTATTTCTTATTTCCTAATTAGATTATTTCCAAAGTAAATTATTTGCTAATTAGATTATTTTCTTTCTTTGTATAGTTAATGTTATATATTGTAAATTGATTATCATTATTCAATAAAAAAATACAATGAGAAATTCTTCCTTAATTTTTTCATGGTATCAAAGCACGGGTCTCACCCTTAGACCGTACTCTAGCCGCCTCATTGCCTAGACTGCCATGGCCACTGATCACGTTCTTATAGTGGTCACAATCTGTAAGAATGGTCATCTGTAGTAGAGGAAAAGAAAATTTTTTTATCAGAGAGGCGTCGATCCCAACGAAGGAACATCCAGAATTCAAGAAGTGGAAGGCTGAGAATCACCTCATTATGTTCTGGCTCATACACTCGATGACAGTGGATATTTGAGAAAATTCTCTTCTTTATGAGACTGCTCAAGATCTCTGCGAAGCAGTAAAAAAACCTATTTCAGTTCTGATAACACGTCCAAATTATTCGTTGTGAAATCCTTGCTACATGACCTATGGCAAGGCGATTTCACCGTAACCCAATACTTCAATACCCTTGTACGTTATTGGCAACAACTAGATATATTTGAGAGTCATCAGTGGACTTGTAACAACGATGACGCTCTGTACAAGCAAATCGTGAAACATAAGTGAACGTTCAAGTTCTTGCTTGGTCTGAACAAAAAACTAGACTGAAGTCAGGGGACGAGTGATGGGATCGAAGCCTCTCTTGAGCCTGCGAGAAGCTTTCTTCGAGGTCCGTCGTGAGGAAAGTAGAAAAATGGTTATGATGGGAAATTCAGAGGCTTCTTAAGCCCTAGAACGATCAGCGCTTGTTGCCCGGGGATCACACCAGCAAACCTCACGCCAACAACGGAAAGAAAGGCCTAAGTGTGATTATTGTAGAAAATTGGTCACATTGAGGACACGTTGGAAATTACATGGAAAACCAACTAATTGGAAACCCACGGATAGAGACAACCGAGCAAACTCCGCCAACATGGTGGAAAAACAATCATCAGTAACTAAACCAAGTCCTTTCACAAATAAACAGCTAGAAATGCTCCAACAACTATTCAAAAATACTCTATCTTAACATTCAACTATTGCTAACCCCAAAAATATGCATGCTTAAGCAGGTAATCTTTTTCCTACATATTCGGTATAGGGCATAAAAGAAAAACAATGGATCATAAATTGCAATTTACTATCTATTAGCAAATTAACTCGTGATCATAATTGTTTGACTTTATTTTTTCCAACTGTGTGTGTCTTTCAGGATTTGAGCTCGAAGAAGAGGGTTGGTAGTGCTAAGATGTGCTCAGGACTTTCTCTTCCAAACTCCTCAACATGAAGCTACCCTAATTGCTAGTAGTATAACTCCAAACAGTCAGTTCATCTCTAAGTCTGTCTCTAGTTCTATTATAAATAAAGACTAGTGAAGTTATGCTATGACACTATCGTATGTCTCATCTTAGCTTTTTGTACTTGAAAAAGGTGTTCCCTAATTTATTTATCAATAGAAGTGAAAAAATTGTGTGATATATGTCAGCTTGCAAAACACACGATCCGTTTATCCATCAGTGTTTTATTCTCTATCAAAAGCCCTTTGCACTTACTCACAGTGATATTTGGGGACCCTCTAGAATTTCAAACATAAGTGGAGCCCGTTGGATCATGACATTTATTAATGATCACTCTCATCTCAATTGGGTATTCCTTATGAAAAAAAAATCAGATGTTGGAAGAATATTCCATACTTTTAACAATATAGTCCAAACACAGTTCAATACCAAAATTCAAGTTTTTAAATCCGATCATGTTAAGGAATACTTCAATCTCATCCTACGAGATGACCTCTCCAAAAAGGGAATTGTTCAGCTAAGTTCTTGTGTCAATACCCCTTAACAAAATGGTCTCTCAGAAAGAAAAAATCATCACTTGTTGGAAGTAACAAGATCTCTTATGTTCTCTATGAATGTCCCCAAGTATTTGTGAGGGGGAAGCCCTCCTTACATCAACATATATCATCAATAGAATGTCTTCCCGTGTACTCAAATTCTAAGCCCCTCGTCAAGTGTTCATTAAATTTTTTCTTCATGCTAAAGTTCTCTCCTAGGAATCTTCCTCTCAGAACATTTGGGTGTTCTATCTTTGTCTATATTCATCCACAGAATATGAGTAAACTTGACACAAAGGCAATCAAGTGTGTATTCATTGAATATTCCATAAATAAAAAATGGTATAAGTGTTACTGTCCTACAACCAAGAAATTTATTGAAACTATAGATGTCACTTTGTTAGGAGCAGAACCAAGTACAATTTCAGCATCACATGTCTTCAGTCTCCCAGATGGCCAGACCCTAGTCCGGCAGTCCCTCCTCAACGCTCGCCTGCTAGCCTCGCCTGTCCTTGCGCTTGCCTGTCCTCGCGCTCGCCTGTCCTCGGTACTCGCCTTTGTCCTCGCGCTGGCCTTTCCTCGGTGTTCGACTCACTGTATGTGTAATTTTTGTGCTAGTAAATGAATTTGTTGTTGCTCATTGTTGGTTGATAGATTTTTAATGTTAAAAAAAAAACAGATTGTTGGTAACATTATGTGAAAAAATTTAATGTTAATAATAAAAAAAAAATATTGTTGGTGGGAGAAACCGGGTTTCGATCCGGTCTCGGTCCCTCCCAGGGCCGGTTCCGGGAATTGGGAAAAAAAATCCCAAAACATCGGTCCGAGGTCGAAACCGGACCGCGGCCACCTCTACCATGCTAAGGCTAACACAGGACCAAATAACTGCTACGACTAACACAGGAGGAAAAAGAGAATCACAACAAAATGGACAAGAGAAAAAACAGCCTACAGAAGGCTCAGATCTCTTTATTGCTCTAAGAAAAGGTACTCGGACCTACACTCAACATCTTATCCAGAAATTTGTCTTCTATGCAAGTTTCTCTCAAACATATCAAATATTTATCTCGAAAGTAGATGAAGTTTAGATTCCCACGAGTATTTAAGAAGCCTTGAAACATCCTGGATGGAAACAAGTTGATCAATAAGAGATCATGGCCTTAGAAAAGAATGACACTTGGATTATCGCCAATCTCCCTCCAGGAAAGAAAACTATTAGCTGCAAATGGATATTCTTGATAAAGTATAAAGTAGATGGCCACGTGGAAAGGCTTAAAGCTCGACTTGTAGCAAGAGGCTTTACTCAGTCATATGGTGTGGATTATCAAGAAACGTTTGCACTTGTGGCTAAACTCAATACAATACGAATCCTTCTTTCACTGGCGACAAACTTGGACTAGCCTCTACATCAGCTCGACATCAAAAATGTCTTCTTAAATAGATATATGAAATAGGAAGTGTATATAGAGATACCATCAGGTGTTCGAATCAATCACAACAATCACAAAGTATGCAAGTTATTAAAGTCATTATACAAACTAAAACAATTTCCTCGTGCATGGTTTGGGAAATTCTGAGAGTTAGAAAAAAGACATGGATTTAAACAATGTCAAACATATCACACACCCTTTATAAAGCATACTCTGAGAAAAAAGATTGCTATCATGATCGGCTATGTCGATGACATAATATTGACGGGAGATGATGAGAAAGAATTAATTGATATAGAGAGAACTCTGTCAGAAGAATTTGAAGTAAAGGATCTTGACCCTTTGAAGTATTTTTTTGGTATAGAAATAGCTCGATCAAATAAAAGAATCTTCATCTCTCAAAGAAAATACACATTGGACCTACTGAGAGAAACTGGTATACTGGGATGTAAGCATGCAAACACACCTATGGATTCAAAGCAGAAATTAAGACGTGAAAATGCAGGAGTCCCTACAGATAAAGGAATATACCAACGTCTAGTGGGAAGACTTATCTATATCTCTCATACTCGACCTAACATAGGTTTTGCAGTGGGTGTTGTTAGTCAGCTTACAGATCAGCTAATGCAGGAACACATGGAAGCGGTGTATAAGATTTTCAGATACTTGAAGATGACTCCCAAGAGTAGTACTCTTCAAAAAGAGTGAAGCTCGAGATATTATTGTAGACTCTGATGCAAATTGGGCAGAAAGCCAAAAAGATAGAAGGTCAACCACCGGATATTGTTCATTCGTATGGGATACCTCGTCACATGGAAAAGCAAAAAATAATCGGTGGTTTCTCGAAGCAGTGCTGAGGCCGAACTCAGGGCATTAGCTTCTACAATGTGTGAAGGAATTTGAATTAGAAGAATTATGATGGAGTTGGGGATAAGCTGTGAAAAATGTATAAAACTCAAGTGTAACAATCAAGTTGTCATATGTATAGCAAAAGATCCAGTACATCATGATAGAACAAAGCACGTAGAGATATGTCTACACTTCATAGCTCAAAAAATCGAGAGTTCAAAAGTTCAAATACAATATAATCTAACTAGAGCTCGGCTAGCAGACATCTTGACCAAGGCTCTGATAGGTCCTAACTTTGAGGAACTATATATCAAGTTGAGTTTGCACAATATATACAACTCAACTTGAGGGGGAATGTTGAAATTCTTTAAAATTAGAAGATTTAATGTATTAAGAAAGTAAAAATTTACTAAGTAGATTATTTCCTATTTCTTAATTATATTATTTTCTAATTAGATTTTTTTTTCTCTGTATAATTAGTGTTTATATATTGTAAATTGATTATCATTATTCAATGAAAAAAATACAAGGAGAAATTCTTCCCTTAATTTCTTCAGAAGACTATAACTAAATTTTGAACAAGATAGAAAAAATCGAACAATGTCTCCTTAAAGAAGATAAAATTGCAGTAGAAAAGTAAAAACCCAGTAAATACTAACCTTTTCTTTGGGACAGAAGCAAATCATAATATTAAGTTTGAAAAAAAAAATCATCTATCCAACTAGTATGGCTAATCAACTACCTAAGAAATTTCCATTCCTAGGTACAAGCAAAAAATCTCGTAACTCACCGGTAACTCCCACACCATAAAATTACAGTGTCTTCCCACGTAGCAAAGTCGATGATGATAAGCATTTGGTAAAATCAGGATAAGTTCTTTCAAAAAAATAAATAACATAATCTCCTTATCACAGTTAACTACAAATAGTTGGTTCTGTTGACCCCAGGAAAGCATTGTCCTACGGAAGTGGTAACCAAATCCACACATTTAAGAGCCTAAGGAAAACTTGAAACAGCCAAATTGTAAATTGGGAGCCAGTCACAATCAAATCATTTGGCATATCACAAAGTCGTCAGGATCGCTGGAGAAAAAAGATAGTCTTTCCAATAATAATTATGCAAATCTTCACTGCCGTTTTAGCTTTGTTCCTGCATATTCGTATGTACTTTAATTTTCAGCACCACCCAGGAAAACCAAATCTCAGCAATTTGTTCAGAAATGAAGAATTATGGAAACTTTCAATGAAATACCATGAAACTCTTGTTCTCTATAGACACTGATAAACACGCTTGTTGCATTCATAATAAGCCAAATTTTACTCCGATCAAAATCTTCAGCAGAGAGTTGTTTTTTTTTTTTTTATTATTTTTCCAATTCAAAGTTGCTTTTTCTCAAAGATCATTCTCATCTCTTCTCGCTGTAGATATATCCGAGTCCTTATAACAATTTCACTCTATAACTTCCTTGTAAGGAAAAAAAACATACGAAAAGAATCATACGATACCTAACACATTACCACCAAATCGTCAACAAAAAGCCAAAAAACGAAAAAGACAACGATCAGCCAATACAGTTCAAGAAAAACGCCATAGCACATTCAGTCGAATTCCAAAATTCATACACAGTACACTAAAATGAAGCCTATCTTACAAAAAAACAAATTCAGCGAGCAAATAAAACAGAATCTGGACAAAAGCCATTAAACTCCACACTGAGAGTCGATAACTAACCAGAAAATCAACAATGAGTTTCGTCATTTCTACACGCTGATTCCAACCGTGGATAGAGTGAATCCCGCAGTATACTCAGCGGTGGCGATCCAGTCCATCGATAGAAAAGCTGAAAAAGGGACAAATCCTCGGTAAAAAGAAGGTGTTTGGTGAAGTGGGAAGAGAAAAGAGGGAAGCGGGTAAAAAAGGAGGGGTCTGTTGGTCGTCCATGTTGGTCTTTGTTTAAAGCTTGGAATTTCTCTTCCTTATTTTTGTAATTTAATCTTCGTATTTTTCAATTTTTATTTTAAATAAAAATTTTGACCCAATCTACCATGTCGAGATCGATCTATTTTTCTATGGTTTGCTAGAGTTAATTCTCAAAAATTAGTATTCTTGCTTCGCTCTACTTTCTTTTCGTAGTTTTTGAAAAATTATATCAATCAACTAAAATTCAAAAGAAAAATTTGTAAATCAAAAAATAATTTAATTATTCGTGTGCTCACATGTAGCCCAATTGTTCTTTTATTTGTCTTTATTTATGGATTTTTTAAATTAAATTATTATTTTTATTTGTCGAGATTCAAAATAAAAACATCTAATTCTAATACCATGTTAAATTATCAACAACTCAAAAAAAAAAAAAAAAATTAAACTGGTAAATTGAAGAATGATTAATGTTACGTTTATTCTTTTATTCTAATTTCACTGACATGTCAAACAATAATTAGTGCAATTAAAGTAAAATAGTTAATTTATTACAATTAATGCACCAATAATTACTCACACTTCAACGTGTATTTTAAGAAAGTACGTAACATTATTCATTGAAGAATAAATTAGACATTGAACCAATCCCGCTCTGATTTCTAAATATATTTTCAAAAAAAAAAAACAATCAATCAACAACTCTGAAAATGGTATTTTAAACCATTGCTTGATTGAATAATTCAATCTTACGTGTGCTTTTCTCATTCAATTTGTATGCGCTTTCTGAGTCACTTTAACGTCGTGAATTCTATTTAGACCGAGCTGAAAAACTCGAGATTTATCAAGATGTAACAAAATTGTAAATTCTTCCTAAGAAAACAATGATAGAGAAGAGATCAAGCTGATTAGCCGAGAGACAATGCATTATATCGACCGTATTTATTTCATACTTTTACTATTTAGGGAGATTCATCATAGTCCTAACAGGTAAACATTCTCAAAATATGAAAATATAAGGCTATGTAGCTAAAGATCCAGTGATAGCCAAACCTGCAATAGTTTTTAACAATATAAATGCACCTATCATTGCAATATAGATCAATAATTTTTGCTCATTTCTATGAACAACCATCAAATTCAACCCCGACAAAATGCATAATCACTGCACCTGTTTTCTGCTCTATTGTCTTGAATTCGAGTCCTGCGGATTAGTATGATTATCGACACTACACTTGTATCTCATGAATACCAACATTCAGTAAATCGTTTCGATAAAAAGGCGCATAGAAAAGACGGGAAGCTCTATGCTTACAAAAAGTAGACGCAAAGTTTACAGAAATAATATAAAGAGATCAATTAATTAATCATTCATGCTACCTGCTAACATAAACATGCTTCGGAAAAAAATCAATTGTAACATTCTTACAGTTTTTTCGGGCAGGCAAGATTATCGCCATTACAAGTCGCATAATCCATGCGGTCATTCCGGCACAGGTCAGATGGATGATTAACTTAACACGGCAACATTTACAATGCATGCCTCTTTTAACTCCATAGATCATAATTTTGTATAGCTTTGAATTTTTTCTCTGGTCAGCCATAATCAAAACATACCTTCTGAATCATGTTCGTTCGAATCTCCGCTGAACGACATAAGATTCCTTCGATTTTCAACGATCCAGCGTAAAAGCCAGAAAAGAAAACTAAGTTGAACAATCAGTTGTCTCAAAATGAAGGAACTTTATTCACAAGTACAAGACGAAATCTGGTAAATTTTTTGGGTCGAATTTTCTAAATATTCGAAAAAAATTGTACATGAATAATCTTTTTATTTTTATTTTGTATCAGTAGATAGGAGCATCAAATCTTGGCTCATAAAAGCAAACCTGGCTGTTATATGACTGAAGAGCACAGCCAGCTATCCAGGACCAAACCTTTTTATCGACGTCATAAAGAAGGCCCTTCTCTTGGTTCCAAGAAGTGAAGCAAATCAGATTATCCTGCCCAAAGCACTCAAATCTTTCAGCCGATAATCTCAGCAAAGCTCGGAAATATTTTGGAGGCATCCTACTAATTTCCACCCACAAAATTTTTGCTTGATCCAATTCCCAAATTCTCATACTTTGCAGAGTACTGTAAAGGCCAATTCTTCCAACAAGAAATAATCGCTTCTGCATACCTGCAACCAAATATCCATCCAACAAGGAGCGAGGAAACTTAGCAGGAATATGTTCCCAATAACCAGTGTCGAGCCGATACATCATCAAACCGAGGGGAGAAAGTGTTTCTAAATACAATCTAGAGTCACAATATGCCATCTTCGACGAACAGAGATTAACCGCTGGCATCGTTTGATGAAGTGACCAATTATCGAGTTTCGAATCGTATATTTCGGTGGGTAATGACCTGTCGCCATAAATGTCACTTGTGGCAATGATTCTAAACGATCGGTCTTTTCGATCGACGACCATGATCAGCTGTCTCTGCTGATTGTAATGCATACTGGGCAAAGTCCTCCAAGTTTGTGTGAGGGGGTTACAAACTAAGGTTTTGAAAATCAACCCATCGAGCCCAGAAAAGCAAACCAGACCACTCGAAGACCCGACCAACCAAAATGCCCATGGAGGTAAAAACGTGAATGGAATACGATACCCTGTTTTCAAAGGTAAGCTGAAAACTGAGCATTGAGGAGTCTGTGAGTTCTTCCAAAATGTTAGAAGGCAAGGTCCATGAGAAGGCACTTGGGAGTGAAATTTGAGGAAACTATTATCTTGAAGAATTAAATTCCACCTCTTACAAACAGAACGGAGCCGAAAGATCATAAACGGAGGAACCCTAGCTAAGATCTCATTCAACATGTCTTCGGGTAGCATAGCCCATATATTATCTTCCATTTGAACATCAGGGTGAACTGCTTTAACAAATGTAGCCACGGTTTCCTCGTCTAAGCCACGTGGCTTAGTTTTGATCGCCTTTTGCCGAGATGGGCTCGTGTTTCTCGAACCTGCCCGACCTAATGGACTTGTATTCCTTACCCCACTGCCCCTAACAGGTGACACTTGCTTTGTACATCGATTAACCTCTCTGGCAACAACATTACTCGTGGATTGAGAGTAACTTACTCCAGATTCAGAAGATTGCCCATTGGTATCCATAGTGGATATCTCTCAGAACTTCTAATTATCCAAAATCAGACGATCAAAACACAAATGAAAACTCTATTGTGAACAGTTCCTGGAAAATATTAAAAATTTGCAGGTTGAAGTTGGCTATTACTATCATCTAACAGCACGCGCACTACGCTTCAGACTAACAAAACCCAGATCCCAATTCAGAAACAATCTTTCGAGCAACCATGAGGGTAAACATGAAGCTTTAAAGGAGTAAAAGAGATTTACCTTTGTTTCAAAAACCCAGATTTTGATGGTGAAGAAGGCTCTGTCAGAATCGGAAAAACCAAATATTTTGTAGAAAATGAGGGGAAAACCTAACCTGAGAAGACTCTCTCTCTCTCTCTCTCTCTCTCTCTCTCTCTAGTCTCTTCTTCTCTTAAGCTCGGCTTTGTGTTTGATTTACTCCATTACTATTTCATAGATTGGAGCAAATTCCGGAAGTAAAATTTTGGCAGCATTCTTCTACGGCACTGAATACATTAGGTTTATGATAAGATCAAATAATATGATGCCACGTCGACAAGCTAAACGACGTCACTTCTAATAACAAACTGCAGAACCAAACTATTTTGAATAACAAAATAAACGAGAATTATTAGTTTTTATTAATTTAATTTTCTAAATAGAAAATTATTTTTAAAAATAGTAGGATAAATATTTATGATGTTTTGATTCATAAATTAATTCACAAAATATTGACTACTGAATGGGTTACATAATGGGTAATGTAACGTGCTGAGTCTAGACTTTAATTTCATATCTTTTGAAGGTTAATTTAAACATCTTTATATTTATTATTTTAAATTATATTATTTAAAAAATTTGTAATTTATTATAATTATTTTATCAATGAATGAACATCACGTCAAGTTCAAATTAACGTAACATAAAAACTACTAATATAAAAACTTCGTGTAGAGAGACAAAAGTCTACATACCGCTTAACTGACACCAATGAGTAAAATCATCTAATGCTTCGGGACCCAACAATGACCATAAAAAGTGTCTATGCACCCTATCAAATAGGAACTTCTCAACCTACGAGTATATCGTGAAGCTACAAAGGTTGTGTCGGTAAACTGATCCCCTAACACAAAATAGGCACATAGAAAGAGCAATGGACCAGACCAATCTACAAAAATGAACCGGTTCCTCTATGACCAGTCATCCATGATGTTGAAGGCTTATAGTCATGGTGATATTTCTATTCAACTATTTTCGAGCACCTCATAGCATTTTCAAGGTCGTCGGAGTATTCAGTCGTTTATTTTTGGTTTCATTTAGAATACGCATGTACATCACTTTGGTAGTTTAGCATCTTTTGCATGCTTATTGAATTAAAATGTAATTATAAATCTTTAATTACGACCTAATTAATTATGAATCATATGATTAAGAAAAAAAAACTTGAGTTATAGATAGATAAGTATCCAAGTCCAAAATCAAAAGATCATAAATTAGATCCTTTACTTGCATCCCGCTTACCACGTTTAAATTGTTTTCTTTAACCTCGCGATTCAATTCGCTTACAATTAAAAATACATCATATCGTGTGTCCGAATAAAATTTTAGTGAGCAAATTTCACGTTTATAATTTAAAATATTCATTGTTGGTACTTGATATATATTCTAACTATGTATAAAATCATGAATAATTTAAATTTTATTTTAATTATTTAATTAATTATAAATTTTGACAATTATTCGTTAAAGATCAATAGGACGTCTTAAATTTATTTTTTTATTACACCCTCTTTTAATTATTGTTAACTTGTTAATCAAAGATTAATCGAATGTCTAGATTTATCTTATTTTATTTTACTAGTAAAATTTCATTATTTCGCATCCGATAATAAATGACTCATTTTACAAGTGAAACTCTATTAATTTACAGTCATAGTCAATGGTTAAGAATTTTTAAGCTCTTCATGAGTGAAACCCTACCGATGCATACTTATTAATAAATGGTTAAGAATTGTAAAATCATCAAATTATCAACCCTCATGAATTAATTATAATTACATAATAATTTTAAGAAAGAAAAATAAAATAGTATAATTAACTTGATTAATAGACAAATTTCATCTACATTTATGAATTGATCGTAAAATATTTTTAATTTAATGTAGTAATTAAAATATTGTACAAACGAACACGAATATCATATGACAACTAGGGGTGGGCGCCGTCTGGTTTCACTCTGAAACCGTGACCTACCGTTCTATAGACCCGGAACTAGAATAGGAACTGTGGGTTCTTGAACAAAATCGGGATGGTCTCTAGTCGGTTCCATTTTTTTTTAATTATATTATATATTTTTGTTGTTTTTGGATAGAGATTCTAGAGTTGGTGTTGAATTGTGTCTTTTTTAAGTATGAGCCAGTGTTTTAGGATTTTGGAACTAGTTTAAACCGATTTCAAGTCTAATATTTGACTCATGGTCCGGTTCGATTATGACGATTCTTGAAAAATGTGGAACTAGGGCTGAGACCATACCACACGGTTCTTGAAAATTCAAAACCAAAATCGTGGGTGGGTACAACCGACTCAAATCGGGACCAAACTGCACGATTTGTTGAAAACTATACTTCTGGTCCAATTTTGTGCACCTCTAACAACAACACAACACCTTTAAGTTTTGGAAGAGTTTGTCTTGTAATTTAAAAACTCTTGCTCTCTCTTGCTCTATCACTTATAAGTTTTCTTTTTCTTCTCTTTAATAATATTTTGGTGTTTGTTGTCCCTTCTTCATTTTCTTCTTTCCCAATCCTCCCCTTATTTAGTATCAGAGCCAGTATGGCAGGCTAATTAGTTGTTGATTCATGATTGAATGAACAAAAGGGTTTCAAAGGTAATCTTTATAATATAAGTTGATATGAATAATCAATAGCCAATAAGAGAATTGTTTAAACCAATAAGATTATTGAATTATACCAATAAGATGATTTAATTATACCAATACAACTCTTCTAACTCTTTCTGTGTATGATTACGTTGAGGTTTTGTCTGTCGCTATGGTTTGATAAAACTTTTTAGTTTCTTCTTCTGTTATCACGTCGGGGTGTTTGCCGTTAGGCCAGGATGGTTGTTAGGCATGTTTGCCCAATAACGTGGTTGAAGAATACTAGAAAGTTTTATGAAACTAATCTCTCTGAGATCGGGTGACAGTGACTCATAAATCGTAATATTTACATAGAACGATTTAGAAGATCAATACGGTATGGTTAAAGATTCAATACGGTATGGTTTAGTAGTCAATACGGTTTGATTAAGTACTCAATAAGGTCTGATTATCAATTTCAACTTATAGTTTAAAGATTAACTTTGAAAAAGTTTCTTTGTTCGTTCAAAAGTGAATTAACACTTTATTCCAATGAGTAGTTTTTCCACCTCTATGAATACATCAAATAT
Organism: Begonia masoniana; assembly: GCA_022432975.1. Taxonomy (NCBI): domain Eukaryota; kingdom Viridiplantae; phylum Streptophyta; class Magnoliopsida; order Cucurbitales; family Begoniaceae; genus Begonia; species Begonia masoniana. The sequence continues at coordinate 12,880,222 of CM039515.1, forward strand.
TAATATCAAAAATATAGAAATTATAGAATTTAACCAAGCACAACAATTAAATCAATGGACTATTCCTGAAGTCAAAGCCACAAAAATTTATAACTTAGGATTATTTGAATCCTTAACAAAAAGAATTGTTAAAACTTCGCGTTTTTGGAGCACAATTGACAACGAATCTCATAAGAACTCCGAAGTTAAAAGTGATTCGGCGAGAGTAGTACCAGGTTGGGTGACTGACTGTGTAACACCCAGTTTTACGAAATTTTTGTAATTCCACAATATAATGACATTTTTGTAAATATTGCGAATCTATTCCGTTTAACGAGCGGGGAGTCTTGTTGGAGCCCAACAAATGAATGAGATTACCTGGAGGAATAAGAGAATTTTTGGGGATATAACGCCTATTTTACAAGTTTTAGATAATTCTCGTAATATAATGAGTATTTTGATAAATATAGTAAACTAGGTCCATTTTGTAAACGGAAAGTTTTATTAGAGCCCTAGTAATAAGTTGAAATTATTGGTGAAATAAGGAAATTTTGGAATGAGTTAAACGAAAAATCAAATGAGGGGCAAACTTGTCATTTGACAAGTCAAATGAATTAAAAACACATAAACCCTCATTCTCCTCCCTGCACTTAACGAAAAATCGCAGAGCACTCCTCTCTGGCGATTTTTCTTTCCCTCCTACGATTCTTCGCGTTCGGCCAATCCTCCTCCAATCAACGACGATTTCTTCATGTTTCCTCCTCCGAACAACGTCCTAGGTACGAATCTATAGTTTTAGAGCCTTAGTTCTTGATTTCTAGAGGTTTAAACGATTAGGAGTTTCGTTAGGTTTCCGTCGAAATAGTCGGGTTTTGTTATAAAATGGTTAGGTATCGTTGTATTTATGATTATTGAGCGTTATTGGGTGAAATAATCGATGTGTTTGGAGTTTTAGCTGAAAAATCGGTTTTGGAAAGCTTGGAGAACTCCATTAATGGAGTTTTAAGGTTTGTGAGCGTAAGTTGTTCGACAAAATGCCCGAGAGAGGTTTATTAGAATTTAAAAAAAATTACTTTAGTTAGGAGTTTCGTTAGTTCACAAAATTTCATTATTTAGGCTCGATTTTAACGAAGGGCGCATTGAAATGTTTTAGGTGACAAAGCTCGAAACGAGGAGCTTGGTGTACAAATGACGCGAGGTAAGTTCTCGTGACTTACTGTGGCCGATTGGTCTACACCAAATGTCGAGTTTTGTTTGTTGAGGATTTTGGAGTATTGTATATTTAAATGTTTTGGTTGGGTAGTTTAGATTTAGTTGTTTTATAGGTTAAGTATTTTGTGACGTTTTGATGGTATTCTCGTTAAATGTTTATATTGTGCAATTAACTGTTCATGCATCATGGTTTTCAAAACGTCATGAAAACAAATTTACGCATAGATTTTATGAAAAGAAAACAGCATGTAAAGGCAAGTAAAGTATCATAGTAAACAACGCATGGTGGTTATTCGGGGAGATGTTCAAACCTGGCGTTCCGTGTGAGCGGGTCTCCCTCCTTTCAGATGGTGTGGGCTATCTACCCGCTTGATGTACCCTATCCATCTGACTGAGAAAGGTCCCGATGACCAAAGACTGACACGCACTGTGGACAACTTTCATAGTATTGAATATACATGTTTATGCATAGACATTTGCGTAGTATTTACTGAGATTTATTCTCATAGGTGTCTTTATGGTATAAGTGACTTCGAAACAGGTGAGAAGTATGTCCCTCTACTGGACGAACGCACGGATTGAAGGAGCATGCCCGTGGGAGCGTACTGAGTAGTTGATGCGTAATTTTGATCCGGGGGGATGGCATGTAGGTATTTTGGGGATACGATTGATATAAATAGTCAGTAAATGTATAGGAGGGCTTAATTGGGCTGATGGGTGATTAGCTAGGAAATATACATGTTTTGATGTTTTGAAAACTTGTTTGATGAATTTCAATGACGGGTTAACTTTTGGGCAATTTACATGTAAATGTTAGTATTCTGCTGCACGAGACAGTCATTGATAGTTTTAGATTTTTCTGAAATTGCTTGGTGATTTCTTTTAGGCGTGGGGAATCAGTTTAGTTTTCAAATTGACCCACGCAGTTCGTTTTCTTGAAAATTTACTTCGTTTTAAATATATTTTGAGTCGGTTTTTGGGTGACTGGCTGGAGTGAGAATTGTATGGGGTCGAAGTGTTTGTTATGAGATGTATTTAGAGGTAAATTGATGAAGTGATGAAGGTATGGGTGGAAATGGTGAAGTATATGTGTGTGTGATATGCAGGGAATTGGAGAGAAGAATGAAAAAGAGGAAGGATGGCAAGCTCTCTGGATTTCAATCTAGAGAGGTTGCCGATCGATCGCCAGGGAGGGCGATCGATCGGCCCTCTTTGGCTACGCTCTGGAAGAAATTCCAGAGCGTATGCCGATCGATCACCTTGTAAGGGCGATCGATCGGCTGAGCATGATCGCCAAGAGGCGATCGATCGCCTGGCGTATAAACACCACAGCCGATCGATCGGCTGAAATGGCCGATCGACCGGCTACAAGTTTTTTGGGTGAAATGGCCCTTTTGCCCTCGATTCAATTGACCGATTGTTTCCTTGCATTTTTAGGTTTTATTTAAATGATTTTCGAGACGATTTCAACGATTTAGACTTTGATTTAAAGCTTTTGAAGTCGAAATTTCTTAATGCACAAAACGAAAAATTTTATGGGAAATTAAGGGACAAGATTACGGGACGTTACATTTATGGTATCAGAGCCCTCCGGGTTTTAAAATCGGTTCTGTAGACTGCTCGACTGCACAGCCACTACACGGACATGCTTCTTCAATTGTAAGTACGTTTTTAAGATTTCTTTGCTTTTGTTTCTTAGAGTTATTGTTTCTAACTTGTATAGGTTTACAAAATGGTGCGTCTAGGGAACGATAGGGATGAGAGAGATGATGCGATAGACCAATTGAGAGAGTTTATAGGTCAACAGTCCCAACACTTAGACCGACAGGCTCAGCATATGGAAAGACAGTCTCAACAGCTTGATACATTGATTAACCGTGAGGGCAACAGAACTCAAGAGGTGGCAACTCCTCGTAATCGTGGAATGGAGAGGTTTCAAAAACTATAACCTCCAGTGTTCAACGGACAATCTTTGGATCCCTCTTTAGCCGAGGAGTGGATTCGAACTATGGAGGATATGTTGGCTTATGCGAATATAGAGGATGGGAGAAAGTCACGTTCGTCACCTATCATTTGGCACTGGATGCCCGGTACGGGTGGGACACCATCAAGGCGACCACAGATGTTACAACAATAGGCTGGGAACGGTTTAGAACTGTGTTTTTTGACAAGTACTTTAGCCATACGGTACGGGAGGCTAAAATGATGGAGTTCATGCAATTGCGATAGGCTGGCTCAGTTGCCGAATACGTTAGAAGGTTTGAGGCCCTGTTTCGGTTCGCACCACGCCAGGTCAGTGTTAATGAGGACAAGGTGCGTCGCAAGGGCTAAGTTAAGAAATCCAAAAAAATGTCATCATATCAGGGGTGCGGAATGTGCCCTATACTGAGATTGTGGCGAGAACGCTAGAGATTGAGGCCGCTGAACCAACTTACGTCAAACCAAGGGAGCCAGCTAGAGGGTTCTTTCGAGAGATACAGCCTCGGCCTCAGAATAGGATCTAGCAATCGAGGGGACAGCCTTAGCAACAACAAAGAGGTACTAAGAGGCCCTATGATGGTAAGGGTGACCAAGGCAAGGGGAAGTAAGTCCAAGAGGCTACTCAAAAGCCGTTATGTCCTAAATGCCAGAATGAACACTTTGGCGCTTGTAAGATGGGCATGAACTAGTGTTATAGGTGTGGGAAGGTAGGCCATTACTTGCCCAAGAGGAGCTACTGATCAAAGAAAAGTGACCCTAGAATTTTTGCTTTCATCTAGCATGGCGACGTTGATGACGAGGCCCTAGCACTCCGTTATAGCAGGTACTATTTTGGTCATGGGAGTAGCCGTATTTTCATTGATAGACATGGGTGCTACATACTCATTTATTTCCACTGCATGCGTAGCTAGACTGAAGATAGTGCCTGAGTTTGCAAAGTACGAGTATCGAGTAATGCTGCCTTCAGGGAAGTTTATACAATCAGATCACATCTTCCAGGGCAATGTCAACTCTGTAGGGGACAATACCCTTTATGCCCGGTTGATAGTTATGGGCATATAACGGTATGATCTAATTTTGGGAATGGATTGGCTGTCACGCCACTTCGCCACCATCGACTGCCGATCTGGGTTGGTGACTTTTTGGCCCCCGGGTAAAGAGGAGTTTGCTTATCAGGCAATGAATAGGTTGAGCGGGTTACTAGCTTCCTATTCGATGAAGGTCAGAGAGCAGTTTAGAGGTGAATGCTCATTTTATACGGTCACTGTGGTCGACACTCAATTGCTTAAGGGGGTAACGCCAAGTGACATCCTGATTGTTAGGGAGTTTGTGGAGATTTTTCGCGACGATCTTCCCGGACTACCGCCGGACCGGGAGATAGAGTTTGTGATTGATGTGTACCCAAGTTCTGAACCTATTTCTAAGAACCCGTACAGATTGGCTGCCTGCTGAATTGAGAGAGTTGAAGTCTCAGCTAGAGAAGTTGTTGGATAATGGATTCATCCGACCTAGCTTTTCTCCTTGGGGTGCGCCGGTTCTGTTCGTTAAGAAGAAGGATGGAACTCTCAGGATGTGCATAAATTACAGAGAATTGAATAAATTGATTGTGAAGAATAAATACCCGTTGCCCCGAATAGATGATTTGTTTGACCAACTGCAAGGTGCCCGAGTATTTTCGAGGATTGACCTACGCTCGGGTTATTATCAGTTGAAGGTCCGATGGGAAGACATTCCAAAGACAACGTTTTGAACGAGGTATGGGCATTATGTGTAACGACCCCAATACTGTACTCGTATTTTCTGTACTATATATATATATTTTTTTAAAAAACTAATATCTTTAACTAAACTCTATTCGGAACCTAAACCGAAATCGAAACCAGAATCGAAATCGGAATTGAAATCTAACCTTTAAAACCTTTAAAACAATTAAAACAAATTGTTGAATTACTTAAAAATTTTTAAAAACAATTAAGGAAAGCAATTAATTAAAGGGAGGGCAGTTCGGTCTTTCTGCCGAGGGGAGGGGGATGCGCCCGATCGCTGCCCCAGCGATCGAGTGCGGCGCCCGATCGCTGCCCCAGCGATCGAGTGCGGCGCCCGATCGCTGGCAGCGATCTCGCGCGCGGCGCGCGATCGCTGTCAGCGATCTCGCTCGCGATCGCTGGCAGCGATCCCCCCGCGGCGCGCGATCGCTGCTAGCGATGGCGCGCGCAGCGCCCGATCGCCGACCCTCGCAGCGCCTGATCGCCATGACTGAATTACAAGTTGCCCTCTGGAATCCGAATTCCAGAGAGCAAAACACTTAACTTTTACTAACCCTCTTAACCCTCTCTGGAATCCGATTCCAGAGAGCAATCCTCACTTACTTATCACCATTTATCCCCAATAACAACCATCAACCAATAACCTAAACTCAATAACCTAACTCGACCAGCTGCAGCGGACTTTGCGAAATCCAACTACGTGGATCGCTCTATAAACCGAGCCTATCCGTAACCAATCAAAAACATTTCTATAGCGTTAAATAAAACTTTAAACCAAAACGATTTACAATTCAGTTTATAAAAACCTTGAAAACATCAGTAAGTAAACCTAACGTCTACCAGAACCAAGCATTCCATACTTTCTATACAATTAACCAATACATCCCAAAATATCCCAAAACCATCAAAATCTATACATACTATCCCCACGGGTCAGATGAGCCTCGACTGCGCTAGCACACCTCCGCAGCCATCCTCCGTCAACTGTATCATGCCTCAGGAGGAGGAATCCCATCCTCACCTGGTTCCTCGATATCTAGATCACCTACACCATACAATACACTATGAGATGAAATCCCAGTAAGTTCTACGTAAATGCAATGCATGCTGTGCGTATGAGTTTGATAAACCATGCTTTATTTTATCTTACTATGCAATGCTCAATAGGTGTCACCGAGATCCTATCCCTCTAACCAGAGAGAGCTCATCCAGCGGGCGGACTACTCTTTCCAGCTAGAGGCGGGGGGTGCACGCTTACAACACGTACAGCCGTGCCTGAGCCCCACCTCGCGTGACCAATACAATACGCCTTTCGGCCAATACGCCTTTCGGCCAATACTATGCTCAATACGCCTTTCGGCCAGTGCTATGCTTTACGTTATCTTTAAAACTCTGTGCGGAAGTTCATTTTCATGCTTTTCTTTAAAACAAGTGATGCGTGAACAGTTCAATATCATACAATAAACAAACAGTAAACAAGCAATAATATATACCATCAAGACTGTAAAGCGTAAACTATAAACTCCTAAAACCTAACTACCCAAACCAAATACAATTAAACAAACGCATCTCCAAAACTCCTCGAGACGACACGACGGACGGTGTAGGCCAATCGGCCAAAGAAGATCACGAGAACTTACCTCGTGTTCAAAGCAGCTCAAGCTCCGTCCACGAGCGCTGTTTGTCTGAAGCAAAACATAATATCGACGTTAAAATGAGTTTACACTGTCGATCGTCCAATTTTATAAAAACCTTAACTAAGGAAACTTTTTAAAGTTCTAATCCAACTCATTGGCTATATATTCGAGCAATTTATGCTCGGCACCCAAATTCTCAATTTACGAGTTTTTCCTAAACTCTCGAAAATCCCTAATTTTTAACATTTTCACAAATTGTTTTAACTTCATCCAATAACGTCAAATACGTTTAATATACACTTAATCATAATCAAACTATTAATTTCGGACCCTAAATCGACATTTTTATCGAAACCTAAACGAAACCCTAATTGTTTAAATGTTACAAAACTCAAAATCTAACGTTCTAAAACTATAGAGACATACCTAGAACGTCGATTGGAGGAAGAAACGTGAAGGAAACGGAACGATCGGAGCGCGAATCGGAGCTCGGATCGTTGAGGAACTGCGGCTGGCAGAGAGGGTTTGCGAGAGAGAAAGAAAGAAACAGAGAGAAATCGATTTGTGCTAAGTGGTGAGAAGAAACAAAAGGGTTTTTGTTTTTATTATAAAATTTACTTTGGCAAAAGACCAAAATGTCCTTAGCACATACTTCGTCCTTCGTTTCGTTAATCGTCCATCGATTCGTGCTCTCCAAATTTCCATATTTCGCCAATAAGTCCGACTTGTTATTTGGGATTTAACAAAACTGTCCGTTCGCAATTTGGATCTCGTTTACTATTTTTACGAGAACGTCGTCCACATTACGAGAGGTGTATTTACTCGGAATATATTGTTTAATCTCCGAAAATTTCCATAATTTCCTTAAAATTCCTATTAATCGTTAGGATCGTAATGACGCTTTCTTTTCGTGAAACGGACCTGATTCGACATAATTACCAAAAATGACATTATATAATAAAATAACAATATAATATAATATATCTGACATCCGTACAAGCTGGGTATTACATTATGAGTTCCTTGTTATGTCTTTTGGACTAACGAATGCCCCCGCAGCGTTTATGGATCTAATGAACCGTGTTTTCAAGGAGTATTTAGACAAGTTTGTTGTTGTGTTTATTGACGACATCTTGATCTATTCTAAGACGAAGGAAGAATATAAGGAGCAACTACGGATTGTTCTGAGAATTCTAGAGCAGCACCAACTTTATCCAAAGTTCTCCAAGTGTGAGTGTTGGCTAGACCGAGTGAGCTTTCTCGGCCACATCATATCTCAAGAAGGAGTTTCAGTAGATCCGGCCAAAATACAAGTTGTTAAAGATTGACCGCAGCCTAAGAATGTGCGTGAGGTACGCGAGTTTCTCGGATTGGCCGGGTATTACAGGAAATTCATTGAGGGATTTTCGAAGATCGCAGTTCCCCTATCCCCATTGACAAGAAAGAATGAGAAATTTATATGGTCGGCTGCATGCGAGAAGAGTTTTATGGAGCTGAAACAGAAGTTAACCACGGCTTCAGTTTTAACGTTGCCAGTTGAAGGCGACAAGTTTAGCATATATTGTGATGCGTCTAAGGTTGGTCTTGGATGCGTATTGATGCAAGAAGGGAGAGTTATTGCGTATGTTTCCCAACAGTTGAAGCCGTATGAGAAAAATTACCCGACGCATGATCTAGAGTTAGCCGCTGTCGTCTTTGCGTTAAAAATTTAGAGACACTATATGTATATGCAACAATGCGAAGTATTCTCAGATTACCGGAGTTTAAAGTATCTGTTTACGCAAAAAGAGCTGAATATGCGGCAAAGAAGGTGGTTAGAGTTTGTGAAGGACTACGACTTTGAGATTAAATACCACCCGGGAAAAGCAAATAAGGCCGCAGATGCCTTAAGCCGAATGTCCACTACGAGTCAGTCTTCGCTTGCATCAATGTCGGTAATGCTGAGGTTTGATGTGGAGATCGTGGCTGAATTGTCCATTATACTCACGAACATTTCTCTTAGGCCGACGGTACTGGACAAAATACGAGAAGCTCAACGGAAAGACTTGGAGTGTGAGTAGCACCGTTTGAGCATGACATCCGAAGACTCGTCCGATTTCAATTTGTTGGACGACGGCATATTAAAGTTCAGGCATAGGTGGTACGTGCTTAATGATGAAGAGTTAAAGTGTAACGTCCCTTAACCATATCCTAATTTTCTCGTATTATATTTTTTTTATCCTAATAGACTTTAATTGCGTTTAAGCGGAATTCAGATCGGAAACCAAATTGTTAAAATGTTCGAATCTATTTTGAAAACCACTTAATAAAACTTTAAAACAATTGGAATAAAACAATGAAAAACATTTAAAACAATTAAAAACAATGAAGAAACAATCGGCCAAAGAAGGGAAGGGACAAAAGGGACATTTGTCCCTGAAAACCAAGGGGCGATCGATCAATTTCCCAGCGATCGCCTCACCAGGCGATCGCTGGGCGCGACCAAGGAGGGGGAGGCAATCGATCGCCTGAGAGGGGCGATCGATCGACAAGCTCTCTGGAATTTTTTTCCAGAGAGCTCGGCGCCCCTCCCTCCCTTTTCTTTCTTCTTTTTCCCTTCATTTTCCTGCATACTCCTACAACTATAAACACAATTTAACTAATTCTTTAACACAATTTCAATGTACACCACAACTATACATTTCAACATCAAACCACTCGATACTCATACTTCTCTATACTCTCGCTCAAAACCGACTCGAGACGCATTTAACACGAAATACGTTTTCACGAAAACAAACTGCATGGATGTATTTAAAAACCGAACATATCCCTATTATCAAACACTTACAAAACAAGTTTCCAAACGTTTAAAAACTTCAAAATATAAACCTATAAACTAGTCCAGATCCAAACATCCTATAATGTTCTATCTGTACAAATATTTTCCTTAAACGTTTTTTATCCAAAATAACCCAAAATACCTACATTCGTCCCCATGGGTCATGAAACGTCTCGACTGCACCAACACACACCCGCGATCATTCTTCGTCAACTAGACTCATGCTTCAGGAGGAGGAACGTTGTCCTTACCTGTTTTGATGTCACCTACACCATACAACACACTATGAGCTAAAGGCTCAGTAAGTTTCGTAAATGTAAATGCATGCTGTGCATATGAGTTTAAGAAATTATGCAACATTTTTCTTATCATTACGTCGCAGACAAAATGTCACCGAGGTCTCAGCCTATTAGATGGAAAGGACACATCCCGCGGTTGGACTGCCCTCTTCACCTAACGGGGGGTACACGCTCACATCCGTAACAGCCGTGCCTGAGCCCTACCTTGCGTAACCATATAACAAATTACGTAGATTCATTTCGTTCGTTCTTTTCATTTTCTTAAAACTCATGTGGAAATCCGTTTTCATGCTATTTTAAAAACACGTGATGCGTGAACAGTTATAGACATAAAGTAAACAAACATTATACATACCATCGAGACTATGAAAAACATAACCTATAAAAGAACTAACCCTATCTACCCGAGCAAAACATATAAACAAACATTCTCCAAGGATCCTCGACGCGACTTCGACGTACGGTGTAGGCCACTCGGCCAAGTAAGTCACGAGAACTTACCTTGTGCGCGTTGAACTTCAAGCTCCTTCCACGAGCGTTGTTCGTCTGAGGCAAAACACAACAGTTATCGTTAAAACGAGTTTAAACCGTTTAACGTCCAAATTTAACGAAACCTTAACTAAGGAAATTTTTCCTAAAATTCTAACTTAGTTCAACGAGGCATTTTTATCCAACAATTAACGCTCGATACCTCGAAATTAGCATTAACGAGTTTTCCCCAAAACTCAAAAATTTATCAAATCTCTAACATTCGTCCTAAATCGATTAACTTCATCCAATAACGCTCAATACGTTCATCATATTCACAACTACGACAAACCTATCAATTTCAAAACCTAAATCGCATTTTTTACAAAACCCTAAACGAAATCCTAACCGTTAAACTTCGTGAAAACTACGAATAAACTTTTCAAAACCATAGAACCTTACCTAGAGCGTCGTTTGGAGGAGAAAACACGAAGAAAACGAGACGATCTAGGGACGATTCGTCGTTGGAGAGGGAAGATCACCGATGGAAAGATGAAATCGCCAGGGGGGGTGTTCTGGTGTTTTCGTGAGAAGAAGAGAGAAAGCGAGGGAGAAAAAAGAGGAATGTAATAAAAATTGACTTTGTAAATTACCGTTTCGCCCTTCCTTTGATTTTTTTATTCGTTTCGTCCTTTGTTTCGTTAAATAGTTAACGATTCAGTTTCTCCAAATTTCCTTATTTCAACAATAACTCTAACTTATTATCAGGGTTCTTTTAAAACTGTCCGTTCGTAATTCGGACCTCGTTTACTATTTTTACCAATGTATCCTTTATATTACGATAAACGTAATTCTCGTAAAATTAGCGTTAAACTCCTAAAATTTCCAAAATTTTCCTAAAATCCTTATTAATTATTAGGATCGTAATAACGCTTATTTTTTCGCAAAATGGACTTGATTTGACATATTAAGAAAAATGCTATTTATATTAAAATATTAATATTCCGTACAGCTGGGTATTACATAAAGAAAGAAATCTTGACCGAGGCACACTCTTCGGCTTACTCGGTGCATCCAGGATGCACCGAGATGTATAGAGATCTAAAACAAAATTTCTGGTGGCCTAACATGAAGAGAAATGTGGCCAAGTATGTAGAAACCTGTCTGGTTTGTCAGCAGGTTAAGGCGGAACATCAAAGGCCGGCAGGAACTTTGCAACCCCTGCCGATCCCGGAGTGAAAATGAGAGCAGATCTCAATGGATTTTATTATTGGGCTCCCGAGAACGACGAAGGGACACGATGGGATTTGGGTGATAGTGGACCGTTTATCGAAGTAGGCCCACTGTCTTTTAGTTAAACCAACGTTTTCCATGGATCAGCTCGCTAAGCTTTACGTGCAAGAGATTGTTAGACTGCATGGGGTGCCTGTTTCGATAGTTTTAGACTGAGATCCGAGGTTTACTTTGAGATTTTGGAAGAGTTTGCACAAGGCCATGGGAACTCAGTTGAACTTCAGCACGACATTCCATCCTTAGACCGATGGTCAGATAGAACAAACGAATCAAATCTTTGAGGATATGCTTAGAGCTTGCGTGCTGGAATTTCAAGAATCGTAGAGCAGGTATTTGCCACTGATCGAGTTCTCATATAACAACAGTTTTCAAACTACGATCAGCATGACACCATATGAAGCGCCGTATAGACAAAAGTGCAGGTCACCGTTGTATTGGGATGAGGTAGGCGAGGCTAGTATTATTGGCCCCGATATTCTACAGCAAATAGTGGAAAAGATCGCCATTATCAGACAGCGCATTGAGATAGCTCAGAGCCGTCAGAAAAGCTATGCCGATAATAGACGAAGAGAGTTGGAGTTTAATGAAGGTGATGAGGTGGATTTGAAAATTTCTCCGTTCAAAGGCGTCATGAGATTCGGAAGAAGAGGCAAGCTAAGCCCTCGTTATGTGGGGCCCTTCCCTATTTTGAAAAGGGTCGGGAAGATAGCTTATCGATTGCAGCTTCCAGCATCTATGGAAAGCATCCACAACATCTTTCACGTATCCATGCTCCGAAAGTGCGTGCGTGACCCTCGCATGTCGTAGAAGCACGGGAAATTGAGGTACAGCCGACATTGACCTACGTGGTGAAGCCGGTATAAATTCTGGAATCCTCTATTAAGGTGTTGAGAAACAAGGAGATTCCACTAGTCAAAATCTTATGGCGGAATCGTGATGTAGAGGAAGCCACCTGGGAAAGACAGCTAACTATGATGGCAAAATACCCTGAACTATTTGTGTAATCAAATTTTGAAGACAAAATTTTAATTAAGGTGGATGGAATGTAACACCCGATTTTACGGGATTTTTATAATTCCACAATATAATGACATTTTTGTAAATATTGCGAATTTATTCCGTTTAACGAGCGGGGAGTCTTGTTGGAGCCCTACGAATGAATGGGATTACCTGGAGGAATAAGGAAATTTTTGGGGATATAACGCCTATTTTACAAGTTTTAGATAATTTTGGTAATATAATGAGTATTTTGATAAATATAGTAAACTAGGTCCTTTTTGTAAACGGAAAGTTTTATTAGCGCCTTAGAAATAAGTTGGAATTATTGGTGAAATAAAAAAATTTTGAAGAAACCGAACCGATAGTCGAGCGATGAGTTAAACGAAAAATCAAATAAGGGGCAAACTCTGGCGATTTTTCTTTCCCTCCTACGATTCTTCACGTTCCGGCAGATCCTCCTCCGATCAACGGCGATTTCTTCACGTTTCCTCCTCCGAACAACGTCCTAGGTACGAATATATAGTTTTAGAGCCTTAGTTCTTGATTTCTAGAGGTTTAAACGATTAGGGTTTCGTTAGGTTTCTATCGAAATAGTCAGGTTTTGTTAGAAATGGTTAGGTATCGTTGTATTTACGATTATTGAGCGTTATTGGTGTTGACCTAAATGATGTTTAAGTCTAAATTGTTTTTGATGATGTGTTTATATGATTAACTTGGTATTTTGATTATGTTTATTGAATAAGAATTATAAATTATGCATATGATTTTAATATGTTGGAAATGCCCTTGGTAAGGGTATTTTAGTTTTTAATGCATGAGATTAAGTGTACAGGGCTGAAATGTGTTAAACAATATAAAAATCAATCCACCGGTCACAAAACGACAAGAGCGGAGTCGTTTACAAAAATCAATCCACCGGTCACAAAACGACAAGAGCGGAGTCGTTTACAAAAATCAGTCCACCGGTCACTAGACGACAAAGGCGGATGAGTAAACCAAATTACTCTTCCGGCCACTAAAGACAAAGGCGGATGAGTAAACCAAATTACTCTTCCGTCCACTAAACGACAAAGGCGGATGAGAGAAAATGAAGAGATCCACCGCTCACTAAACGACAAGGCGGATGAGCTAACACGATGAAGTCCTACGCTCGCTAAACGACAAGGCGGATGACTTCAACGAAATCCTCTTCCGGTCACTAAACGACAAAGGCGGAAGACGTCTAAGATTTAATCATCCAGTGCCGGTTCAAGCGTTTCAAGCTTCATCATCCGATGCCAGTTCAAGCGTTTAAAGCTTCATCATCCAATGGCGGCTCAAGACTAACTCAGCTTTGTCTTCCGCCAGAATTCAAATAAACCGCGAAGCTACAGTGACGTCGTTTTCAAGCTTTAACTTCAGAACATTTATGGCGACGACGACTTACAACTACAATCGGCAACGGCTACCTGAACTTGTACGAAAACTGCTCCAACGGTAACTAAACTTCTATTATTGGATAAGGAGCATTGAAGCCAAGCCGATTTGAAGACAGAGTATTTAAGTCGAGCTTAGAGCACGAAGGAACAACTTTTGCGAATTTGAATTCTGAACCCTAAGCTGCGAAAGCTAATCACTCTGTATTTTCGTCTACCTCTCTCTATTCGAACTTGAGATTCAGATCCTGTGAGAGAGTAGTTTTGTGCAAAACTCTACAAACTCAAAAATTTGTGTAAGGCAGTGGATTGACGCCCGTAAAGTTCAATCCTGTGGTGTGTAAAAGGCTTTGGATCGACGCCCGAAAGCTCGATCAGGATTTCTCGTTGAGGAGAAGTAAGGAATCTTCAAGGGGGAGCCTTGGAGCGTGGACGTAGGCAGTTTGGCCGAACCACGTAAAAATACTAGTGTTGAATTTCTCTCTCTCTCTACTTTATATGTTTGTTTGCTGTTAATATTCAAACTCAAATTACAAGAGAAATTTACTAGACTATTATTTTAAGTTTAAAAAGTCTAATTCACCCCCCTCTTAGACAATACCGATCCTACAATTGGTATCAGAGCCAGGTTTTTCATTGTCTAAGCTCCGTCTAAACACTCTGTGTTATATTTTTCAATGGCATTCAACATTAACAACACACAAATAGAAGGTCAGGCAACAAATAGACCTCCATTCTTTGATGGTAGTGACTATGTCTATTGGAAGGCTAGAATGAAAATATTCATTCAAGCCATAGACTATGAGACTTGGTGTATTATAGAAAATGGTCCTTTTAAGGCCATGAAAACTGTTGATGGGAAAAGTATCCCTAAGGACTCTTCTGAGTTAACTGAGTCCGATAAGAGAAATCTAAGCCTTAATGCTAAGGCAGTAAACACCTTGTACTGTGCCTTAAATAGAGATGAATTTAATAGGGTACAAGGGTGTGAAAGTGCTCAAGAAATTTGGCACTTATTAGAGGTCACACACGAGGGCACAAATCAAGTAAAGGAGAGCAAACTGAATATGCTCATTCACGAGTATGAATTATTTTCTATGCCCAAAGATGAGTCTGTCTCTTCCATGTTTACAAGATTTACTAATATTACTAATGGTTTGAAAGCTCTTGGTAAATCTTATTCTAGTGAAGAACAGGTTAGGAAGATCCTCAGGTGTCTTCCAAGAAGCTGGCAGCCAAAGGTGACTGCAATTCAGGAAGCAAAGGATCTTAAAGCTCTAAAGCTTGAAGAGCTCATTGGATCTCTCATGACACAGGAGATCACAATGAGGTCAAACGAGAAAGAAGACCTTAAGGAAAAAGAGACTTCCAAAAGAAAAGATATTGCTATGAAAGCCTCTTCAAGTAAATGTGAAGTCTCTAAGGATGAAGAAGAAGAGGATGAGGACATTGCTCTTATCACTAGGAGATTCAGCAAGTTCCTTCGAAGGAAGAAGCTGCAGGGAAGAAGATTTCCCAAGAATGAAAAGCAATCCAAAGACAAGGAGTTTACCTGTTTTGGATGTGGAAAGCCAGGCCACATGAAGGCTGACTGTCCACAAGCTAAAGGTCCCAAAAAATTTCAAAAAGGGTAACACCGAATCAACTCTATTTACCATGCAAAAGGATAAGGACATCTTGTTGGTTCAAATTTATGTCGATGACATTATTTTTGGATCTACTAATGTCAAAATGTGTAATGAGTTTTCATCCCTCATGCAAAGTGAATTTGAAATGAGTATGATGGGGGAGTTGAAGTTCTTCTTAGGATTTCAAATCTGTCAATCTCCTGATGGAATTTTCTTTTGCCAAGAAAAATACATTAAGGAACTCCTTAAGAAATTCAGATTAGAAACTGTCAAATCTTCCAAAACTCCCATGAGTACCACTACTAAATTGGACAAGGATGAAAATGGTTTAAGTGTGGATATCAAGAAATATCGTGGTATGATTGGTTCTCTGTTATACTTGACTGCTAGTAGACCAGATATACTCTTTAGTGTTTGTCTCTGTGCTAGATTCCAGGCTGCTCCTAAGGAATCTCACTTAACTGCTGTCAAAAGAATTTTTAAATATTTAAGTGGAACTCCTAACTTAGGATTATGGTATCCTAAAGGTACTTCTTTCGATCTGGTAGGATATTCTGATTCTGACTATGCTGGTAGTCTAATTGATAGGAAAAGCACAAGTGGCACTTGTCAGTTCTTAGGAGAATCTCTAGTGTCTTGGTATTCTAAGAAACAGAACTCTGTTGCATTGTCAACTGCTGAGAGTGAATATATTGCTGCAGGCAGTTGTTGTGCACAAATGCTTTGGATAAAAAAGACTTTGGAAGATTACAATCTGTTTTATGATAGGATTCCTATTCGGTGTGATAACACCAGTGCAATTAATATTTCCAAGAATCCAATTCAGCACTCTAGAACAAAACACATAGATGTCAGATATCACTTTATCAGAGATCATGTTCAAAAAGGTGATATTTCTTTAGAGTTTGTTAATTCTGTAGATCAATTGGCAGATATTTTTACAAAACCTTTGGATGAGAAAACCTTTTGTAGTATTAGAATAAGATTAGGTCTTCTCAAGTATGAGAAAAGTTAAGTTTCTCTTCTATTTTTTGTCTTTAATATACACATCCTCCGGTCCTTTTTTCAATTCACCGGAAGATGTAGATCATCCACAGACCGGATGATATATTTTCTAATCTGCCGACACATGTCTTCAATCTGACAATATCTGTATTACACGTGTGTTTTCATCATGTCGGGCGTGGTTCTCTCTCTCTTTTAAACTCGGTTTCTTCTCCACAACGCTTCATCTTTCGCGCCCTTTTTCAGTAAGCTCTCTGTCGCAACCCTTTCTTCCTCTAGGTCATCTTCACAAAAATTTTCCAATTGACCAGTTTTTCGAACATGATCATCTCGCCTCTTCGTCTCGAGGTGATGCGGGTCCACCGCAAAAGAAAGCCAAACCCAATCCTCGTCCGGCACGGGTGCTCCCTCGGGCAAATAGTTGACCGTCACTCTACTTCCTAAATGAGGATGCTGAAATCAGGTATCACGGGGATCTTAAGGACAAGAAGTTGATTCCAGGTCGTGGTATGGTCCCCGACGAGTTAGTATCTTTAAACATTATAGCACCCTTGACTGATATTGGATTAATAGGGCTGTTTGAGGTTGAGTCCTTCTTTTTTCCCTCAGCCATTAGGATGTTTTATGCTAATCTCAGCTATACCTCTGACCATTCTTTCATTTCAAGCTATGTGTATGGAAAAACCATTGAACTCACTTCCCAATCCATCAATGAGCTTTTGGGCTATCCCCATTTGGATAAACACCCCAAAATTTATTCCATAGGGCAAGAAATTCTACTTTTAAGACTTCCTGATGGCCAACAATTCTTAAAAGAAATTGCTCTTGATCCGCACAATATTCCCAATCCTTTAAAGAGCAAACATTTAACAATTAGAGCTCGACTTCTCCATCAAATGATTTGCTACAATGTTCTTCCTAAGGGTGGTCATTATGATGACATTAGCAGCATGGAGCTTGTTATTCTTTATGCCATCTATATGAAGGAACCTGTTGACATTGGTTACATTATCTTGAGACGAATGATTCAGAGCGTTTCCTCAAGCCCATCTACCTCTTTTCCATATAACCTTTTTCTGGTGAAGATCTTTCAGCATTATAAGGTTGAATTTCCGGAGGATGAGGATCCTACCTGTCTGAAAACAACCAGCTATTACTCCAAAGACACTTTGACCAGGATGGGAATCAAGAGAAATCGTCAAGGAACTTTTGTTTTGGATCAGTCCAAGAAGAGGACTGCTAAGGTCAAAGCTGCCAGAAAAGGCAAAAAGGACGTGAGTTTGGATGAGGAATCATCTGTTCAAGAAGGTGGTGGTGATTCTGAGATCCCTGCCTTTGATATTTCCCCTCCTAGTCCCCGGGTCACTCGGCCTAAACTTCCTCCACCAGTGCCCAGACGCCGTGCCCCTCCTCCAAGGACTAGTCAACCTGCTCCTTTAGCCTCAGCTAATCCCTTTGAGGCTATTTCTGCTCCCTCTGCACCTAGCAATCCTTCTCCTCCTTCTCCTCCACCTTCTCTCTTACTGCCTTCTCAGCCTGCTCTTCCCTCCATCTCTCCGGTGTTTCGAGCAATCTCCTCGATAATCAAACATGGTCCTCCAGTTCAATCCACATTACCAACTCCGTCTTCACCTGCCTCCTCTGAGCATCCTCTGCCTGCAGCCAATAAGGAACCTGCTCAGGCCGCTGTTATTCAAAGGGGGAAAAGAAAACTTATCCTGGCAGAGGAGTCTGATCAGGATGATATAGATGAGCCTGCAATCTCAGCTCATGGTATTTCACCCTCTTTGTTGCTGCTCCCACTTCCTGCCTCCGCCCCTCTGTCTCCTGTTGATAACTCTTCTCCTCCTGCACTTCTACTACCTCCCACAGTTCAACATGTGTCTCAAGTCATTCCCCCTGCTCAAACCGTCTCCTTGTCTCCTCCCGTCCAACCATCTGTTCCAACTCTGCCAACCCTTTCTGCCACCCCAAAAACATATCAGAGACGCTTCGTCATGACTGAAGAGCAGTTCAATCTAATGCAGTCCGGCCTTGACAGTCTCGGGACAGCCTTTAGCTCCCTTCCCACTCAGATTGAAACTTCTATTGATAGTAAGCTAGCCCAGCTTGCATTGGACTTGGGCCTCGCGATGGATGAGAAGATCAATCAGCTCAAACTGGATGTTGGTGTGGAATTAGCTAAACTGGGTCAAACCATGACTATCAACCATACACTGTTTACTCGGACCTTCCAGTCTCTTCAGTCTCAAATTGCAGCTCTACAACCTGCTCGGTCTCCACCTCCTCAGCATTCCTCTGAGCCGTGTGATGCAGATTTTCTCCCTCCCGTTTTTCGACCTGAGGTTGTTGCAGATTCTAGAGTGATGCCTTTGGATTTTCAGGAGTCTGAACTGGCATTCTCTACCCCTGCTGCTCCTTCTGTACTGGAGCCATCCTTCGAGCCCTCCAGTCCAATGGATATATCTCCTATTGCTTCTCTGGTAGGGCCTCCATCTCCTGTTGCTCTTCCCATCGAGCCTTCTCCAAGTCAGGATCTAGTGGCTTCTCCAGCACCATCTCCCATTGCTAATACCTGTACGGACTTGGTGATCTTTCAGGAACCTCTACCTCTTGATCTTGCTACACTTCAAGCTCGGGTGGATGCCTTTTTCAATCCTCCCCTCACATTGCCTTCTTGGGCTGTTCATGCCTTTTGGAAGACATTTTTAGATTCATGTCATAGGAGATAATCTTGTTTTTTATCTATATCCATTTTTTTTTTGAACGCCATACTTCTGATGTATTTCTATGTTTCTTTTTTATAATGTCAATGGGGGAGAAATCTATTTGATGATGCATATGCATGTGTGTAGACTTAGTTGCTATGATTTTTGTATGTATGCATATTTTGGCAATCTCTGGATATGAAAACTCTAGTATGCTCCATGTTTGTTTCTGGTATATAAGCATCTGCTATGGGGGAGCTTAAATTATGGGGGAGTTATACTTAATCAAATATTGATAGGTTGTCATCATCAAAAAGGGGGAGATTGTTGACCTAAATGATGTTTAAGTCTAAATTGTTTTTGATGATGTGTTTATATGATTAGCTTGGTATTTTGATTATGTTTATTGAATAAAAATTATAAATTATGCATATGATTTTAATATGTTGGAAATGCCCTTGGTAAGGGTATTTTAGTTTTTAATGCATGAGATTAAGTGTACAGGGCTGAAATGTGTTAAACAATATAAAAATCAATCCACCGGTCACAAAACGACAAGAGCGGAGTCGTTTACAAAAATCAATCCACCGGTCACAAAACGACAAGAGCGGAGTCGTTTACAAAAATCAGTCCACCGGTCACTAGACGACAAAGGCGGATGAGTAAACCAAATTACTCTTCCGGCCACTAAAGACAAAGGCGGATGAGTAAACCAAATTACTCTTCTGGCCACTAAACGACAAAGGCGGATGAGAGAAAATGAAGAGATCCACCGCTCACTAAACGACAAGGCAGATGAGCTAACACGATGAAGTCCTACGCTCGCTAAACGACAAGGCGGATGACTTCAACGAAATCCTCTTCCGGTCACTAAACGACAAAGGCGGAAGACGTCTAAGATTTAATCATCCAGTGCCGGTTCAAGCGTTTCAAGCTTCATCATCCGATGCCAGTTCAAGCGTTTAAAGCTTCATCATCCAATGGCGGCTCAAGACTAACTCAGCTTTGTCTTCCGCCAGAATTCAAATAAATCGCGAAGCTACAGTGACGTCGTTTTCAAGCTTTAACTTCAGAACATTTATGGCGACGACGACTTACAACTACAATCGGCAACGGCTACCTGAACTTGTACGAAAACTGCTCCAACGGTAACTAAACTTCTATTATTGGATAAGGAGCATTGAAGCCAAGCCGATTTGAAGACAGAGTATTTAAGTCGAGCTTAGAGCACGAAGGAACAACTTTTGCGAATTTGAATTCTGAACCCTAAGCTGCGAAAGCTAATCACTCTGTATTTTCGTCTACCTCTCTCTATTCGAACTTGAGATTCAGATCCTGTGAGAGAGTAGTTTTGTGCAAAACTCTACAAACTCAAAAATTTGTGTAAGGCAGTGGATTGACGCCCGTAAAGTTCAATCCTGTGGTGTGTAAAAGGCTTTGGATCGACGCCCGAAAGCTCGATCAGGATTTCTCGTTGAGGAGAAGTAAGGAATCTTCAAAGGGGAGCCTTGGAGCGTGGACGTAGGCAGTTTGGCCGAACCACGTAAAAATACTGGTGTTGAATTTCTCTATCTCTCTACTTTATATGTTTGTTTGCTGTTAATATTCAAACTCAAATTACAAGAGAAATTTACTAGACTATTATTTTAAGTTTAAAAAGTCTAATTCACCCCCCTCTTAGACAATACCGATCCTACAATTGGGTGAAATAATCGATGTGTTTGGAGTTTTAGCTGAAAAATCAGTTTTGGAAAGCTTGGAGAACTCCATTAATGGAGTTTTAAGGTCTGTGAGCGTAATTTGTTTGACAAAATGCCCGAGAGAGGTTTATTAGAATTTTAAGAAATTTTCTTTAGTTAGGAGTTTCTATAGTTTACGAAATTTCATTGTTTAGACTCGATTTTAACGAAAGGCATATTGAAATGTTTTAGGTGACAAAGCTCGAAACGAGGAGCTCGGTGTACAAAGGACGCGAGGTAAGTTCTCGTGACTTATTATGGCCGATTGGTCTACACCAAATGTCGAGTTTTGTTTGTTGAGGATTTTGGAGTATTGTATATTTAAATGTTTTGGTTGGGTAGTTTAGATTTAGTTGTTTTATAGGTTAAGTATTTTGTGACGTTTTGATGGTATTCTCATTAAATATGTTTATATTGTGTAATTAACTGTTCATGCATCATGGTTTTCAAAATGTCATTATAACGAATTTACGCATAGATTTCATGAAAAAGAAACGCATGTAAAGGCAAGTAAAGTATCATAGTAAACAACGCATGGTGGTTATTTGGGGAGAGGTTTAGAGTTGGTGTTCCGTGGTGAGCGGGTCTCTCTCCTTTCAGATGGTGTGGGCTATCTACCCGCTTGATGTGCCCTATCCATCTGGCTGAGAAAGGTCCCAATAACCAAAGACTGACACGTACTGATAAACGAAATGACATGGACGGCTTTCATAGCGTTGAATATACATGTTCATGCATAGACATTTACGTAGAATTTACTGAGATTTATTCTCATAGGTGTCTTTATGGTGTAGGTGACTTCGAAACAGGTGAGGAGTATGTCCCTCTACCAGAAGAACGCACGGATTGAAGAAGGATGCCCGTGGTAGCGTGCTGGGCAGTCGACGCGTAATTTTGACCCGTGGGGATGACATGTAGGTATTTTGGGGATACAATTGATAGAAATGGTCAGTAAATGTATAGGAGGGCTTAATTGAGCTGATGGGTGATTAGCTAGGAAATATACATGTTTTGATGTTTTGAAAACTTGTTTGATGAATTTCAATGACGGGTTAACTTTTGGGCAATTTACCTGTAAATGTTAGTATTCCGCTGCACGAGATAGTCATTGATGGTTTTAGATTTTTCTGAAATTGCTTGGTGATTTCTTTTAGGCAGTTCCTTTTCTTGAAAATTTACTTCGTTTTAAATATATTTTGAGTCAGTTTTTGGGTGACTGGCGGAGTGAGAATTGTATGGGGGTCGAAGTGTTTGTTATGAGATGTATTTATAGGTAAATTGATGAAGTGATGAAGGTATGGGTGAAATGGTGAAGTATATGTGTGTGTGATATGTGGGGAATTGGAAAGAAGAAGAAAAAAGAAGAAGGATGGCAAGCTCTCTGGATTTCAATCCAGAGAGGTTGCCGATAGATTGCCAGGGAGGGCGATCGATCAGCCCACTTTGGCTACGCTCTGGAAGAAATTCCAGAGCGTATGTCGATCGATCACCTTGTAAGGGCGATCGATCGGCTGAGCGTGATCGCCAAGAGGCGATCGATTGCTTGGCGTATAAACACCACAACCGATTGATCGGCTGAAATGGCTGATCGACCGGCTACAAGTATTTGGGGCAAAATGGCCCTTTTCCCCTTGATTCAATTGACCGATTGTTTCCTTGCATTTTTAGGTTTTATTTAAATGATTTTCGAGATGATTTCAACGATTTAGACTTCGATTTAAAGCTTTTGAAGTCAAAATTTCCTTAATGCACAAAACGAAAAATTTTTACGAGAAATTAAGGGACAAGATTAAGGGACGTTACATTTATGGTATCAGAGCCCCCGGGTTTTAAAATCGGTTCTGTAGACTGCTCGACTGCACAGCCACTACACGGACATGCTTCTTCAACTGTAAGTACGTTTTTTAAATTTCTTTGCTTTTGTTTCTTAGAGTTATTGTTTCTAACTTGTATAGGTTTACAAAATGGTGCGTCTAGGGAACGATAGAGATGAGAGAGATGATACGATAGACCAATTGAGAGAGTTTATAACTCAACAGTCCCAACACTTAGACCGACAGGCTCAGAATATGGAAAGACAGTCTCAACAGCTTGATACATTGATTAACCGTGAGGGCAACAGAACTCAAGAGGTGGTAACTCCTCGTAATCGTGGAATGGAGAGGTTTCAAAAACTATAATCTCCAGTGTTCAACGGACAATCTTCGGATCCCTCTTTAGCCGAGGAGTGGATTCGAACTATGGAGAATATGTTGGCTTATGCGAATATAGAGGATGGGGAGAAAGTCGCGTTCGTCACCTATCATTTGGCACTGGATGCCCGGTACGGGTGGGACACCATCAAGGCGACCACAGATGTTACAACAATGGGCTGGGAACGGTTTAGAACTGTGTTTTTCGACAAGTACTTTAGCCATACGGTACGGGAGGCCAAAATGATGCTGTTCATGGAATTGCGACAGGTTGGCTCAGTTGCCGAATACGTTAGAAGGTTTGAGGCCCTATTCTGGTTCGCACCACGCCAGGTCAGTGTTAATGAGGACAAGGTGCGTTGCAAGGGCTAAGTTAAGAAATCCAAAAAAAGGTCATCATATCAGGGGTGTGGAATGTGCCCTATACTGAGATTGTGGCGAGAACGATAGAGATTGAGGCCGCTGAACCAACTTACGTCAAACCATGGGAGCCAGCTATAGGGTTCTTTCGAGAGATATAGCCTCGGCCTCAAAATAGGGGCTGGCAACCGAGGGGACAGCCTCAGCAACAACAAAGAGGTACTAAGAGGCCCTATGATGGTAAGGGTGACCAAGCAAGGGGAAGCAAGTCCAAGGGGCTACTCAAAAGCCGTTATGTCCTAAATGCCAGAAGGAACACTTTGGCGCTTGTAAGATGGGCACGAACCAGTGTTATAGGTGTGGGGAGGTAGCTCATTACGCTCAGAATTGCCCAAGAGGGGCTACCGATCAAAGAAGAGTGACCCCGAGAATTTTTACTTTCATCGAGCTTGGCGACGTTGATGACGAGGCCCAGTCCTCCGTTATAGCAGGTACTATTTTGGTCACGGCAGTAGTCGTATTTTCATTGATAGACATGAGTGCTACGCACTCGTTTATTTCCACTGCATGCATAGTTAGACTGAAGATAGTGCCTGAGTTAGCAGGGTACGAGTATCGAGTAATGCTGCCTTCAGGGGAGTTTATGCAGTCAGATCACATCTTCCAGGGCAATGTCGTCTCTGTAGGGGACAATACCCTTTATGCCCGAGTGATAGTTATGGGCAAAGAGCGGTATGATCTAATTTTAGAAATGGATTGGCTAGTCACGCCACTTCACCACCATCGACTGTCGATCCGAGTTGGTGACTTTTCGGCCCCCGGGTAAAGAGGAGTTTGCTTATCAGGTAATGAATAGGTTGAGTGGGTTACCGGCTTCTTATTCGATGAAGGTCAGAGAGCAGTTTAGAGGTGAATGCTCAGTTTATATGGTCACTGTGGTCGACACTCAATTGCTTAAGGGGGTAACGCCAAGTGACATCCCGATTGTTAGGGAGTTTGCGGAGATTTTTCGTGACGATCTTACCGGACTACCGCCGGACCGAGAGATAGACTTTGTGATTGATGTGTACCCAAGTTATGAACATGTTTCTAAGAACCCGTACAGATTGGCGCCTGCTGAATTGAGAGAGTTAAGTCTCAGCTAGATGAGTTGTTGGATAAGGGGTTCATCCGTCCTAGCTTTTCTCCTTGGGGTGCGCCAGTTTTGTTCAGTTATGAAGAAGGATGGAACTCTCAAGATGTGCATAGATTACAGAGAATTGAATAAATTGATGGTGAAGAATAAATACCCGTTGCCCTGAATAGATGATTGTTCGACCAACTGCAGGATGTCCGAGTATTTTCGAGGATTGACCTACGCTTGGGTTCTTATCAGTTGAAGGTCCAATGGGAAGACATTCCAAAGACAGCGTTTCGAATGAGGTATGGACATTATGAGTTCCTTGTTATGTCTTTTGGACTTACGAATGCCCCTACAGCGTTTATGGATCTAATGATTCGTGTTTTCAATGAGTATTTAGACAAGTTTGTTGTTGTATTTATTGACGACATCTTGATCTATTATAAGACGAAGGAAGAACATGAGGAGCAACTACGGATTGTTCTGAGAATTTTAAAGCAACACCAACTTTACCCGAAGTTCTCCAAGTGTGAGTTTTGGCTAGACCGAGTGAGCTTTCTCAGCCACATCATATCTCAGGAAGGAGTTTCAGTAGATCCGGCCAAAATACAAGTTGTTAAAGATTGCCCGCAGCCTATGAATATGCGTGAGGTTCGTGGGTTTCTCAGATTGGCCGGGTATTACAGGAAATTCATTGAGGGATTTTCGAAGATCGCAGTTCCCCTGTCCCCATTGACAAAAAGAATGAGAAATTTATATGGTCGGCTGCATGCGAGAAGAGTTTTGTGGAGCTGAAACAGAAGTTAACCATGGCTCTAGTTTTAAGTTGCCAGTTGAAGGCAACAAGTTCAGCATATATTGTGACGCTCTAAAGTTGGTCTTGGATGCGTATTGATGCAAGAAGGGAGAGTTATTGCGTACGCTTCCCAGCAGTTGAAGCTGTATAAGCAAAATTACCCGACACATGACCTAGAGTTAGCAGCCGTCGTCTTTGCGTTAAAAATTTGGAGACACTATCTGTATGGGCAACAATGTGAAGTATTCTCAGATCACCAGAGTTTAAAGTATCTGTTTACGCAAAAAGAGCTGAATATGCAGCAAAGAAGGTGGTTGAGTTTGTGAAGGACTACGACTTTGAGATTAAATACCACCCGGAAAAAGCAAATAAGGTCGCAGATGCCTTAAGCCGAATGTCCACTACGAGTCAGTCTTCACTTGCATCAATGTTGGTAATGCTGAGGTCTGAGATTGAGAGGTTTGATGTGGAGATCGTGGCTGAATTGTCCATTATGTTCACGAACATTTCTCTTAGGCCGACTGGTACTAGATAAAATACGAGAAGCTCAACGGAAAGACTTGGAGTGTGAGAAGCACCGTTTGAGCATGACATCCGAAGACTCATTCCGATTTCAATTTGTCGGATGACAACATATTAAAGTTCAGGCATAGGTGGTACGTGCTTAGTGATGAAGAGATAAAGAAAGAAATCTTGACCGAGGCACACTTCTTCGACTTACTCGGTGCATCCTAGAAGCACCAAGCATGTATAGGGATCTAAAACAATATTTCTGGTGGCCTAACATGAAGAGAAAGGTGGCCAAGTATGTAGAAACCTGTCTGGTTTGTCAGCAAGTTAAGGCAGAACATCAAAGGTCGGCAGGAACTTTGCAACCCTTGCCGATCCCGGAGTTGAAATGGGAGTAGATCTCAATGGATTTTATTATTGGGCTTCAGAGAACGACGAAGGGACACGATGAGATTTGGGTGATAGTGGACCGTTTAACGAAGTCGGCCCACTATCTTCTAGTTAAAGCAACGTTTTCCATGGATCAGCTCGACGAGCTTTACATGCAAGAGATTGTTAGACTGCACGGGGTGCCTGTTTCGATAGTTCCAGACCGAGATCCGAGGTTTACTTCGAGATTTTAGAAGAGTTTGCACAAGGCCATGAGAAATCAGTTGAACTTCAGCACGACATTCCATCCTCAGACCGATGGTCAGACAGAACGAACGAATCAAATCCTTGAGGATATGCTTAGAGCTTGCGTGCTGGAATTTCAAGGATCGTGGAGCAAGTATTTGCCACTGATCGATTTCTCATATAACAACAGTTTTCAAACTACGATCGGCATGGCACCATTTGAAGCGTTGTATGGGCGAAAGTGCAGGTCACCGCTGTATTGGGATGAGGTTGGCGAGGCTAGTATTATTGACCCCGATATTCTACAGTAAATAGCAGAAAAGATCGCCATGATCAGACAGTGCATTGAGATAGCTCAGAGCCGTCAGAAAAGCTATGCCGATAATAGACGAAGAGAGTTGGAGTTTAATGAAGGTGATGAGGTGTATTTGAAAATTTCTCCATTCAAAGGCGTCATGAGATTCGGAAGAAGAGGCAAGCTAAGCCCTCGTTATGTGGGGCCCTTCCCTATTTTGAAAAGGGTCGGGAAGATAGCTTATCGATTGCAGCTTCCAGCATCTATGGAGAGCATCCACAACATCTTTCACGTATCCATGCTCCGAAAGTGCGTGCGTGACCCTCGCATGTCGTAGAAGCACGGGAAATTGAGGTACAGCCGACATTGACCTACGTGGAGAAGCCGGTATAAATTCTGGAATCCTCTATTAAAGTGTTGAGAAATAAGGAGATTCCACTAGTCAAAATCTTATGGCGGAATCGTGATGTAGAGGAAACCACCTGGGAAAGACAGCTAACTATGATGGCAAAATTGTGTAATCAAATTTTGAAGACAAAATTTTAATTAAGGTGGATGGAATGTAACACCCGATTTTACGAGATTTTTATAATTCTACAATATAATGACATTTTTGTAAATATTGTAAATCTATTCCGTTTAACGAGCGGGGAGTCTTGTTGGAGCCCTACGAATGAATGGGATTACCTGGAGGAATATGAAAATTTTTGGTGATATAACGCCTATTTTACAAGTTTTAGATAATTCTCGTAATATAATGAGTATTTTGATAAATATAGAAACTAGGTCCGTTTTGTAAACGGAAAGTTTTATTAGAGCCTTAGTAATAAGTTGGAATTATTGGTGAAATAAAATTTTTTTGAAGAAACCGAACCGATAGTCGAGCGATGAGTTAAACGAAAAATCAAATAAGGGGCAATACTTGTCATTTGACAAGTCAAATGAATTAAAAACATATAAACCCTCATTCTCCTCTCAGCACTTAACGAAAATCGCAGAGGCACTCCTCTCTGGCGATTTTTCTTTCCCTCCTATGATTCTTCACGTTCCGGCTGATGCCTCCTCTGATCAACGGCGATTTCTTCTCGTTTCCTCCTCCTGAACAACGTCCTAGGTACGAATCTATAGTTTTAGAGCCTTAGTTCTTGATTTCTAGAGGTTTAAACGATTAGGGTTTCGTTAGGTTTCCTATCGAAATGGTCGGGTTTTTTTAGAAATGGTTAGGTATCTTTGTATTTACGATTATTGAGCGTTATTAGGTGAAATAATCGATGTGTTTGGAGTAATAGCTGAAGAATCAGTTTTGGAAAGCTTGGAGAACTCCATTAATGGAGTTTTAAGGTTTGTGAGCGTAAGTTGTTCGACAAAATGCCCGAAAGAGGTTTATTACAATTTTATGAAATTTCATTTAGTTAGGAGTTTCAATAGTTTACAAAATTTCATTGTTTAGGCTCGATTTTAACGAAGGGCGTATTGAAATGTTTTAGGTGACAAAGCTCGAAACGAGGAGCTCGGTGTACAAAGGACGCGAGGTAAGTTCTCGTGACCTACTATGGCCGATTGGTCTATACCAAATGTTGAGTTTTGTTTGTTGAGGATTTTGGAGTATTGTATGTTTAAATGTTTTGGTTAGGTAGTTTAGATTTAGTTGTTTTATAGGTTAAGTATTTTGTGACGTTTTGATGGTATTCTCGTTAAATATGTTTATATTGTGCAATTAACTGTTCATGCATCATGGTTTTCAAAATGTCATGAAAACGAATTTACGCATAGATTTCATGAAAAGGAAACGCATGTAAAGCAAGTAAAGCAAGTAAAGTATCATAGTAAACAACGTATGGTGGTTATTCGGGGAGAGGTTCAGAGCTGGCGTTCCGTGGTGAGTGGGTTTCCCTCCTTTCAGATGGTGTGGGCTATCTACCCGCTTGATGTGCCCTATCCATCTGATTGAGAAAGTTCTCGATAACAAAAAACTAACACGTACTGATAAACGAAATGACATGGACGGCTTTCATAGGCATTGAATATACATGTTCATGCATAGGACATTTACGTAGAATTTACTGAGATTTATTCTCATAGGTGTCTTTATGGTGTAGGTGACTTCGAAACAGGTGAGGAGTATGCCCTCTACCGGACGAACGCACGGATTGAAAGAGGATGCCCGTGGGAGCGTGCTGGGCAGTCGACGCATAATTTTGACCCGTGGGGATGGCATGTTTGTATTTTGGGGATACGATTGATAGAAATGGTCAGTAAATGTATATGAACACTTAATTGGGCTAATGGGTGATTAGCTAGGAAATGTACATGTTTTGATGTTTTAAAAACTTGTTTGATGAATTTCAATGACGGGTTAACTTGTGGGCAATTTACATGTAAATGTTAGTATTCCGCTGCACGAGATAGTCATTGATGGTTTTAGATTTTTTTGGAATTGCTTGGTGATTTCTTTTAAGCGTGAGGGATCGTTTAGTTTTCAAACCGACCGATGCAGTTCGTTTTCTTGAAAATTTAATTCGTTTTAAATATATTTTGAGTCGGTTTTTGGGTGACTGGCGGAGTGAGAATTGTCTGGTGGTCGAAGTGTTTGTTATGAGATGTATTTATAGGTAAATTGATGAAGTGATGAAGGTAAGGGTGGAAATGGTGAAGTATATGTGTGTGAAGGATGGCAAGCTCTCTGGATTTCAATCCAGAAAGGTTGCCGATCGATCGCTAGGGAAGGCGATCGATCGGCCTTCTTTGGCTACACTCTGGAAGAAATTTCAGAGCGTATGCCGATCGATCGCCTGGTAAGGGCGATCGATCGTCTGGTATATAAACACCACAGCCGATCGATCGGCTGAAATGGCCGATCGATCGGCTACAATTTTTTCGGGCAAAATGCCCCTTTTGCCCTCGATTCAATTGACCGATTGTTTCCTTGCATTTTTAGGTTTTATTTAAATGATTTTCGAGACGATTTCAACGATTTAGACTTCGATTTAAAGCTTTTGAAGTCAAAATTTCCTTAATGCACAAAACAAAAAACTTTACGGGAAATTAAGGGACGTTATCGACTGGGAAGTCCTTGCCAAACAAAGCTTTGAGGGGAGGATATTGGGCTACGGCCCAATCCCCAGAGCAGAAAATATCTTGTTGAGAAAATGGGTCGTTACACAAATGATAAAAGGATTAGACTTTTATGTTTAAACGATTTCCAAAGATATTTATCAAAATATAAATATATTCATATATGATTAATTCAAATAGCTTTTAAGCCATTAACTCTACCAGGGCTTAATTCCAGTATTCTTGCAAATCTTATAGATGCTAGAAATAAAAATTGGAAAAATTCCCTAATAGAAGTTATTTAAACTAGTCTATGTCATGGATCAACTTATTTTAATGCAATTCCAAATTTGACATTATCATTGTCTGATCCAAATCTCTTTGAAGCCATATCATTAAATATTCAAACTCATAGATATGATTTCCTTCAGGGATCAGAAACTATAGCTGTAATCTATAGAATAAATTACAAAGTTATGAATATTCTATGTCGTAATGCAATTATTAGGAGTAATCCAGGCAAAACTGTAGTTATTGAAAGCAACTTATTAACAACAAATGTTGCTATTCTCGTCTTATTGACTGGGAAGAAGTTACATTCCAAGCTAATTGGACAATCCAAAATGCTATCACACCTCAACCTATTATTAATAGTCAGGTTGATCAAATTATTCAAACTGCAGATGGAAATGTAGAAATCAAATTTACTCAGGATAATATGAGGAGAATATCTTTATCTAGAAGTTTGTCCACTAGGAAAAGTTTTCCTTCTACATCCTATATGTAGGATCGTGATTGTCTAAGAGGGGGGTGAATTAGAAATTTCTTAACCTAACCGTTTTTAACAATGCAAATTAGTTTTATATTATCTTTTCTCTTTGTATGCAATTACTAACAAACACATAAAAGTAAGAGTAAAAGAAAAAAATTGACACCGATATTTTTACGTGGTTCGGCTAACCTTGCCTAAGTCCACGCTTCAAGATTTCTCCCTTGAAGATCCTTTCCTTCTCCTCAACGAGATTTCTTGATCGAACTTCACAGGCGTCGATCTACTGCCTTACAACTTTAGATTGAACTTCACGGGCATTAATCCACTGCCTTCAAGTTTTACAATGTTGAGAAATATAGAGCACCAAGCTACACTCTCTCAAAAATAAAAACTCAAGTTTAGGTGTAGAGAGGTGTAGAGAGTCAAGGAGTATTACAAACTTTAGCTCGTGAGAGTTGAGAGAAAATTATTTAAATTGGCAAAAGTTCTTCTCTCGAGCTACTATTCTTCCTTTTATACTTGTGTCCGTAAATTGCTTCTCATTCGGATGACTTCTTGTTTCCGTATTAAAAATATGACCGTTGAAGAGTCCGTACATAGAAAACTAGCCGTTGTGGTCTGCAGTTGATATTACTCGCAGCAGAAGTCTTCTTGATTCGGATGATGTTATCTTAGTAGATGAAATCTTTGTTCGGTCGACTTCGTTATTCGTTTGACTTCATTATTGGTTTTGGTCGACAATGATTTCGATAGACGTCAGAATTTGGTCGACTTTATTTTGGTCGAGATTGAATTCGGTAGACTACAGAATCTGGTCGACTTGACTTTGTTCGGTAGACTTCAGAATCTGGTCGACTTGACTTTATTGCAGAGTCATACTTGGTTTTGGTCGACAATGATTTCGGTAGAAGTCAGAATTTGGTCGACTTGATTTTGGTCGAGATTGAATTCGGTAGACTACAGAATCTGGTCGACTTGACTTTATTCGGTATTGATATATCTGCTGGATGACTTTCAAATATTCTTTGATAGCGGTTGATGTTTAATTAGTTCCACCATCGGTCGATGTTCATTTTGGTTTCACCATCGGTCGATGTTCATTTTGGCAGACGACTTAAACGTCTGGTTGGCATTATGCATACTCCTGTCTTAACTACCAACACTTAATTAAAAACATTAGAAAACATAATACCTTTTTTAAAAAGGCATTCCCAATTAACTGCAACTATTAATAACATTTATTTCACATTAATCACAATCATAAAAAATATAGTTAAACTTAAACACATTTTAAGTTAACAATCTCCCCTTTTTGATGATGACAAACATAAAATGAATAACCATATAACTCCCCCATGCTATTTTGACAATGTATAAACTTCCACATACTCTATGCATTAATATCAACTACTTTTTTCCCCTTTGACATTATCAAAAAAATATTAGCACAGCAGGTAAGAGACGAGAATGTCATTTAACACAACACAAGTGTGATAAATAATGAGAAAAATTCAAAGATAAATAATGATAAAGAATGATAAAGAATGATCAATAAATGAGTATCCTAAGAGAGTCCTAAGTTCCTAGACCATCGAATCGATACAGAGAATGGAGGATGGAATTACACAATGGAAGAAACAGCATAGAAACCCCTAGGACATGCGAGCATAGAAATCCCTCGCACATCTGAACATAGGCTCATCTTCATCCTCATCTGGAACAATAGCAATAGGAGAAACAGGAGGAATTCCTTCTCGAGCATTTGCATCCCCTGCATCTCCTACTTCAGCTATTGGTGTACCATCAAAGGGCTCTCCCTCCTCAACCGGTTCAGCCATGACAAGATCACTAGGACCAACAACATCATCAGCAACATTAGCTGGATGAAATACTGGCTCGTCCTCACAAACAACATCTCCTACTTCATCCTGAGCTACAACAGCCCCTACAGCACTCAAAGGCACATCACCCGAAGAAACAGCTGGAGTGGCTGGATGAACTTCCTTACGATTCTCTCCACCTTCGTCCATGCCCTCATCTAGATGAGAGGGCTCACTATCACTCCTAGCCAAAGATAAGTTAAGAGAGCCAAAGTAAGTGATAATTCGATCAGACTCTCGTCGCAAGTGATCTGCTAAATGACTGGTATTGAATCTAACGGAAGAGATGACATCATCAATAGCTTTACTGTGATCTGTTTCCGCTTGATCAATATGATTGTGAAGTCCTTGAATAGCAGTTGCAAGATGATCATTCCGAGAGAGGGTGGAGGCTTCGAGTTGACGAAGCTGTGAGAGGTAGAAGGCTTCAAGGTGTTCTAGTTGTGATAGAACAAAAGTTTCAAAGTGATCTTGTCGGGAGAGATACATGGACTAAAAGGATTCAATGCCTGTGTCAAGGCTTTCGATACTCGCCCGAAACTCATAATATTATTCCTCAGAAATAAAATTACTCACAGGAGAAGTAGGAGGACCTTGAGTTCGAGGAGGAACACGAGCTGTCAATGAAGGAACTTGTGTTGGCGAAGAAACAGGAATTGGACTGGAGAGATGTGGAAGAGTAGCTGCTTGACTGCCGGAGGATCAAGGAGAAAATTTTGATCATTAAGGCCCTCGGCAGCTGATGGGAGAGAGTCGGAGCAAGTTGGAGGAGCTGAAATGAGAGACCCTGGAAACTGAGGAGGATCAAAGGAAGGAATATAAGAATCTACCTGATGATCAGACGCTTCTTCCTCTTCAATAGTACTCTTCGCCTCTTTTGACGTTCAGGAAGAGTCTGAGAGGTACTGCTTCTGGAAACACCTCCCCGTGTTTCTTTGTCACATAGAGGACCTTGCTGATTTCTTTCAATTCCCATTCGCAGCAAGGTGGAAGTAGATAAATGATCAGTGTTCTTCAACAAAATTGGCTCGTCTTCAGCCGACAGTTGAACACCAAATTGATGGAAAATCTTCATTAAGAGAAGATTGTATGGAAGAGATTTGGATGTAGTTTTGACAACTTGAAGCATCCTTTTCAGAATAATACTCCCAACGTGAAATGGCTCTTTACGGAAGAATCTATACAGAATGTAAAGATCCATGCCACTGACGTGGTCATCTCTGGGAAGGATGTTGTAATTGATCATTTGATGGAAGACTCTGGCCCTAATATTCAAGTCCTTGCTCTTGAGCCTTAGAGAGGTGTTGTTTGGATCCTTGGAAATCTGTTTGGTTAAAGCCTAGTCCCTCTTGTGTTCCAACGAAGGGAGGATCCTTGAAAACCTCAAAATATCTAGGCATATCATTTAGAAACTCACAATTGAGTATCTCATGAATTTTTTCTTGAGTCAGCTCTATGTGCCTTCCATACACATAGCTGCGGATGACAAGAGAAGAAGTAGAGTGCTCTAGATTAGCATAAAACATCCTAATTGGGGTTTCACAGTACGAAGTGCCTAGTTCGAACAGACCTATTAATCCCATTTCACAGAAAGACTTCTCCAGTGATAACCCATAAAGGTCCTTAAACACAACTCCTCTACTTTTAATGAGAGGCTTCTCTTCAAAATCTTTATAGTACCTATTAAATATAGCCTCATTGAGAAACTGCGGAGAGGGCCATTGAAGAGAAGGAGGTTGCACTATAGGTGGAGACTCCATTTGTTCTGCATTATTCTGCTTCTTCTTGAAAAAGGTTAATTCGGCGTTTGAGGAGGACGTCATTTATGGAGTAGAGATAAGAGAGGTGACTGGAAATGAGTGAGATAATCGTCAGAGAGACAAGAGAAGATGAGAGGTTTTTGAAGGATTTTCGCGCTCTGGAAGATAAGTAGGGTTTCTGTACTCCGAGTGCTAATTTATAGGATTTAAGAATAGACTTCGTCTGATTCGTACATCGACCGTTCCCTACATCTTCCGTTTCATATGTTGACGCTTATTTTTCAACCGTTCAATCCAGAGAGATGTAAGTTTTTATGAACGCATGATATCAACCGTTTAAGGTTTTTCACTCCTAATAATACCTAAACGAATTCGAATATTATTAAAAGTCTTCTCATCTAGAGGTTTTGTGAAGATGTCTACTAATTGGTCAGAAGAATTGACAAATTCTAAGGTGATATCACCTTTTTGAACATGATCCCTAATGAAATGATATCTGACCTCGATGTGCTTAGTCCTAGAGTGTTGGATAGGATTTTTTGAAATGTTGATAGCACTTGTATTATCACATCTAATCGGAATTCTATCATATGAGATATTATAATCCTCTAGAGTTTACTTCATTCAAAGCATTTGAGCACAGCAACTATCGGCGGCAATATATTCACTTTCGGCAGTTGAAAGTGCTATAGAATTCTGCTTCTTAGAGTACCAAGATACGAGTTATTCTCCTAGAAACTGACATGTCCCACTAGTGCTTTTTCTATCAACTAGACTTCCTGCATAGTCTGAGTCTGAATAACCTATTAAATCAAATAGGTTCCCTTCGAATACCACAAACCTAAATCATATGTCCCACTTAGGTATTTGAAGATCATTTTGACGGCATTCAAGTGTGACTCCTTGGGAGAAGCTTGGAACCTAGCACATAGGCACACACTAAACAGAATATCAGGCCTACTAGCAGTTAAGTATAAAAGTGAACTAATCATTCCTCGATATTTCTTAATATTTACACTTAACCTCTTTAATGTATTTTTCTTGACAGAAGAAAATACCATTTGGATTTTGACTAATCTGAAAACCTAGGAAGAATTTTAACTCCCCCATCATACTCATCTCAAATTCACTTTGCATTAGGGAGGAGAATTCATCACACAGTGAGACATTAGTTGAACCGAATATAATATCATCGACATAGATCTGCACAATGAGTATGTCTTTGTCCTTTTGCATGGTAAATAAAGTTGAATCGGTTTTACCCTTTTTGAACTTCCTTTCCTCAAGGAAATTCTTCAACCTATCATACCAAGCTCTAGGAGCTTGCTTAAGTCCATATAGAGCTTTCTTGAGCTTGAACACATGATCAAGCTTGTCATAAGCCTCGAAACCAACGGGTTGCTCTACATAAACTTCTTCCATGATATATCCATTGAGAAAAGCACTCTTTACATCCATTTGAAAGTGTGTGAATTTCTTGTAGCAAGCATAGGCTAAGAGCATCCTAATTGACTCTAAGCGAGCTACTGGCGCAAATGTTTCCTCAAAATCTATCTCTTCTTCTTGGCTGTACCCCTTGGCAACCAATCTAGCCTTGTTTCTAACAACTATCTCATTTTCATCCAACTTATTCTTAAAAACCCATTTAGTTCCTATAATTGGATGATCTTTAGACCTTGGAACAAGTTCCCACACATTATTCCTTTCGAATTGATTCAACTTTCTTGCATGGCAACTATCCAATTTTCATCTAACTCGGCTTGCTCAAATTTCTTAGGTTCTATTTGAAAGATGAATGTAACAACATTAGCACAAAGATTCTTAAGGGAGGCTCTAGTTTTGACTCCTAAGGACGGATAACCTAGAACTTCATCTAAATTGTGATTTTTGACATATCTCCAATCCTTAGGGAGATCATCATTTCTATCTTTTATTGGAGCTAATTCTAAAAGGTTTGACAGAGGCTCTATGGTGGTTTCTCCTTGAATATTTTTACAGGTTTGTCTAAGGAGAGAGAATTCAATTGCTTTTCTAATTTATCATCCTCATCCACATTGATTGTGGGATGGAGATTCTCATCAAAATTGACATTAACAGATTCTTCGACAACTAGAGTTCTTTTGTTAAAGACTCTATATGCCTTACTAGATAGGGAATAGCCAAGAAAAATTCAAGATCAGATTTGGAATCGAATTTCACCAAGTTATCCTTGGTATTTAGAATGAAACACTTACAACCAAAGGCACGAAAGTACTTGACAAAAGAAATTTTTCCATTCCAAAGCTCATAAGGGGTTTTCTCTAGAATAGGTCTTATGGAGAACCGATTTAGAACATAGCATGCTGTGGAAACAGCTTCAGCCCAAAAATATTTTGGAAGTAAGTTCTCGTTGAGCATGGTCCGAGCAAGTTCTTGAAGAGACCTATTTTTCCTCTCAACAACTCCATTTTGTTGAGTGGTTCTAGGGGATGAGAAATTGTGCTCAATTCCATATTTGAGACATAAGAGTTCAAATTTTTCATTTTCAAATTCTCCACCATAATCACTATGAATAGCAAAAATGGTGAGCTCCTTTTTATTTTGAACTCTCTTCCTAAAGCTAGAGAAGGTGTCAAATGTTTCATCCTTAGTCCTTAGGAAGAACACCCATGTGAACCTAGAAAAGTCATCTATTATAACAAAGGCATAGAGTTTTCCTCCAAGACTAGCCACGTTTGATGGACCGAAAAGGTCCATGTGGAGCAATTGAAGAGGTTTGGAAGTTGAAACTACATTCTTTGATGAAAAAGAGCTTTAAATTTGTTTGCCCATTTGACAGGCTTTGCAAACTTTATCCTTTTCAAAGGATATCTTAGGAAGACCTCTAACTAGATTTTTCTTAGAAATCTTAGCTAAAGTATCTATTCCTACATGCCTTAATCTTCTATGCCAAGTCCAACTATCACTAGGGAAATTCACAGCAAAACACTTTTTATCAATATGTTCAAAGTTATCTAAATCAATAATATAAACATTTTCTTTCTTATAACCTTTAAACAGAATCTTGTTATTTGAAACATCTTTAATCACACATGCATTTGATTTAAATGTGACTTTGTAACCCTTATCACACAGTTGACTAATACTTAACAAGTTGTGTTTCAAACCATCAACTAATAGTACATTCTCAATAATAGGGTTGATAGGATTACCTATATTGTCGATGCCAATAATCTTACCCTTTTGATTTCCACAAAAAGTAACGTTTCCTTTCTTTTTATTGACAAAAGCAAACTTTGTTGAGTCTTCCGTCATATGTCTTGAACATCCGCTATCAAGGTACCATTGATTCGATATACGAGAACACTCAACCTACAAAAGAGAATCACGTGATCTTCTTAGGTACCCAAATTTTTTGGGTCCTAGCGTTAGGTTTGGTTCTATTAGGAACCCATTGTAATGTACTACTTGATATCTTACCAAGTTTCAAAGGACATTCATATGATTTATGTCCTATCTCATTACATGCATGGCAGGTAGTTAATTTGACAAATAAATTCTTATATGCTTTCTTTTTATTAAAACTTTCATATCCTAAACCTGCTTTATCAAATGTCACTCTTTGACTGCCTAACAACATGTTCAAGTTCTTGCTACCGTTAGTAAATTTAAGGACAATGTTGTTCAAATTTTCATTTCTACTTTTAAGATCATTTATCTCCTTTTTATGCATGTTGACTTCTTTAGCATGCTTTTCGACTAAGTTACTGTTTTCCTTTTTCAATGAATTAAATTTAGTCTTTAACATACTAAACTGTTTTACTAAGTCATTGAAAGCATCAACAAGTTCACCATCCTCATCATCTTCACTATCACTAGAAGAGTGACTAACCCCATCTTCCTTGGCCATGAAGCACAGATTTACAACTTCCTCATCTTCGGACGAGTGTCGCTCTCACTATCATCCCATGTTGCCTTCATAGCTCTCTTTTTGAATTTCTTGGGATTCTTCTTGGCTTGTGGACACTCGGCCTTGATATGACCGGGCTTCCCACACTCAAAGCATGTAATTTCTTTCTCTTTTTCATGCTTTTCTCCCTTTGAGAATTTCCTCCCATGCATTCTTTTCCGTTGGAGGAATTTGTTGAACCTCCTCGTGATGAGAGCTATATCCTCATCATCATCTTCTTCCTCGGATTCTTCTTGTTTGCTTGAAGAAGCTTTGAGTGCAATATCTTTCTTTTTGTTTATCTCTTTCTCTTTGAGATCTTCCTTCTCATTGGCTCTCATGGTTATCTCATGAGTCATTAGAGAGCCAATGAGCTCTTTAAGTTTGAGAACTTTGAGAGCCTTAGCTTCTTGTATAGCTGTTATTTTCGGTTGCCAAGCTCTTAGTAGGCACCTAAGGATCTTTCTTATAAGTTCTTAACCTGAATAAGTCTTACCAAGAACTTTTAAGCCATTAGTGATGTTAGTAAATCGAGTAAACATGAAGGAAATAGTCTCATCCTTCTCCATTGAAAATAGTTCATATTCATGTACAAGCATACTCAATTTACTCTCTTTAACTTGGCTAGTTCTCACATGTGTAATCTCTAGTAAGTGCATATTTCTTGTGCACTATCACACCATTGAACTCTGTTGAACTCGTCTCTGTTCAATACACAATATAAGGTGTTAATTGCCTTAGCATTTAAGCTCAAATTCCTCTTATCGGACTCAGTTAATTCATAAGGGGCCTTAGGAACACTAATCTCATTCTCAGTCTTCATAGCTTTAAATGGTCCATTTTCAATAATGTTCCATATCTCATAATCCATAGCTTGAACAAATATCATCATTCTAGATTTCCAATATACGTAGTTATTCTCATCAAAGAAATGAGGTCTGGTAATGGATTGGCCTTCTACATGTGAAGTGTTTGTGTTGAATGTCATTTCTAACTATATCACAATATAGACAATATTAAACATTTCTCTGATACCAATTGTAGGATCGTGATTATCTAAGAGGGGGGAGGGTGAATTAGAAATTTCTTAACCTAATCGTTTTTAACCATGCAAATTAGTTTTATATTATCTTTTCTCTTTGTATGCAATACTAACAAACACATAAAAGTAAGAGTAAGAGAAAAGATTGACACCGATATTTTTATGTGGTTCGGCCAACCTTGCCTACGTCCACGCTTTAAGGTTTCCCCCTCGAAGATCCTTTCCTTCTCCTCAACGAGATTTCTTGATCGAACTTCACGGGCGTCGATCTACTGCCTTACAACTTTTGATTGAACTTCACGGGCGTCAATACACTGTCTTCAAGTTTTACAATGTTGAGAAATATAGAGCACAAAGCTACACTCTCTCAAAAACAAAAACTCATGTTTAGGTGTAAAGAGGTGCAGAGAGTCAAGGAGTCTTACAAACTTTAGCTCGTGAGAGTTGAGAGAAAATTGTTCAAATTGGCAAAAGTTCTTCTCTCAAGCTACTATTCTTCCTTTTATACTTGTGTCTGTAAATTGCTTCTCATTCGGACGACTCCTTGTTTCCGTACTAAAAATATGACCGTTGAAGAGTCTGTACGTAGAAAACTAGCCGTTGTGGTCTGCAGTCGATATTACTTGTGGCGGAAGTGTTCTTGATTCGGATGATGTTATCCTAGTAGATGAAATCTTTGTTCGTTAGACTTCGTTTTTCGTTTGACTTCATTATTGGTTTTGGTCGACAATGATTTTGGTAGACGTCAGAATTTGGTCGACTTGATTTTGGTCGAGATTGAATTCAGTAGACTACAGAATCTGGTCGACTTGACTTTGTTTGGTATTAATTTCGGTAGACTTCAAAATCTGGTCGACTTGACTTTGTTGTAGAGTCATACTTGGTTTTGGTCGACAATGATTTCGGTAGACGTCAGAATTTGGTCGACTTGATTTTGGTCGAGATTGAATTTGGTAGACTACAGAATCTTTTCGACTTGACTTTGTTCGGTATTGATATATCTGCTGGATGACTTTCAAATATTCTTTGACAGTGGTTGATGTTTAATTAGTTCCACCATCAGTTGATGTTCAATTTGGCAGACGACTTAAACGTCTGGTTGGTATTATGCATACTTCAGTCTTGACTACCAACACTTAATCAAAACATTAGAAAACATAATACCCTTTTTAAAAGGGTATTCTTAATTAACTGCAACTATAAATAACATTCATTTCTTATTTTCATTTAATAGTTATATATTTCACATTAATCACAATCATAAAAAACATAGTTACACTTAAATACATTTTAAGTTAACACTGTAGAGTTTCTTTTCCAACTACTAGTTCTAGACACTCCGTTTCGAAACTTCCAACAAATGATAATGAATCAATTTCATAATCCAAAATTGAAAATATTAGTATATCAGAAAAACAAATTCCTCATAGAATATATTCAAATAATACAGCTTCACCAACTGTATCTGAAATAAATTTTAATTTATAAATTCCAATAGATTTTTCTTCAGGATCAATACTTAGAAAATATATTAACCAAGAATTTAACAAACAAAAAACATTTAAAAATGGTTTTAGAATTATCACATAGGTACAAAAATTCATATAGATATTATTGAAGATTATTAAAAATATCAAGTCAATTGGACAATTACAAATGGGTCCTCTATCAAATCAGTTCATCCTCCTTTGGAGCTAGTTAAATCACAAAATAAAACTATTAATGTTGAAGCTATTCCTTTAATAGATTTAGCTCAACCAGATCTTAAAAAAGAAGAAGTTATTATTAAGCAAAATAATTACACTAATTTACATCTCAGAACTGTAGTAATCAATTAAATAAAAATTGAAAAACAAATTCATCAATTGATTCCTGAAAAGTCTAAAGCAAAAATTTTAGAGGTAATAAAACCTTCTACAACAAAAATACCATTTTCTACAAAAGTATCTAAACCAGATATCAAACCTCCTCTTCCAATGAAAAACTTTAAGTTTTCAAAACCTATCAAAGACTCTGAGTTTATAGATCAATTAGTCCCCAGATTAAAAGATTTAAAGATTAATACAACAGGTAAGTTCATGCATATAAGTTGGCCCTTAAGGCCCTACAGCAAGGAGACACTAGGTTTTGGTTCGGGTAGTTAGGTCGTAAGTTATGCTTTAAGTTAAACATGTTCTTTGTGTTCTGCTTCCCGTAGTTTTTATTCTGTCACCTGTATATGTTGAGTTTAAGCATCATACCTGTTCATGCATTCACGTTTTCTGGAAAATCCTGTAAATGTTTTCAGCACCGAATTTGAAGTTAAGAAAGATAAAACCTGTAATGAAATGTATGGTTAAGTGTGGACGAGGACTGACATCCTGTCATGTACTCCTGTTATGTCCTGTTGTGGCATGTACTCCTGTTGCGTCAGCTCTTCTTCCCACTTATACCTTCCTGTCCAGTGAAACGTAATGTAATGTAATGTAAGGTTCATGTATTTGAAAATGTCCATGCACAGCATATGCATCAATGCATTTCATGTTCTTACTGAGCTTTAGGCTCATAGTTGAACTCCCTGTTGTAGGTATGGATCCTCCAGATGAGGACTTTATGCCTCAAGCTGATGAGTTGGGGAGGTTGGCGGATTGAGCTCATGGGGTTTGGTTGCTGCAGTCAGACGTATTTCTATCCCGAGGTTTAAGTTTTAAAGTGAATTTCATGTCTGGAAACTCTGTTGGGAACTCTGTTGGGGTTTTTGTAATGTATAGGTTTTGGTGTTCAAGTTTTTAAAACTCTGTAATTGACAGTTGAATGCATATTTTGATTTATTCTGGAACTGCTTGGAGTTCTCCTCTTTTAGGTTGTGCATGGATTGTCTCGAGTTTTAGAGCTATTCATGCAGTCTGGTTTCTTGCACTTCTGTCATGTTTTCCAACTTCTATCATGTTTTTATGCATGTTTTAAAACTGTGAAACTTGTAATTCTTATGCCTTCTGTTTTCATGCTTTCTGTCTTTAATGTCTCCCTGTTAAATATCGTCCATTCTACCTCCAGTTTTGGTTGTCTATTTTGCCTTCGGTTTTCTGTCTTTTATTTGGCTAAGTGTTATCGTCCAAAGTTATTGTCCATGATAACGTCACCGAGAGTCTGTTTTTTATTTTAAAAGCCCAAGGTCTGCCTGTTATTTTAAACGTCCATGTTGCCTTTGAAAATAGTCGTCCACGCCTTCTGTTTTTATGCCTTTCAGTTTCTGTCTTTCGAGTTTTTAAGTATTTTGGCTAAGTGTTAGTCGTCCTCGCCTTCAGTAAAACAGTTGTCATTCCCTTCTGTAAAAACAGTCGTCCACGTCCATTCTGCCTTCAAAATAATGGTCTATTTTGCCTTCGGTTTCTGTCCTTTATTCGGCTATGTGTTATCGTCCACGATAACTTCGCCGAGTGTTTGCCTATTATTTTAAAAGTCAAAAGTCGGTCTTTGATTTTAAACGCCCACAGACTTCTGTGTCCACTATCTTTGTCTTTTAGTGCAAACGTCCACAGACTATTGTGCCCGCTGTTTCGGTCTTTTATTCCAAACGTCCACAGATTCTATCTTCTGTGCGATTGTCCACAGCCCCCGATTGTCCACGACTACTGTAGCCTTCCACAGTATGTCTTCTAGTTTACGTTTTTTCCATTTTTATTTCTTGTTTTATTCTGTTTATTTTCCGAAGTCGTCCATTTCTGTTTCCTGTTTTTCCTAGTTTCTTCTGTTATTCACTCTTGTAACCCAGTTTTAAATTAGTTCTCGTTCTCTCTCTGTCATTCTGTAATTTTGATATTCACCATAGTTTCTCTCTCTATAAAGTGTTTTTTTTAGGGTTTTCTATGTTCCTTCATGTTGTCTTCTGTCGTCCATTTCTGTAGCCTAAATATTAATATGTTTTCTGTCTTTCGATTCTGTTTTCAGTTAAAGTTTTAAAAGCAAAGTTCAAAAAAAAAAATGTCATGTTTTAAAATGTCCGAAGTGATGGCTTGGCTCTCAGATCCTGATCGGGACTGGGTTCCGGGCTGTCACAGTTATGGTATCAAAGCGAAATCAGGTTTTAAAAGCGATTCTGTGAACTGTCTGACTGCGAAATCCGCCACGTGAGATCGCTCCACCAACTGTAAGTGTTTAAGTTTTTTTACACGTTCTGTTTATTAAGTTGAGTTCGTTAATATGTATAGGACTTTCTAGAATGGTGAGAGGGAATCAAGGTGATGCAAATGACAGAGGCGACGCCCTCGATCGTTTAACTGAGCTGGTCGGCGTCAGTCACGTATAATAGAACGCATGATGGCCGATAATGGGAACAACCATGCAAACGCTTCACGTGACTCTAGTGGAGAGAGATTTCGGCGACTCCAGCTGCCTGTTTTCGACGGATTATCAACAGATCCTACTCATGCCGAGGAATGGATCCGGGCGATAGAGAAAATGTTCAACTATGCCGAAGTGAAGGAGAACAAG
The DNA here is from genome assembly GCA_022432975.1 of Begonia masoniana. Lineage (NCBI taxonomy): Eukaryota > Viridiplantae > Streptophyta > Magnoliopsida > Cucurbitales > Begoniaceae > Begonia > Begonia masoniana. The sequence goes on from CM039515.1 coordinate 12,923,968, forward strand.
AAAGTGATATGTGCCTCATTCTATCTCACCAAAAATGCTGGATTCTGGTGGGACACGGTGCAGTCTACTACCGTGGCATTGAGCTGGAAAGGATTCAAAAGAATTTTCTACGAGAAATACTTCGATCGCAGCGTGAGGAAGGAGAAGATGATCGAGTTTGCTCGACTCCGGCAATTTGGTTCAGTGGCCGAGTATGTTTAGAGGTTTGAGTTGCTATCCCGCTATGCACCTCATTTGGTCGCCACTGACGAAAACAAGGTGCACCAATTTATTCAGGGTTTGAAGCTAGATCTCTTGCGGGGGATTTGACAAGGCCCCGCATACGAAGGTAGTGGCCAAGGCTTATCAGTTGGAAGCCTTAGAGGCGAAGTCTCAGAGATATAGAGATACATCAAAGAGAATCTTGCGTGATGCCCCTCTACAGCAACAACAACAACAGCAACCACAACAGCAACAGAACAGAGGTATTAAGAGACCTAATGAAGTTGCCATTTATCAGGACAAGGGGAAAAGACCTATGGGAGCTCCTCAGCTTCCTGTGTGCCCACGTTGCCAGAGAAATCATACGGGGGAGTGTAGGCTCTTTACTGGCCGATGCTTCTGATGTGATAAGAAGGACCACCAAGGCTGGGATTGTCCGGTGCCTGACACGAGGCCGAATCGTGTGGTGCCAAGAGTGTTTGCTATGATAGAGGAAGATGATGACACACAGCACACGGCGATCACAGGTACTGTAACGCCCCGAGTCATCTGAACCCGGTTTGCTACCCATAACACTGAACCGAACCATGACGACTTGATGCTAAATAAAAAAAAAAATTTCGCTCGACAGTCAAAATTTGACTTTTTCTAAAAATTTAAAATATTTAAAACTTGCAGCGGAAATAATTCTAAACAGCAATGTAGTAAAACAAAACTATAAATCATGGTTTGAAATGTTAAGAGGCAATCGGTAGTTTGGAATTAAAGTTTAAAACTGTGGAATACTAGGAGAAATCGCGGAAATCCAACGTATCTGCCGATGAGCAAAGCCAACGGAAGGAGCAAAAATGAAAACAAAAAGGCTTCTACCGATGACGTGCACCAACAACGCATTACCATCTGCCGATGACGTCAACGCAGCATCTTCATACACAACTTCATCTGCCGATGAAGTCAACACAAATTCATCTGCCGATGAAGTCAACATAACTTCATCTGCCGATGAAGTCAACATAACTTCATACACAACTTCATCTGCCGATGAAGTCAACACAAATTCATCTGCTGGCAGATTTCCATCTTCCGATAGACAAACGCGCGACATCTACCGATGACGTCAGCCGGATGATCCCTTCATCCAACATCTGCCGATTGCTAGACGACAAAAACCTACACAACATCTTCCGATAGACAACTTAAGCATGACTCAACATCTACCGATAGTCATCATCTACCGATAGAGAACAAAACAACATTTCATCAACTCCTCGTTATAAAACACTACTCCAACTACAGAAAAGGATTTACTTACTCTACTGAAATCATTCAAAAACGATTCAACCATTGCATTACTCAAAATTTAGCAAGTACTAACATCTAGACCCAACAAGATACGGTTATCAGGAAGGAAAACTCAAAACATGTTCAAAACTTTGAAATCAATTCTGTCATGAAAACTCAACATACTCAGACTGAATCTTTAACTACTAGTCCTCCTCACTGACAGACATCAGTTAAACCGCCCCATCAGCTACCAGAACATTAAATAGGTGCACTCCTCCAACCCGACTAGTCCTCAGTGAACTCAGTAAACACACCTGCTGTCACTTCTTCACCTACATCACAAAACTCATCTATTAGCCTAATGCTAAGTAAGTAATGCAAAATGAAATGAATTACTGAAACATAAACTCCTAATCATGCAGTTTCTACTTTCTCATCTCAGTTGCTCATTCATCGTTTCTGATTCAGATCCCCCTGTGAAATTGGGAGTTGGATCAACTCTCCCAAAGTATTTATCCACTGACTCATTAAGGGGCGGATTAATTCCCTTAACAGTAAATCTGATTCACATGTTCAGATCCCCCTGTGAAATTGGAAGTTGGATCAGCTCTTCCAAAGTATATTTATATCCACTGTCTCATTAAGGGGCGGATTAATTCCCTTAACAGTAAGTCTGATTCACTTTGCTGTTTCATCACATTCAATCCTCTCCATACCAATATGTATTCAAATTCATTTTCGTATACATTTTGAAAACATGATGCATGGCATACAAACACATCCAAGTAAATACAAACCTAACGTTTTGTGATGTAGGCCCGAAGGCACAAGCAAACATTACTTACCTGATCTCCTGGAAATCATTTGTTTTCAACTACTCTGGAAGCCTTGCCCACCTAGTTTCATAAGCAGAATACCGATTAGATTACCACTAACTGTATCCTACATCACTCAGAAACCTAAGGAGCTAGTTTGGAAGTTCTGGTCATCATACACTCTCAGCTCAGTACTAAATCCCGAACTCCATTCATTCACAATATCGACATAACACACACACATTGCGCTCCCTCTGCTATCTAACCACTGAAATCTCAAGTGAACGAAAGGAAAACTTACCTAGTTGAGGAATGAGGATCGGTAAGGAGAATCGCCTGGAGTTCTGCTGAGCCTGAGCTGAATACCGAGAAAGGAGAAATGAGGGAATAGTGGCGGCTAAACCTCATTAAACCCTTCCTTAAATACATTTTCCACTTTTCAAAATTCTAATTACTCTTTTGCCCTTGCATAGTTATTTATTAACCTAATCATCATTTTCTCCCAAATCCTCACATTATAAATGGTTAGTTAAATTCGGTTCAATAGAACCGGGTGCTACAGGTACAATATTGATTTGTGATGCACCTGCTCATACTTTGTTGGACACAGGGGCCACACATTTGTTTGTGGCAATAGACTTTGTGGGAAGGGAGAACTTACGTATTGTGCCGTCAGATCAACCCTACAGTGTCATGCTACCATCCGGAGAGTTTACGCACTCCGAGCAGGCAGTGCAGGGCGATATAGTGTCAGTTGGAGACCAGAAGTTGTATGTCAATCTTATCATCATCGGTATGAAAGGATACAAAGTAATTCTGGGGATGGACTAGCTGTTTCGACATCACGCCACCATCAACTGCAGGTCCAGGCTCATGTCTTTTAAGCGCCCGAACGAGGTAGAGTTCTCCTATCAGACAATACCAAAGAAACATCGTATGCCTGTTATATCTTCCTTAAAAGCTCAACAGCTGATGAAGTCAGGATGCGTCGGATTTCTTGCCCACGTAGTAGATGTTCAAAGGCAAGGTGAGGTGGAACTTCAAAGTATTCCGGTAGTACGAGACTTCTCAGAGGTTTTCTTAGATGACTTACCGGGATTGCCACCTGATCGTGAAATCGAATTTGAGATTGATATATATCCTGGTGCTGAACCGGTATCGAAGAATCCGTACCGTATGGCGCCAATAGAGCTGAGGGAGTTGAAGGCTCAGCTAAAGGAATTTGTGGATAAGGGATTTGTGCGCCCTAGTTTCTCTCCGTGGGGTGCTCCCATCTTATTTGTTAAGAAGAAGGATGGGTCCCTATATGTGTATTGACTACCGTGAGCTAAACAAGTTGACTATCAAGAATAAGTACCCATTGCCGAGGATTGACGATTTATTTGACCAACTACAAAGGGCTCGGGTATTCTCGAAGATCGATTTGCGCTCTGGTTATTACCAGTTGAAGGTCAGGGCTGATGATATTCCAAAGACTGCCTTCAGGACCCGGTACGGACACTACGAGTTCTTGGTAATGTCTTTCAGGTTGACAAATGCCCCGACGGCATTTATGGACTTGATGAATAGGATATTTCAAGAATTTTTTGATAAATTTGTAATCGTTTTCATCGACGACATCCTGATTTACTCCAGAAGTGAGGCCAAGCACAAGGAGCACTTGGCAATTGTGCTATCAACTCTGAAACAACACCAATTATACGCCAAACTATCAAAATGTGAATTCTGGTTAAGTAGGATAAATTTCCTAGGCCACGTGGTGTTTGCAGAAGGAGTTTCCGTGGATTCAGCCAAGATTCTTGTAGTCAAAGAATGGCCGAGGCCGAGGAATGCTAGTGAGGTACGGAGCTTTATCGTGTTAGCTAGTTATTACAGAAAGTTTATCAAAGGATTTTTGGTGATAGCGAAACCTATGACCAGCTTAACGAGGAAAGACATTAAGTTCAAGTGGTCTGAAGCATGTGAGGTGAGTTTTCAGTCACTTAAACAGAAGTTGACCACTGCTCCTCTGTTAGTATTGCCTGTTGAAGACGGAAAATTCAGCGTATACTTTGATGCGTCCAAGATTGGCTTGGGTTGCGTATTGATGCAAGAAGGAAAAGTGGTGGCATACGCATCTAGACAATTGAAGAGTCATGAGCAAAACTACCCTACACATGACCTCGAGTTAGCGGCGGTTGTGTTTGCGCTGAAAGTATGGAGACACCACTTGTACGGGCAATCATGTGAGGTGTTTTCTAATCACAAGAGCCTGAAGTACATATTTACCCAGAAAGAGTTGAACACGAGACAAAGACGGTGGCTAGAATTTGAGAAAGATTACGATATCGAGATTAAATATCATCTTGGTAAAGCTAATGTGGTAGCCAATGCACAAAGTTGAACTTCAAGATATTCCCATAGTTAAGGAGTTTCCTGAAGTATTTATGGATGACTTGCCCGGATTACTACCGGATAGAGAAGTTGAATTTGTAATTGATACATATCCCGAGGCATTGCCTGTATCCAAGAACTCTTACCGCATGGCACCAGTTGAACTGAAGGAATTAAAGGTCCAACTGCAGGAATTAGTAGACAAAGGGTTTATACGCTCCAGTAGTTCTCCCTGGGGTACACCTGTTTTATTTGTTAAGAAGAAAGATGGTTCCCTAAGGATGTGCATAGATTATCGAGAACTGAACAAGTTGACAATTAAGAATAAGTACCCCTTGCCCCGAATTGACGACTTGTTTGACCAATTACAAGGAGGTAAAGTGTTTTAAAAGATTGACTTGCATTCGGGGTACTACCAACTGAAGGTTAAGAAGGAAGATGTACCTAAGACAGCTTTTAGGACCCGCTATGGACATTATGAATTCCTTGTAATGTCGTTTGTGTTAACCAATGCACCTGCAGCTTTTATGGATTTGATGAACCGAGTGTTTCGTGAATATTTGGACAAGTTTGTGATTGTATTCATAGATGATATTCTTATATACTCACGGACTGAAGCTGACCATGAAGAACACTTAATAATAGTTTTGACAACCCTGAAATAGCAACAACTTTATGCCAAGTTGTCCAAGTGTGAGTTCTGGTTGGATAAGGTTAACTTCTTAGGCCATGTCATCTCTGCTGAAGGTATATCAGTAAATCCAACCAAAATTCAGGCAGTTAAGGACTGGCCACAGCCAAGGAATGCTTGTGAAGTCCGCAATTTTCTTGGTCTGGCAGGTTATTATAGGAAGTTTATTAAGGGATTTTCAATGATAGCTAAACCTTTAACAAGTTTGACTAAGAAGGACACCAAGTATTATTGGACTGAAGCTTGTGAAGATGGCTTCCAGACACTTAAGCTAAAGTTGGCAACAACCCCACTACTGACTCTCCCAACCGAAGAAGGAAAGTTTAGTGTTTACTGTGATGCATCCAAAGTTGGACTGGGGTGTGTTTTGATGCAAGAAGGCAAAGTGGTGGCGTATGCCTCTAGGCAGCTGAAGAGTTATGAACAGAATTACCCCACTCACGATTTAGAGTTAGCCGCAGTTGTTTTTGCTTTAAAGATTTGGAGACACTATTTGTATGGTCAACAGTGTGAGGTGTTTTCTGACCATAAAAGCCTGAAGTACCTTTTCACCCAAAAGGAATTAAACATTAGACAAAGACGTTGGTTGGAATTTGTTAAGGATTATGACTTCGAAATTAAATATCACCCGGGTAAGGCCAATGCTGTGGCTGATGCATTAAGCAGAATGTCTAAGACAATGCAGCCCACAGTATCAACCATGTCTGTACCATTATGGAAGGAAGTTCAGAAGTTCGAGTTGGAAATAGTTCCTGAGTTGTCAACTTTACTTGCTGACTTAACCATTCGACCAACTATTTTGGATAAAATCAAAGAGGCACAACAGAAGGATTCAAAGGAGAATAATAGCATGATGAGTAAGTTGCAGGATGCCTCCTCTGAATTCAGTCTCTCCAATGATGGTATTTCGAAGTTTAGAAATCGATGGTATATTCCAAATGATGAAGAACTACGTAAGTTGATCTTGACCGGGGCTCACTCGTCTCCCTTGTCTGTACATCCTGGTAGCACCAAGATGTATCGAGACTTGAAGTTACATTATTGGTGGCCAAATATGAAGAGGGATATTGCCAAGTATGTGGAGTCATGTTTGGTTTGCCAACAGGTTAAGGCAGAGCACCAACGCCCAGGAGGTACTCTTCAACCCTTACCGATCCCTGAATGGAAGTGGGAAAACATTGCCATGGATTTTGTAGTAGGATTACCAAAGACAATCAAAGGACATGATAGTATTTGGGTTGTGGTTGACAGAATGACAAAATCAGCACACTTCATACCAGTAAGAATGACTTTTACAATGGAACAACTTGCTAACCTGTACATTCAGGAAATCATCAGATTGCATGGGATCCCCTTGTCCATTGTCTCCGACCGTGATCATAGATTTACCTCGAGATTTTGGTAAAGTTTGCAGGGCACGTTAGGAACAAAATTGTCCTTCAGTACTGCTGTTCACCCTCAAACCGATGGTCAATCTGAGAGGACCATTCAGATACTAGAAGACATGTTAAGAGCGTGTGTGCTGGATTTCCAGACATATTGGAGTCGATATTTACCCTTGGTGGAATTCTCCTACAATATAAGTTACCAGTCCACCATTGGTATGGCACCTTATGAAGCACTTTATGGCAGAAAGTGCAGATCACCTTTGTACTGGGATGAGGTTGGTGAAACAAAACTCCTAGGTCCAGAGATCTTACAACAGATGTCAGACAAGATTACCATTATCAGGAAAAGAATGATTACTACACAAAACCGACAGAAAAGTTATGCAGACCAAAGGAGGAGAGATCTTGAATTTGCCATTGGAGATGAAGTTTTCTTAAAGATTTCACCGTTGGAGTACTAAGATTTGGCAAGAAAGGGAAACTTAACCCGCGATTCGTTAGACCATTCCCTGTCTTGGAGAGGATCAGCAGCACAGCTTATAGACTGCTATTGCCCCTATCATTGGAAAAGGTTCACAATGTTTTTCATGTGTCAATGTTAAGAAAATGCATACGGGATCCTACACAAGTTGTTAAGTTAGTGGATGTCGAAATTGAGCCAACACTAATGTATGAAGAGAAGCTAGCGCAAATTTTGGAAACTGCTGTGAAAACTCTGAGGAATAAGGAAATTCCATTGGTTAAGGTCTTATGGACAAATCATGGAATTGAAGAAGCCACATGGGAACGACGACAAGATATGTTGGACAAATATCCGGAGCTCTTTGTTTGATCAATTTTTGGGGACGAAAATTTTGCTTAAGGAGGGGTGGATGTAACACCCGACATTTTCAGTCAGGTGATTTTCTTAACGGAATTAACTGTCACCCTTATTTTTTTGGACCTTTTGATTTAAATTTAATACCAAGATTTTTGTTCCAAATTGTGTGAACTAGATTGAGTGGCAAAATTGAAATTAGGGTGAGCTATAATCGATATATAAAGGAGATGGAAAGTTTTTAAATCTCAACAATACCACTGTAGCCGACACTTTCTCCTTTCAGCGATTTCCCTCTCTCGAGCTCTCGCTCTCTGCCTGCCAGTAATCCTTCCTTCGACGATCGGTTCCCTTGCCATTTCTCGGATATCTACGCTCGAGGTATGGACTAGACAATGTAGTTGTCAGTTAGTTGTTAAACTCTGTTTTTCAGCTTGGTGTTGAGTTTGGTTTCTCCAATAGTCAAGTAGCTATAGCAACATTTATAACCTGGATTTTGTAATGTCATTTCCGAATCGATGCTAGACATTTAATATAACCGACCCTGATTAATCGTTAGTTGGACCTAGCTGTTTTGGTTTTTGATTTCTGACTGCACACAGAGAACTAGACTAGGGGATTCGGGAATGACTTTAGTTATTAGATTCTAGGATGACTTGTGATTGGAACTTTTAGGGTTTTGTTTTAACTACAGAGATGTGAAATGTTTTAGGTGAAGAAGTTTGAAGAAAAGGAGTTCAAGTTGCTAAGGAAACCAGGTAAGTGAATGTGTAAGATTTCCGGCCATTAGGGCCCTACATCAAAAGGATGCTAGGTAGAAACCGATACGATGATTAGAAGTTATTTAAGCTACTGTCTGTTACTTATGTTGATGTTTGACTTAATGGTATGATTTCCCGTCGGATGAATGCACTATTCTGTGGCTTGATGAGTTAGGAGTTCTCATCGTTTTATGCATATGAAAATGTTTTAAGAGCATGTTTTCCTCATGAACAAGATAAGAACATAAAACTTATGCAACGTGAATTAAGCGAGGGTTGGGGGTGATTTGGCGTATGTCACTGTCCAAAAGGAAGGACCATGATACGACCCGCAAGGGACTATGTACACTCTCACTGTCAACCCCCCTTACCGGCACAAATCCTCTCTTAATTCACACAACCTGAATGATGAATATGAATGATGAATATGAATGATGAGCATGAATGATGATTATGAACGATGAATATGAACGATGAACAAGAATGAAGACCTTGAGTATGAATATGAATAAGAAAAGATTCATGAGCATTTGTTTTCTTAAAATGAGCATTCATGCATACTTGTTAGTATTGCATTCCTTACTAAGCATTAGGCTTATAGTTTAAACCTTATGATGTAGGTGAGGATTTAGCAGGTGAGGATTCCAAATTCAGTGATGATGTCTAAAGACTGGTTGCAGAATGGTGCTCAGGGTGGAAGACTGTGGCTGGCAGGCGAATATAACCCGTAGTTAAGCTCATAATGTGTCAGTAAGATCTATGATGAACTGATGTTTAAGAAGAATGAGATTATATTTTAACATTGAGTTTTGAACCTGTCTGGTTTAACTACTGAGTCTGGGAATGATTTTAAAGATATGGAAAAAGTTACTTTAACTAAGCCTTCCGTATAAGAATGTTTGGATGAGTCTCTGATTTTCATACATATGAGTGTTGAGTCAATGTGGATTGAAGTCTGTTAAGAGTTTGCATCCACCGATAGATGTCCCCTATTGGAAGATGTTAAGAGTTTGCATCTACCGATGGATGATTTCTATCGGAAGGTGTATTAAGTGAACACGTGACTTGCACATGTCTATCGGTAGATGTAAGGTATTTCAAATACCGGATGATATAAGAGTTAGTTTGTCGTCTAGTGATCGGTAGATGTCTTACCATCGGTCGATGCGAGTCTATGACTCTATCGGCAGATGCAATTTAAGAAGTCTTACCATCGGTCTATGCGAGTCTATGACTCTATCGGCAGATACAATTTAAGAAGTCTTACCATCGGTCGATGCGAGTCTATGACTCTATCGGCAGATGCAATTTAAGAAGATGTTTAGAAATAGATGTGTCGCGTGGCGGGCACGTGACCATCGGTCGATGTGAGTCTATGACTGTAACGCCCCGAATTTAAAATCCCCAATTTGATTTCCCCAATTTGAAACCCTAATTTGGAAACCCTAAAATTTTTCCCCAAATCATTTCATCAAATTAAATTCGAACGTTAAAACCTAATTCCATAATATTTTGAAATTTTCTTTTAAATCATTGCTAAACATTAAATGAGCGGAAGCTTTAATCAAAATTTAAAACATTAAATAAAATTGTCGAAAATTCAAGATAATTGCATAATAATTCATAAAACTTCAATATCAAATTTAACACATATTCAGAGTTTTAATTTTTAAAAATAACATTTAAATTACTTAAAATTAAAATACTTTAATTTCATTAATCGGAAATTTCGCGACCTTCTTCTGTATGCTTGCTTGCCCCTGGAAAATTCTCGATTTCAGCCAGTTCTTCCTCAGATAAAAACTCACCTACATCACAAAATTACAAAATATGAGATTTAACTCAGCAAGCAAAATACGTGTAAGTGTCAAATTTAACATTTAACTTTTACCGAATCCTGATTACAGACTGGTTGAAATTCATTTCCCAACCTTAGACTTAGCCATCTCATTGTCGTTCAGGCGTAGTCAAACAGACTGGTTGGAACTCTTTCTCAACCTTAGGCTTTAGCCATCGTATTCATACACATACAAAATGTCCTACAATTTTTATCTTCATACTATCTTATGTCAATGCCTAAACATGTGTGTTCAAATATTAGTAACGTGTAAGAAATCATTTATAAAAATATTATAATCTTTTGTGATGTAGGGCCATAGCCAAAACATTAAAACAATATTTTTACTTACCTGATTCCGAGCGGATAGGTTATCGGGATTTTCTGAAATTCCAAATAATTTCCTGCCTAAAATATTGGGTATTAAAATCCTACTTTAAATAAATCTAATTCTCTAATAATTTAGGCAGAATTTCTTTACCAGTAAAATCTTCGATTGGTTCGGGTCGAAATTCGAGTCGGGTCAAAATTCGGGTCGGTTCGAGTTCGGTTCGGTTCGGATGAACAGTGCCCGGTTGTGAATAGTGTCCGGTTTGGTTTGGTTTGGACTGTTCTGGTCTGGTTCGATTTTGAGTCAATGAACCGGTTTGGTTCACTTAAAAAAATAAAACCCCTCTTCCCCTATCTTCTTCTTCTTCGCGAGGGAGAACAGAGAGAAAGGGAGAGAGTGTTGCAGAGAGGAAGAGAATGAGAGGGAGGGAGTGAGGCCGAGAGAGAGAGCCGGAACGAGAGGGGGTCGGAGGTCGAAAATCGGCCGGCGAGAGTTCGGCCAGGTGAGCGCCGAACTCCGAGTGAGGTTCGGCCGAGTAGAGTTTCGCCGGAGAAGAGTTTGGCCGAGGTTTGAAATGCGATTTCCGGCGAGGTAAGCTTCGATTTTGGTGTGATTTCTCCTTCCTTGAAGTTCTGTATTTATAGGCGAGGGAAGTTCTGTATTTATAGGCGAGGGTTTGGAATTCCAATCAAAATTTTCTACCTATTTTGTCAAGAATTTCAGGCTGGAAGGAAACTCTTCCTTCATTTTTGTCAAAATTCGTCGGCCAAAATTAGGGTTTTGTCAAATTTTTCGAGCTGGAAGGAAGTTCTTCCTTCCTTTATTCAAAATGCACGTTTTTCTGATGTGTTACAATGACTCTATCGGTAGATGCAGTTTAGGATATGTTTGCAAAAAATATATATATATATATAATACTAGTAATGAACAAGGTGCATGAAGTAAGAACCAATTGATTAAGAGGTTAAGTTATGAATTACGTGGCGACTCCAACTGGAGTTGTTACACTTGACACTACGGGCCACCGTCCTGGAGCGAATTAAAAAAGCCCAGAAGACCAATTCAAAGGAAATAGCTGATATAGTAAGCAAGCTACCTATGGCCTCTTCCGAGTTCAGCTATTCGGGAGATGGTATTATGAAGTTCACAGATAGATGGTACGTGCTGAGGGACGATGAGCTGCAAAGGACATTTTATCAGAAGCCCACTCGTCTTCTTTCTCTGTACATCCTGGAAGCACAAAGATGTATCAGGACTTGAAACTTCACTTCTGGTGGCCGAATATGAAGAATGAAGTGGCCAAGTACGTGGAGTCTTGCATGATATGTCAACAAGTCAAAGCTTAACATCAACGACCAAGTGGAACGCTTCAGCCTCTTCTGATTCCCAAATGGAAGTGGGAGAACATAACGATGGATTTTGTTGTCGGCCTTCCAAGGACGGTAAAGGGCCATAATAGCATTTGGGTCATAGTGGACAGATTGACGAAGTCGGCCTATTTTCTGCCTGTAAAGACGACGTATTCCATGGATCGGTACGCAGAGCTGTATATTAATGAGATTATTAAGCTGCATGGCATTCCTGTATCGATCGTCTCAGACAGGAATCCCAGATTCACTTCCAGGTTTTGGAAAAGTTTGTAAAACTCCTTGGGTACCAAGTTAAATTCCAGCACTGCATTTCATCCACAAACTGACGGACAATCCAAGAGAACGATTCAGATACTGGAAGATATGCTAAGGTCGTGCGTGTTGGAGTTTCATGCTCCTTGGAGTAGATATTTGCCGCTGGTGGAGTTCGTTTACAACAATAGCTACCAGGCTACGATCGGTATGGCTCCATATGAAGCTCTCTATGGTAGGAAGTGCAGATCTTCATTATGTTGGGATGAAGTTGGAGAATCCAGACTCGTCGGCCCTGAATTATTACAACAGACGTCTGAGGTAGTAGCTGCTATCAAACAAAGAATCCGAACTGCACAAAGTCGGCAGAAAAGCTATGTAGACCATCGGAGAAGAGACTTGGAGTTCGCTGAAGGCGATGAAGTATTCCTGAAGATATCGCCTTTCAAGGGCGTGATGAGATTTGGCAAGAAAGGGAAGCTAAGTCCAAGGTTTGTTGGGCCCTTTCCTATCTTGAAGAAAGTAGGAAGTATGGCTTACGAACTGCAGTTGCCAGCATCCATGGATGGTGTTCACAACGTCTTTCATGTTTCGATGCTGAGAAAGTGTGTTCGAGATCCAACTCAGATCGTGAAACAGGTGGACTTTGGTATAATGCCGACGCTGACATATGAAGAAAGGCCCATACAGATATTGGATACTTCACTCAAGGCTGTTGCGCAACAAGGTAGTCCCATTGGTGAAAGTTTTGTGGCGCAATCATAATGTGGAGGAAGTCACATGGGAAAGACAACAAGATGTTAGAGCCCAATATCCAGAGCTATTCGCTTTAGCAAATTTTGGGGACAAAATTATGTTAAGGTGGGTGGAATGTAACACCCGGCATTTTGCCTATGTAATTATTCCCCGAATATGTAAGCGGATGTATTCCGATATTGATACAATGACTATCTTTAATGAAATTATCGGAGTGTTCAATTGAATGAGAGTGATTGTAAAACCGATTCAATGAACTAAATAGAAATTTAGTTAAAAACCAATGGAAGGGAAAACCAGGAAGAAATTAAGGTTGGTGAGAGGGAACCAGTAGATGATTGACACTTGGCAAAACTTGTTGAAGGAGCCAATGCCTTTTCTCTTTCATTCTTCCTCATTTCTCTTCATTCTATGTGAAGCACTCTTTTGTTTTCTCTCTTCCAGGCGCCTGAGACAAATTTCCAAACTTTATTTCTTCTGTTTCTTTCCGTTTCCTTTAGTAAAGGTAACCTTTTTTAACTAGTTAAAGATTTTAGGTTAAACGATAGTTCTTTTTTTTTTTTTAAGTTTAGGTTAATGTCCGATTTTGCGTACTCTAGGTTCACGAACCACGGTTGTCGTGTGTGCAAAGCTTGCTGCATTTCGGACAACAGATAAGTTCATGAATATAAGTTGGCCCTTAAGGCCTTACAGCAAGGAGACACTAGGTTTTGGTTCAGGTAGTTAGGTCGTAGGTTATGCTTTAAGTTAAACGTGTTCTTTGTGTTCTGCTTCCCGTAGTTTTTATTCTGTCACCTGTATATGTTGAGTTTAAGCATCATACATGTTCATGCATTCACGTTTTCTGGAAAACCCTGTAAATGTTTTCAGCACCGAATTTGAAGTTGAGAAAGATAAAACCTGTAATGAAATGTATGGTTAAGTGTGGACAAGAACTGGCATCCTGTCATGTACTCCTGTTATGTCCTGTTGTGGCATGTACTCCTGTTGCGCCAGCTCTTCTTCCCACTTATACCTTCCTGTCCAGTGAAACGTAATGTAATGTAATGTAAGGTTCATGTATTTGAAAATGTCCATGCACAGCATATGCATCAATGCATTTCATGTTCTTACTGAGCTTTAGGCTCATAGTTGAACTCCCTGTTGTAGGTATAGATCCTCCAGATGAGGACTTTGTGCCTCAAGCTGAGGAGTTGGGGAGGTTGGCGAATTGAGCTCATGAGGTTTGGTTGCTGCAGTCAGACGTATTTCTGTCCTGAGGTTTAAGTTTTAAAGTGAATTTCATGTTTGGAAACTATGTTGGGAATTTGGTGTTTTCATTTTAAAACTTTGTTGGGAACTCTGTTGGGGTTTTTGTAATGTATAGGTTTTGATGTTCAAGTTTTTAAACCTCTGTAATTGACAGTTGAATGTATATTTTAATTTATTCTGGAACTGCTTGGAGTTCTCCTCTTTTAGGTTGTGCATGGATTGTCTCGAGTTTTAAAGCTATCCATGCAGTCTGGTTTCTTGCACTTCTGTCATGTTTTCCAACTTCTATCATGTTTTTATGCATGTTTTAAAACTGTGTTTTGAATCGAGTTTTTGTGAAACTTGTAATTCTTATGCTTTCTGTTTTCATGCTTTCTGTCTTTAATGTCTCTTTGTTAAATATCGTCCATTCTACCTTCAGTTTTGGTTGTCTATTTTGCCTTCGATTTTCTGTCTTCTATTTGGCTAAGTGTTATCGTCCATGATAACGTCGTCAAGAGTCTGTCTGTTATTTTAAAACTCCAAGGTCTACTTGTTATTTTAAACGTCCACGTTGCCTTTGAAAATAGTCGTCCACGCCTTCTGTTTTTATGCCTTTCAGTTTCTGTCTTTCGAGTTTTTAAGTATTTTGGCTAAGTGTTAGTTGTCCACGCCTTCAGTAAAACAGTTGTCATTCCCTTCTGTAAAAACAGTCGTCCACGTCCATTCTGCCTTCAAAATAATTGTAACACCCGGCATTTTGGCCATGTAATAATATGTTGAATTATTGTATGGATTTAAATTGCCATAAATACGATAACAACTTCATTGTAAAATGTTGGAGCATTTAGTGAGGGGAGAACCAAACTAATGTGTAACTAAACTAAACACTAAGTTTAAAATGCATGGAAGGGTAAATTGGGGAGAAATTAAGGTTGGTGGGAGATAGCCAATGGATAGCTGACACATGGCAACTTGTTGAGGAAGTTAAGTTCTTCCTCCTACGTGAAACCCTCTTCATTTCACTTCTCTGCTCTCTCTCCATTCTCTTCTCGGTATTCTCTCTTCCAGTCGTCAATCAGCCATCGAAGCTACTTCGATCTCCTAGGCTCCTTTCTGTTTTTCTACTAGGGTAAGCATCTTTTAAATGCTAACAAGTTTGGACAAGTTTAAAGTGAGTTTTGGTTGGAGTGAAGGATAGTGATACTTTGGTAAAACTTACTGTTTTTGGATGAAAACACACCGATTTGTTTTCTAAGGGTTTGAATTAGTTTGGAACAAATTCTTCTAACTTATTTGTTAGCATTTGCAGCTTGTTTATTTTCTGAACATGCATGTACAGGTTCGAGCATTTTCGAGACGTTCAGGACTATCAACTCTGCAGCAACAGGTAAGTTCATACGCATAGATTCGGCCCTTAAGGCCCTACATCACGGAGGTACTAGGTTTTCTGTTATGTCGGGTTGTTTTGGGTAGAAGAGTTAGAGTTATGTTCTGAAATGTCTGGCTTTGATTTACTTTCTGCTGTCTTATTTCTGCTGTCTGCCTGTTTAAGTTCAAGCACTGTTCATGCATACACGTTTTCTCTTAAAGACATGCAAATGTTTTCTGTACACTATTTTAAACTAAATAAGATAAAATCTGACTGAAAAGAACCGGTTAAGTGCGGGACGGGGACTGACCCACTGTTACTGTACTGTTATATATATGTATACTGTATTACTGTATGTGCCTATCGTGCACTCACTGATTCTACTGATTGTCAGTTCCCCTATAAGCCCCACTTATACCTCTCTGCCACTGAAACATACTGTACTGTCACTGTATTTCTGAAAATCGCATGCATAGCATTTTGCATCACTGCATATCTATTATGTTCTTACTGAGTTTTAGACTCATAGGTGAACTCTCTGATGTAGGTACTGAACCCGGAAATGAGGACTTTGTGCCTCAGTCTGATGAATAGGTGGCTGGTGGTTTGAGCTCTCGGGGGTGGTTACTGTAGCCAGACACAAATTCTGTTCTGAGGTTTAAATTTTTAAAGCATAGTCTATATCTGTAAAGTTTTCTGAAAATTCTGGCTTCGTTGTAAAAACTCTGTAAAAACTTCCGTTTTGGGAAAGTCTGCAAATATATGTTAGGTTCTGTACTGATCTTCAGATTTTAAAACAATGTACAGATTTTGATGTCTAAGTTTTTAAAACTACTGTATTTGACAGTTGAATTCATGTTCTGAATATTCTGAAATTGTTTGGAGTATTATCTGTTAGTTTGTGCGTGGATAACTTCTGGTTTTGGAACTATCCATGCAGTCTGTTTCCTTTGAATCTGCTAATTGTAAAGTGTGCTCTACATCCTTGTGTAGATTCGGGCATTGAAGGTTTATAACTTTCATGCTTTCTGTTTGTGCTGTATTTGACAATTGACCGATGTTTTAAAGTATTCTGAAATGGTTTGGAATATTTTCTGTTAGCTTATGCATGAATGATCTCTGGTTTTAGAGCTTTTATGTAGAGTGAAATTCCTTGAGTTTCTGTCATGTTCTCTGTTGTGTTCGAGATCCATGTTTTGATGTGGTTCGAGAAATCTAGGACTTCTATGTCTTCTGTTTTAAGCTCTCTGTCTATATGTTTTCCTGTCAAAAGTTGTAAATTTGCCTTAAAAACTACATCTTCCGATTTCATCCATCGCTGCCTGCTGCCCGCTTGTTTTGCTGCCTTTAGAAATCATGTCCACCGCTGCCCTTAAAATATTGTCTTCCACCAAGTTTATTTACAGTTTTTGTCTGTATCTTCCGGTTGACGTCACCCATCTTCCGGCTGACGTCATCTCCTCATCCGATCTCATCTACTGTCTGTATCTTCCGGTGATGTCATCCATCTTTCGGCTGACGTCATCACCTTCTGCCGATTACGTTTACTATCTGTATCTGCCGATGATGTCATCACATCTTCTGATGACGTCATCACACATTCCGATCCCATCTGCTGCCTACATCTTCCGATGACGTCATCCACATCATCCCGGCCACGTCATCTGCCTAAATCTTCCGGTATCATTTCTGCTTGCATCCACCGATTCCACTCGATGCCTGCTTCTTCCGTCAATGCCTCCTGCCAGTTTATTTACTTTTGTTTACATCACTTCCTGCTTTTCTTCTATCATCCATTTTGCGTTCTGATTCTGTTAACTGTTTTTCCCGTTTGATTTCGAATCCAGAGAACTTTCTCTCCCTCTATAAATGTTTTAAAAGTTTAATGTACACAAAAAAAAAATATAGTTCCCGTTTTCTGTTATCTGTCCCGGAGTGATGGCTTCGATCCCGGACCCCGATCGGGTTCGGTTTCGGGTTGTCATAATAATGGTCTATTTTGCCTTCGATTTCTGTCCTTTATTCGGCTATGTGTTATCGTCCAAAGTTATCGTCCACGATAACTTTCGCCGAGTGTTTGCCTGTTATTTTAAAAGTCAAAAGTCAGTCTTTGATTTTAAACATCCACAGACTTCTGTGTCCACTATCTTTGTCTTTTAGTGCAAACGTCCACAGACTCCTGTGCCCGCTGTTTCGGTCTTTTATTCCAAACGTCCACAGATTCTATCTTCTGTGCGATTGTCCACGGCTACTGTAGCCTTCCACAGTATGTCTTCTAGTTTACGTTTTTCCCATTTTTATTTCCTATTTTATTCTGTTTATTTCCCCTAGTCGTCCATTTCTGTTTCCTGTTTTTCCTAGTTTCTTCTGTTATTCACTCCTGTAACCCAGTTTTAAATTAGTTCACGTTCTCTCTCTGTCATTCTGTAATTTTAATATTCACCGTAGTTTCTCTCTCTGTAAAGTGTTTTTTTTTTAGAGTTTTCTATGTTCCTTCATGTTGTCTTCGGTCGTCCATTTATGTAGCCTAAATATTAATATGTTTTCATTCTTTCGATTCTGTTTTCAGTTAAAGTTTTAAAAGTAAAGTTCAAAAAAAAATATGTCATGTTTTAAAATGTCCAGAGTGATGGCTTGGCTCTTGGATCCCAATCGGGACTGGGTTCCAGGCGGTCACAACTTATCTCTTAATAGAGTTAAGTATACAAAAGGACCTGGTGGTGAAGAAACCGTCAGAAGAACTTATTACAAAAGACCAACTCCTCTATATTTATTATGGGAAGAAAATTTCTATTTAGATCAAACTGCTTACAGTTCAAAAACTATATATTCTTGGAATATAGATAGTTTAACTGAATATCAAATATTCGATATAATAAACAAAATGTTAATGTATTCTAGTGTATGCAAAGCTGCCCAATATACTGATCATGATATTGCCATTTGCATTATCAATGGTTTTACTGGTGCTTTGAAAGGTTGGTGGGATAATTATCTTACCCACTCTCAGCAATTAGAAATTCTTCAGTCAGTAAAGAATTGAACAAATGGATGAATCAGTTACTGATTCTACAACTTGTCAATCTTATACAACTCAACGCAATACAAATGTATCTGATTGCGTTTATATCCTTCTCCAAGCTATTATTCTCCATTTTGTTGAAGCAATCGAACAACGTCAAGAAAGAGGACGTAAATTATTACAAAATTTAAGATGTATATCCTTATCTCATTTTAGATGGTATAAGGATATATTTATTACAAAACTCATGCAAAAAAAAATGCTAATTCTGAATATTGGAAAGCCAAATTTATAGATGGATTACCTCCTCTATTTTCAAAGAAAGTAAAACAAAAATTGTTAGAACTTAATTCAGGACATTATATCCCTTGGGCTAGTTGTACCTATGGTCATTTAGTTAATGTACGTGTCCAAGAAGGATTATCTCTTTGTAATGATATCAAATTACAATACCAATTGAAAAAATAAAATATAACTGGTAAAAAAGAAATAGGTGAATTTTGTGAACAATTTGCCTATAATATTCCAATAAAATATCCTAAAAAATATAAATATCCAAATTTACATTATAAATCTAAAGGATATAAAGCATACAAAAAAAAAACGCAAAGAAAAATATAAAGATCAAGATAAAATCCCAAGATTCAAACATAAAAGAAAACATTTAAAACCCAAGTCAAAAATTAAATGCTATAAATGTGGCAAATTAGGTTATTAAGCTTCAAAATGTCTAACCAAGAAAATACTAAATGAATTAAACTTAGATGAAGAGTTAAAAAATCAATTATCAAAAATATTTCTAAACTCAACTGATGAAGAACTAAGTTCTGCATCAACTAGTGATTATGATGAATTATCTTCCTCTTTTTCCAAAGAAAATCAATGTATAAACAAATGTTGTAATCAACTTAAAACATTATCTATTAATGTTTTATCAAAATCTCAACAAGAAATTCTTGAAGATATTGATCAAATTACAGATCTAAAAATGAGAGTTAAAATTGTAGAAATGATGATTCAAAATACCCAGGAAAAAGAAAAATTTCCTAAATTAGAACCTGAACAAACCCTTAAAACAAAATATTGTAGTATCAATGAAATATTTGATAGATTAGAAAAACCTACTAATTCAAAACCAGTTACAATCCAAGATTTAAATAGAGAAGTCACAGATTTCAAATTTGAATTAGGTCAACTATAATATAGTTATGAACAATATCAAATTCTTATGGATGAAAGAATTTCAAAAATTGAATCTAATATAGTATCAACATCAAACAATCATTTTCCAAAAGAAGAATATACCTCTTCAGAAGACCAAAATGAAATTTTAAACATTCTCAATAAAATTCATTTTCAAAAATGGTATATTCAAATTACCTTAATTATTAATCAAGAATATGAAATTACTAATATCATAGCACTTGTGGGATAGTGGTGCTGATATTAATTGTATTCAAGAAGGCTTAGTTCCTATCAAATATTTCGAAAAAACTGTTCAATCCTTAACTGCTGCAGGTGGTAGCAAATTAAAAGTCAAATATAAATTATCTAAAGTAGCAATATGCAACAACAATCAAAATTGCCTAACAACAACCTTTTTATTAGTCAAAAATTTGCAACATAATGTTATTTTAGGAACTCCATTCCTTAGCAAAATAATGCCAATCACAATGATAGATCAGTATGGAATTCACACCTTAGTTAATAATCAAAAAATTATTTATCATTTTATTTTTGAACCTCAAACCAAAATTACTAATGAACTCAAAACTTTTTATGATCTTACGGATAAACAAATAAGCTTTCTTAAGACCGAAATTAATTATTTAAAAATAGAAGAACATCTTAAATCTCCAAATATTCTTAACAAAATTAAAAATCTTGAATTACAATTCAAAGCTGAGGTATGTCATACTATACCCAATGCTTTATGGGAAAGAAAGAAACATATTGTTTCTTTACCATACATTCCAAATTATAATGAGAAATTAATACTAACAAAAGATAGACTCAGACAAATGAAACAAGAATATTTAGAATTATGCAAAAAAGAAATTGAATCTCTTTTAGAGAAAAAACTAATTCAAAAAAGTTACTCCCCTTAAAGTTGTACATCATTCTATGTTGACAAAAATGCTGAAAAAGAAAGAGGTGTTCCTCGTCTTGTTATTAATTACAAACCATTAAATGATACTTTACAGTGGATCAGGTATCCTAGTCCTAACAAAAAAGATCTTTTAGATCGTCTACAATCAGCCCTGATATTTTCAAAATTCGATTTAAAATCATGTTATTGGCAAATACAAATAGCTGAACAAGACCGATACAAAACTACATTTGTAGTACCCTTAGACATTATGAATGGAATGTCATGCCATTTGGTTTAAAAAATGCACCCTCCGAATTTCAAAATATTATGAATGATATTTTTTTAAATTATTCTCAATTCTGTTTTGTTTATATTGATGATATTTTAGTCTATTCACAATCTATTGACCAACATTTTAAGCATCTCATGATCTTAAAAGATGTTATCAAAAGAAATGGTCTTGTCTTATCTGCCCCTAAAATGAAACCTGTTCCAAACAATACTAAAATTTTTAGGACATAATATAAATCAAGGAACAATAATTCCTATTAACCGCAGTATTGAATTTGCATCAAAATTCCCAAATGAAATCAAAGATAAAACTCAATTACAAAGATTCTTAGGTAGCTTAAACTACTTAGGTGATTTTTATAAAAATTTAGCTCAAGATACTGATATATTATATCAAAGATTAAGAAAGTGTAACAACCCCCCCACACCTCTTGGGCCGGGCCTCGCCCCGCACCCAGGTCAGGGCAACTTGTGCAGTCTTCGCCCACAAGCTCAAGTGGTACTCCTCACTTGTACCCCAGGTACTAGTCCATGAGGTCTTGGGTTCGAGTGAGGGGGAAGGCAAAAATCCTCTGCAGGGAGAGGGAAGATCGTGAGTACACGTGGCGGGCCTGTGTGGCTACCACGTGGCAGGGCCTGGGCCTGTGGGCGAGGACTGCACAACTTGCCCTGACTTGAAAGCGGGGCGAGGCCCGGCCCAAGAGGTGTGGGGGGGTTGTTACAAAAAAGATACCTTTTTTGTAACAACCCCCCCAGCTTGCCCTGACCTGGGTGCGAGGCGAGGCCCGGCCCAAGAGGTGTGAGGGGGTTGTTATAGAAAGAATCCTCCACCATGGAGCCAACAACATACAGATGCTGTCAAAAACATAAAGATAAAGGCAGTTACTTTACCCTGTCTTTCTTTATCAAATTTTCAGTGGTTCAAAATAGTTGAAACAGATGCTTCCGATATAGGGTATGGAGGTATTCTCAAATAAATTAATCCTAATAATTCTAAAGAAGAACTTATCCGTTTTACTTCTGGTGCATGGAAACCAGTACAAAAGAAATATTCTATAGTTAAGAAAGAAATTCTTTCTATTGCTAAATGCATTTCAAAATTTCAAGATGATTTACTCAATAAAAAATTTCTTCTTAGAGTTGATTGTTCTTCTGCAAAACATATTTTAACCAAAGATGTAAAAAATATTGTTTCCAAACAAATATTTGCCAGATGGAAATCTGAATTGTCAGTTTATGAATTTTCAATTGAGTATATTAAAGGATCAAATAATTCTCTGCCTGATTTTTTAACTAGAGAATTCTTGTAGGATGACAACCCCGTTTAGGGGTAGTAGAGGCCGAAGCCGAGGTCGCAAAACAAATTTTTATCAAAATGAATTTCCCACATTAGGGGAAACCTCTTCATCCGCAGATACTCAACAAAAGAAAATTGCAAAAGAAGTCCTTGAAAGTGGACCACAATTTATCAAAAAAACAGTGGTTGAGTCTTTACTCACCCTTTCAGCAAAAGATATTGCTTTAAATCAAAAAGATGTTTGGTTCTTTAAAGAAAGATATATGGGACTCAACATTACATGGTCACCGAAGGCAAGCTTCGTTTTTATTATGAAGCTATTCTAATAGAAACAAATTCAGTACAAATTCAGCACAATTATATTGAAGAGGGAAATTTTAAATCCCCAATATCTCATTCAAAATATTATATCATCAGAATTATCCATCCACGGGAATGAGGTTTATCAGTATATGCTCCCCGAACAACAAAAAAAATGAACAAAAGTACAACTATTAGGATTACATCCAAGCCTGGTCCCATGTGTTTTATATCAAAATCCGGTTAAAAATCATTCATGGTTTTTTACTATGAAACTGGAAATACTCAAAACTGAAGACAAATTTTCAAATTGGTTTCTACATTGGTGGTAGAGTCACTCTCCAGAAATTAGTATTTTTCCAAAGAAAATTCAAGAGACCTTTTCTATGTGGTCTGAATATCATCCAGATATTTTTGGAAACAAAAAAGTATATATTGGCCAAGATTTACTCTGGTTTTGCACAGAGCTTCAAATAAACTTGATTTGGCAATGGAACCTAGAATTGGACAAAGACCATCTAGGCATTCTTGAAATTCAAAGAAACCTTTTTATTAAATGGTAGTCCCGTTTTGACGAGGAAACATGCTTTTCAAAAATTACTCATGCTATTCAAAATTATAAAAGCATGAAAGCAAAAGCAAAAGTGGTTGATATGGATTCCAATTCTACCAATTTTATTCAACATATGAAGAATCTGATTAGACAGCAAAATCCAGATTTATCACCACAAGAATATCAAATGAAATTATTAGAAACTATAAAAAAATCAATTTTTTGAAACACAAGATGCAGAAGATGAAAGTGATGAATCAATGTGTTATGGTTCATTTTCTGTTTTGGCAGGGGAATCTCAAGCTCCCGAAGAACCAGAGGACCTAGACCAAAATGACCTTTGGGATTCTTTTATCGAGATAGCCCAACAAAGAAAATCAAACAAAGGGAAAAAGAAGATTCAAAAATGAATTATCCTATTTATTATATGGATGATAATTTCATTATATCAAATCGCAACCACAGGCCTATTTATGTTTGGCAACACTGGCATAGATTTATTCGTCTCAGACTAGATGAGATTGAAAATATGAAGTATCAAGCAAAAAGATGGTGTAAAGTCACCAATCCTATCGGTGAAGATTATGAAAAATATCAAGTCAATTGGACAATTACAAATGGGTCCTCTATCAAATCAGTTCATCCTCCTTTGGAGCTAGTTAAATTACAAAAGGAAACTATTAATGTTGAAGTTTTTCCTTTAATAGATTTAGCTCAACCAGATGTTAAAAAAGAAGAAGTTATTATTAAGCAAAATAATTACACTAATTTACATCTCAGAACTGTAGGTAATCAATTAAATAGAATTGAAAAATAAATTCATCAATTGATTCCTGAAAAGTCCGAAGCAAAAATTTCAGAGGTAATAAAACCTTCTACAACAAAAATACCATTTTCTACAAAAGTATCTAAACCAGATATCAAACCTCATCGTCTAATGAAAAACTTTAATTTTTCAAAACCTATCAAAGACTCTGAGTTTATGGATCAATTAGTTCTCAGATGAAAAGATCTAAAGATTAATACTCTTACTAACAAAAATTCCGACTCTGAATCTGATTCTAAACAAGAATTCGATTCTGATTCAAGTATTACCCAATTTCATGAATCACTAAAGAGAAGAAAAAGAAAACTTACAAGTGATAGAGCAAGAGAGAGCAAGAGTTTTTAGATTACAAGACAAACTCTTCCAAAACTTAAAGAAAATAAGCTAACAACACTCCTTATATAGAAGAGTAAAAGTAGTAATATACGTCATGGCTGACGTTTGTTGCTTTTGTTGCTTGTGCTAGTGGATGCCAGAGATGAGTCCATCTTTCTCTTTTTGTCTTTTTGCTTTTGTAGTGGAGATTCCTCAATAGGATCGTCCATTAAAATATCTATTTTGTCCATTTCTACTGCTGCTTTTTCTGCTGCTTTGTCGGCTGCTTTTGCCAATAGTCAATCTGCTTTTATCCATTTCATATATTTGGGTTGATCCATCTGAACTCTGTGGCGATTCATAACAAGTATCCTTTGTATTCATAAGGATCAAAACTACTTTGAATTGGGGGTAACTTTTGAATTTCTGTTTCCAGCTGTTTAATCTTTTCTTCCATTTGTAGTCGTTTGAGAGTAGGATCCCAAATCTCAAAAGGTTCTGGATGATAATCTCTCCATGAAACATAATCATCACGAAGTTCTTTATAAGATTTGAGTGGAGAAACTGTTTGGTTAGAACTTTGATTTAACCCGATTGCTAAATTTTGATAAAATAATTCTAATTCTTCAGCTGAGAAAGTTTGCTAACGGATTTGTTCAATCTTTTGTTCTGCCTGTGCAACTAACTGTAACAACCAGTACCTTGGTCAGGTATTTTTTCCGCAATTAATTATGGTGTGATTTATGTAATAAAGAGATTATAAATGAAAGTAGGTTTAGTGGTAGAATTGTAATTAAGTTAGTTTTATTTGGTATAAATAGAAATTGAAAAGTCTAAAACCTCATTTAAACCCTCCTGTAGCCGACATTTCCCTGGGGCGATTTCCTCCTTCAGCAACCGATTTCTCCTTCTCCTTCTTCGACGATTCAAAGCTCGAGGTGAAAAAGACTCCAGGTGAAGGAAAGACGTTGTTAAGGAATCTAAGTAAGTGAGTGTATTAAGATTTCTAGCCATTAGGGCCCTACATCACAAGGACACTAGGTTGGTTTGATCTCTAATGTTCGGATAGTGTTTATGAAATTGTCTATTTTGGTATGATGTTTGGCTTATATTACGATATGTTATCTGTTGTATGACTCTTTCCATAGTCTAATGATTTAAGTCCATTCTTATGTCTGTATTATGATTTATCTTCCAAGTATATGAAATTTTTTTATGTGCAAGCCTCTTTATGAATAAGATAAGAATATGAAACCTATGCAACTATGATTAAGTGAGGGTTGGAGTGGTTTGGCCATGTCACTGTCCAGAAATGGACCAAGATTACTGCCCGAGAGGGGGCCATGTACACGCGCACTCTGTCTACCCCCCCTTCGGCACTAATCCCTCCTTAATCCATGTTATGTAAATGATGAACAAGAACATGAAAAGAACAAGAAAATGAAATGTATGAAACCTTGATTAAGTGAGAGTTGGGGGCGGTTTTGGCCATGTCACTGTCTAGGAATAGACCATGATTCTTGCCCGCAAGGGCCATGTATACGCGCACTGCCTACCCCCCTTCGGCACAAACTCCTCCTTAATCCATGATATGAAAACGATGAACAAGAATATGATTCCCACGATTTGAAAATGAATGAGAACATAACCATGATTTCCGATTTGAGTAAGAGATGTGAACATGATTTTATTTAGTAAGCATGTATTTGTTGCACTCCTTACTAAGCATTAGGCTTATAGTTTGAACCTTATGATGTAGGTGACGAAACAGCAGGTGAGGACTTCACTCTAGAAGAAAATGCTTAGGTCTGGTTGCTGGTTGATGCTCATGGTGATGATTTGTGGCTGAGAAGCGATTTTAACCCACGGAGTGTTGCTTTCAGTACAATTTAGTAAGATCTATGATATTGATAGGAAAAGAATTTTTTATGTCAATAGATATCTGACTTGTTAAGTACAAGTTTAAGTTTAAGAAAGTTCCAGATTTAAGAATCTTCTTTATGTGATAAGTCTTCCGCTACGAACTTAAGTTAATGATTGCGAGGTTCATGTGTATGGGGATTTTGGTAAAGGGAGTTGAGTTCTTTTGAAAAGGGGAAGAATTTAAGTTTCAACGTCGTCGATAATCTGTTGAGCGGTGGATGTCGCTCGACAGAAATGACCGGTGGATGCTAGGTGAATGAGTCATCCGGCTGACGTCATCGGTAGATGTGGGATATTACTGTTGAGCGGTGGATGTCGCTCGACAGAAATGACCGGTGGATGTTGGGTGAATGAGTCATCCGGCTGACGTCATCGGTAGATGTGGGATATTACTATTGAGCGGTGGATGTCGCTCGACAGAAATGACCGGTGGATGCTAGGTGAATGAGTCATCCGGCTGACGTCATCGGTAGATGTGGGATATTACTGTTGAGCGGTGGATGTCGCTCGACAAAAATGACCGGTGGATGTTGGGTGAATGAGTCATCCGGCTGACGTCATCGGTAGATGTGGGATATTACTGTTGAGCGGTGGATGTCGCTTGACAGAAATGACCGGTGGATGCTGGGTGAATGAGTCATCCGGCTGACGTCATCGGTAGATGTGGGATATTACTGTTGAGCGGTGGATGTCGCTCGACAGAAATACGGTAGATATGTGGGATATTCTATTGAGCGGTGGATGTCGCTCGACAGAAATGACCGGTGGAGGCTAGGTGAATGAGTCATCCGGCTGACGTCATCGGTAGATTGGTGGATATTACTGTTGACAGTGATGTCGCTCGACAGAAAATTGACCGTGAATGCTAGGTGAATGAGTCATCCGGCTGACGTCATCGGTAGATGTGGGATATTACTGTTGAGCGGTGGATGTCGCTCGACAAAAATGACCGGTGGATGTTGGGTGAATGAGTCATCCGGCTGACGTCATCGTAATGTGGGATATTACTGTTGAGCGTGGATGTCGCTTGACAGAATGACCGTGGATGCTGGGTGATGAGTCATCCGGCTGACGTCAGCGTGGATGACGCTCGACAGAAATGAGCGTGGATATGAACGACAGAGGTTAATTCGATTGTCTGTTGATTCTTTTCTTTGAATAGATATTTCCCCAAATGATTTTAAATGACTTCGAATTTGATTGAAATTTCTTTAAAAATGTATTTATATATATACACAAAAAAAAAGAATTGGGTTGACATTTTGATTACGAATATGATTATACGAAATTCTCGACCCGTCGGATTTCAGGTCTTGACAGCTGCACCGATAGGATTGGTGACTATACACCATCTTTTTTCTTGATACTTCATATTTTCAATCTCATCTAGTCTGAGACGAATAAATCTATGCCAGTGTTGCCAAACATAAATAGGCCTGCGGTTGCGATTTGATATAATGAAATTATCATCCATATAATAAATAGGATAATTCATTTTGAATCTTCTTTTTCCCTTTGTTTGATTTTCTTTGTTGGGCTATCTCGATAAAAGAATCCGAAAGGTCATTTTGGTCTAGATCCTCTGGTTCTTCGGGAGCTTGAGATTCTCCTGCCAAAACAGAAAATGAACCAGAACACATTGATTCATCACTTTCATCTTTTGCATCTTGTGTTTCAAAAAATTGATTTTTGTAGTTTCTAATAATTTCATTTGATATTCTTGTCGTGATAAATCTGGATTTTGTTGTCTAATCAGATTCTTCATATGTTGAATAAAATTGGTAGAATTGGAATCCATATCAACCACTTTTGCTTTTGCTTTCATGCTTTTATAATTTTGAATAGCATGAGTAATTTTTGAAAAGCATGTTTCCAAGTTAAATCGGGACCACTATTTGATAAAAAAGTTTTTTTGAATTTCAGGAATGCCTAGATGGTCTTTGTCCAATTCTAGGTTCCATTGCCAGATCCAGTTTATTTAAAACTCTGTGCAAAACCAGAGTAAATCTTGGCCAATATATACTTTTTTGTTTCCAGAAATATTTGGATGATATTCAGACCACATAGAAAAGGTCTCTTGAATTTTCTTTGGAAAAATACTAATTTCTGGAGAGTGACTCTGCCACCAATGTAGAAGCCAATTTGGAAATTTATCTTCCGTTTTGAGTATTTCCAAATTCATAGTAAAAAACCATGAATGATTTTTAACCGGATTTTGATATAAAAACACATGGGACCAAGCTTGGATGTAATCTCAATAGTTGTACTTTTGTTCATTATTTTTTGTTGTTCGGGGAGCATATACTGATAAACGTCATTCCTGCGGATGGATAATTCTGATGATGTAACAGTTTGAATGAAATATTGGGGATTTAAAATTTCCCTCTTCAATATAATTGTGCTGAATTTGTACTGAATTTGTTTCTGTTAGAATAGTTTCATAATAAAAACGAAGCTTGCCTTTGGTGACTATGTAATGTTGAGTGCCCATATATCTTTCTTTAAAGAACTAGACATCTTTTTGATTTAAAGCAATATCTTTTGCTGAAAGGGTGAGTAAAGACTCAACCACTGCTTTTTTGATAAATTGTGGTCCACTTTCAAGGACTTCTTTTGCAGTTTTCTTTTGTTGAGTATCTGCGGATGAAGAGATTTCCCCTAATGTGGGAAATTCATTTTGATAAAAATTTGTTTTGCGACCTCGGCTTCGGCCTCTACTACCCCTAAATGGGGTTGTCATCCTACAAGAATTCTCTAGTTAAAAAATCAGGCAGAGAATTATTTGATCCTTTAATATACTCAATTGAAAATTCATAAACTGACAATTCAGATTTCCATCTGGCAAATATTTGTTTGGAAACAATATTTTTTACATCTTTGGTTAAAATATGTTTTGCAGAAGAACAATCAACTCTAAGAAGAAATTTTTTATTGAGTAAATCATCTTGAAATTTTGAAATGTATTTAGCAATAGAAAAAATTTCTTTCTTAACTATAGAATATTTCTTTTGTACTGGTTTCCATACACCATAAGTAAAACGTATAAGTTCTTCTTTAGAATTATTAGGATTAATTTGTTTGAAAATACCTCCATAACTTATATCGGAAGCATCTGTTTCAACTATTTTGAACAACTGAGAATTTGATAAAGAAAGATAGGGTAAAGTAACTGCCTTTATCTTTATGTTTTTGACAGCATCTGTATGTTGTTGGCTCCATGGTGGAGGATTCTTTCTTAATCTTTGATATAATATATCAGTATCTTGAGCTAAATTTTTATAAAAATCACCTAAGTAGTTTAAGCTACTTAAGAATCTTTGTAATTGAGTTTTATCTTTGATTTGATCTGGGAATTTGAATGCAAATTCAACACTGCGGTTAATAAGAATTATTGTTCCTTGATTTATATTATGTCCTAAAATTCTTACTGTTGTTTGGAACAGTTTCATTTTAGGGGCAGATAAGACAAGACCATTTCTTTTGATAACATCTTTTAAGATCATGAGATGCTTAAAGTGTTGGTCAATAGATTGTTAATAGACTAAAATATCATCAATATAAACAATACAGAATTGAGAATAATTTGAAAAAATATCATTCATAATATTTTGAAATTTGGAGGGTGAATTTTTTAAACCAAAAGACATGACATTTCATTCATAATGTCCTAAGGGTACGACAAATGTAGTTTTGTATCGGTCTTGTTCAGCTATTTGTATTTGCCAATAACCTGATTTTAATTCGAATTTTGAAAATATCAGGCTGATTGTAGACGATCTAAAAGATCTTTTTTGTTAGGAGTAGGATACCTAATCCACTATAAAGTATCATTTAATGGTTTGTAATTAATAACAAGACGAGGAACACCTCTTTTTTTTCAGCATTTTTGTTAACATAGAATGTTGTACAACTCCAAGGGGAGCAACTTTTTCGAATTAGTTTTTTCTTTAAAATAGATTCAATTTCTTTTTTGCATAATTCTAAATATTCTTGTTTCATTTGACTGGGTCTATCTTTTGTTGGTATTAATTTCTCATTGTAATTTGGAATGTATGGTAAAGAAACAATATGTTTCTTTCTTTCTCAAAAAGCATTGGATATAGTATGACATACCTTAGCTTTGAATTGTAATTCAAGATTTTTAATTTTGTTAAAAATATTTGGAGATTTAAGATGTTCTTCTATTTTTAAATAATTAATTTCGGTCTTAAGAAAGCTTATTTGTTTATCCTTAAGATCATAAAAAGTTTTGAGTTCATTAATAATTTTGGTTTGAGGTTCAAAAACAAAATGATAAATAATTTTTTGATTATTAACTAAGGTGTGAATTTCATCCTGATCTATCATTGTGATTGGCATTATTTTGCTAAAGAATGGAGTTACTAAATAACATTATGTTGCAAATTTTTAACTAATAAAAAGGTTATTGTTAGACAATTTTGATTGTTGTTGCATATTACTACTTTAGATAATTTATATTTAACTTTTAATTTGCTACCACTTGCAGCAGTTAAGGATTGAACAGTTTTTTCGAAATATTTAGTAGGAACTAAGCTTTCTTGGATACAATTAATATCAGCACCACTATCCACAAGTGCTATGATATTAGCAATTTCATATTCTTGATTAATAATTAAAGTAATTTGGATATACTATTTTTTAAAATGAATTTTATTGAGAATGTTTAAAATTTTATTTTGGTCTTATGAAGAGATATATTCTTCTTTAGGAAAAGGATTGTTTGATGTTGATACTATATTAGATTCAATTTTTGAAATTCTTTTGTCCATAAGAATTTGATATTGTCCATAATTATATCGTAGTTAACCTAATTTAAATTTTAAATCTTTGACTTGTGTTTAATTAGATTTAACAAATTAATGAGTAATAAAATTACTTTTAAAACTAAAACCCCTAAAACGGAGCTTCACTAATTCGTGCACAAGAACGAATTGCGGAAACCAGTTCAGGCATTCGCAGCAGCAACACTGCAACAAAAAATTCGATGCTCTGAGCTTCAACTAATTTGCTTTCGACCCGCGAGATTCGACATTTGCAGGCTCCCCTTCTCAACTATCGGAAATATCAAAGGGAGGCGAAGAAATATGAGGTTAGCAAAGGTTTTAGAAGGGTTTAAGGCGGCTACTGTCACGGCTAACTCCTCTCTTCACTCTCCTCTTTACTAGTTCTTATAATTCGCTGGAGATCATTTTCCGTCATTTTTAAGGATGTTTTTGTATACTCTCAGGTCTTTTGAATTACTTGAGTGTAAAATCTTAGTTCAGATTGGTAATTATTAGATGTCCAGTTCAAAAATCTCTTTGAGTTGCAGCAAGAAAATCGATAATATTTGTCTGTTTGAAAAGCCTTTCACTTACCATCGATACCCTTCAATGATATCCACGACCTTGTGGAAAAACATTGCCAAGCAAGCCATGTCGAGGAATAGTAAGCTTCTGTGGGGTAGTCTCTCTTTATCTCGTTCTTCTGGCTTCCCGCAGGAGTGTGTTTTTCGCGAGAAGTTCAAATGTGAGCCCTCTGGACTAAGCTTTTGCTCTAATTATGGGACTGGAGAAATGAGAATTTTGAGAGAAGTTGAATCCTATTCCCACGGAGACTTTAGAATAAGCCCACGTTTGGGCTATCTTCGAAATCAGATAGCCTTCAATACTCTTTGCCCAAAAGGATTCGCGAGTGTTGCCGAGGCCATCTCTTCGACAGATGTGGACGAAGAAGTATCTGTTGGTGACGAAGTTCAAGAACTGTTACAGGAAATGGGCAAAGAAGAAAAACGACAAGTTCAAAATAGGCAGCGGAGGACTCGTGAAACTGTGATAGGAATGAAGCATAATAAATATTGTATGCTTAGAAGGCGGCAGATAAGTATCGAAACAGAAGCTTGGGAACAAGCAGTGAAAGAATATAAGGAAATTTTACTGGATATGTGTGAGCAAAAGTTAGCACCCAATTTGCCATACATGAAGTCTTTGTTCCTTGGTTGGTTTGAGCCTTTTTGTAGCGCCATTAATAAAGAACAAGAGTTGATTCAGCTCAGAAAGTGCAGTGCAGGGTATGCACCATATTTTGATCAATTGCCTGCTGATATGATGTCAGTAATAACAATGCACAAGTTGATGGCCTTGTTGATGTCGAGTAGGGAGCACAGTAGTGTCAGGGTTGTTCACGCTGCTTGTATCATCGGTGATGCCATAGAACAGGAGGTAGGAAGTTGATTTCTTCATTACATCTCTGTCATCTAATTTGAACCTCTCATCTAGTTTTTCTGTTTAATATTAACTAATTAGTTAACTAAATTTAAATGAAGAAACATAGTGAACGTGTGAAGACTCAAGAATCATTTTTTTTTTTTTTTTTTTTTTTTTTTTTTTTTTTTTTTTTTTTTTTTTTTTTTTTTTTTTTTTTTTTTTTTTTTTTTTTTTTTTTTTTTTTTTTTTTTTTTTTTTTTTTTTTTTTTTTTTTTTTTTTTTTTTTTTTTTTTTTTTTTTTTTTTTTTTTTTTTTTTTTTTTTTTTTTTTTTTTTTTTTTTTTTTTTTTTTTTTTTTTTTTTTTTTTTTTTTTTTTTTTTTTTTTTTTTTTTTTTTTTTTTTTTTTTTTTTTTTTTTTTTTTTTTTTTTTTTTTTTTTTTTTTTTTTTTTTTTTTTTTTTTTTTTTTTTTTTTTTTTTTTTTTTTTTTTTTTTTTTTTTTTTTTTTTTTTTTTTTTTTTTTTTTTTTTTTTTTTTTTTTTTTTTTTTTTTTTTTTTTTTTTTTTTTTTTTTTTTTTTTTTTTTTTTTTTTTTTTTTTTTTTTTTTTTTTTTTTTTTTTTTTTTTTTTTTTTTTTTTTTTTTTTTTTTTTTTTTTTTTTTTTTTTTTTTTTTTTTTTTTTTTTTTTTTTTTTTTTTTTTTTTTTTTTTTTTTTTTTTTTTTTTTTTTTTTTTTTTTTTTTTTTTTTTTTTTTTTTTTTTTTTTTTTTTTTTTTTTTTTTTTTTTTTTTTTTTTTTTTTTTTTTTTTTTTTTTTTTTTTTTTTTTTTTTTTTTTTTTTTTTTTTTTTTTTTTTTTTTTTTTTTTTTTTTTTTTTTTTTTTTTTTTTTTTTTTTTTTTTTTTTTTTTTTTTTTTTTTTTTTTTTTTTTTTTTTTTTTTTTTTTTTTTTTTTTTTTTTTTTTTTTTTTTTTTTTTTTTTTTTTTTTTTTTTTTTTTTTTTTTTTTTTTTTTTTTTTTTTTTTTTTTTTTTTTTTTTTTTTTTTTTTTTTTTTTTTTTTTTTTTTTTTTTTTTTTTTTTTTTTTTTTTTTTTTTTTTTTTTTTTTTTTTTTTTTTTTTTTTTTTTTTTTTTTTTTTTTTTTTTTTTTTTTTTTTTTTTTTTTTTTTTTTTTTTTTTTTTTTTTTTTTTTTTTTTTTTTTTTTTTTTTTTTTTTTTTTTTTTTTTTTTTTTTTTTTTTTTTTTTTTTTTTTTTTTTTTTTTTTTTTTTTTTTTTTTTTTTTTTTTTTTTTTTTTTTTTTTTTTTTTTTTTTTTTTTTTTTTTTTTTTTTTTTTTTTTTTTTTTTTTTTTTTTTTTTTTTTTTTTTTTTTTTTTTTTTTTTTTTTTTTTTTTTTTTTTTTTTTTTTTTTTTTTTTTTTTTTTTTTTTTTTTTTTTTTTTTTTTTTTTTTTTTTTTTTTTTTTTTTTTTTTTTTTTTTTTTTTTTTTTTTTTTTTTTTTTTTTTTTTTTTTTTTTTTTTTTTTTTTTTTTTTTTTTTTTTTTTTTTTTTTTTTTTTTTTTTTTTTTTTTTTTTTTTTTTTTTTTTTTTTTTTTTTTTTTTTTTTTTTTTTTTTTTTTTTTTTTTTTTTTTTTTTTTTTTTTTTTTTTTTTTTTTTTTTTTAACTCAAGAGTGTGATCTGAAAGTGTTAGAAGCAGTCAAGTTTTACTTTTTCTTGTGGCCAAGTATTTATTTTTCGCAAATATAAAACCATGCTTGTTTTATGGTAATTACATTGTTTTATTGGTCTGAATAAAGTTATGCTAAGATTTGATTTTTTCCTTGGTTGACATTTTGCCAATGGATCAAATTTGGTACTTAATCTTCAACTAGCCTCGTTTCAAATTTAAATATGCTGATTTCCTTTTACCATATGATTTGTTTCCCAAATGGCCAGAAGAAACGTTTGTTACATGTACTGAGTTTGATACATTTATTTTTTCTAGATTTATGATTGTCTTGTAAACTTGATGTTTGGTGACCTAATGTATATTTAGCTATAGAATCTGGATTGATGATTCTGATGCCACTCTTTAATGTGTCAGGTTAGAATACACAATTTTTTGGAAAAAATGAGAAAAAGAAAGGGAGGTGATGATGACAAAGAAGGCAAGTCTGATCCTGTAACGAAGGAACAAGATAGGTTGAGGATGAAGGTCACTAAATTGATGAAAAAGCAAAATCTATTAGCGGTGAAGCAGATAGTGAAGGGGCAAGATCAGTCTAAATCATGGAGCCAAGCAGCAAAAGCAAAGGTCTGCAGAATATATTTTACATAGTCTATAAATGTTACAATTTTTTAGATGTTTTCTAAAAGGATGGATCCCTTTAGGTTGGAAGTCGTCTAATTGAATTGTTGACACAAACAGCATACATACAGCCTCCGGCTAATCAGTTAGCTGATGGTCCACTTGAAATTCGTCCAGCATTTATTCACACTTTCAAAACTGTGATGAAAGAAGCACAGTAAGAATTATTTACTTGTAATTTATGAGTTATTTTGGTTATGAATATTGCATGGTTGCTCATAACTGTTGTATGTTTTTTTTCAGGAAGTCCTCTGGCAGAAGATATGGTGTCATTGAATGTGACCCGTTAATTCTCAAAGGCCTAGAGAAGACTGTACGTAAATTTTACTTTCTTGATAACACACACACACTTCTAAACTATTAATTATTTTTTTGGGTAATCAAAGGTAAATGTTACACAGTCGCAGTTCTCATAATTTTGCAGTTTGTGAATGTCATGGAATTCTAGCTTGGATAAGTTTTAAACATGATTGGTAGGCAATAAGCTACTATGAAATTTTGTTCTCCCTAAAGATGGGGGAATAATATTCGTAGCAGCTTTTGATTGTTTATATGTAACTGACATTGAATGCATATAAAAAAAACTGTTTTCCAACAGGCAAGACACATGGTGATTCCTTATATGCCAATGTTGGTGCCCCCAGTTAACTGGACAAGGTATGCTGGTATCAACTTTCCGTGCTAATTTTGCTATATTCACTTAGTTTTTAGACTGTAATTACTCGTGGGTAGGGATAGCACATTTTGTAAAGCTCTACCACGGACAGCTGATAAAGAACAAATCATGATTTCCCATTTTATTATTTTGTTAGTTTTCTATTTTAATTAGTTGTTTATTTTATTAAGTTTCTTATTTGCCTTAGTTTGCTATTTATATTAGTTTCTTATTCTGATTATTTCTTTCTATGTTATTTTAAACTTTATAAAAAGAGTTTTTTGTAATATTTAGAAATATTTTTGACAATTAATGCAATTATCTCTATTCGAAAATTATTTCTCTGCACTTTTATTTTCAGTTTCGATTTCCAATAAATTTTTCGCTGCACCAACAGTAAACCCAAAATCACACAATTGGTATTTAATGTGAACCGTCTTGGTGTAGTATATCCATTATTATGTCGGATACAAATTAAAGCTTTTGCTTTCCAAAATCAATGCAATTTGATTAAGATACTGTGTGCAGTGTGAACTACAACTCAAATTTTATCATGGCATTGATCAATCAATCTGTAGTAACTATTGAGAATCCAACTAAGGTTTGAAAGAGAGTATTATGGTATTCACTGAACTTAATATACCGAGCAACAAATACCAAATTCGTATTCAATCCAGCCAAAGTTCTATTACAACTACAAAACTCAAGAACAAGCTTTCTTCAAGAGGAAGCTATTGTTGTAGTTCACAATTGATCCAAATGTGCTGACATTTAGTAGTCTAGACTATGGTTTAGGTGCAACATCGTGCAAAAGGAATGGATAGTTAGAATTTTTTATTTTCATACAGAAAAAAAAAAAAAAAATCATTGTACATTTTCAAAGAATATCTTTATGTAAACTGTTGTAGTTTTTATATTGAAAAATACCAGATAAAAAAATTGTTTTGATATCACTTTGCAGTAGAAATATTGAATACAAGTGAAAACTTCTCTCTCCAAGTCCCATGTTTGGTTTATGAAATTTACAAACGACTGCAATTGAGAATGTATTTTTGGAGTTTATTTGCTGCTGTCATGCAGTTTTACTAATATACAGTATTATGGTTTGTTTTGACATCGCAGTTATGATAAAGGAGCTCACTTGTTCTTACCGTCCTACGTCATGCGAGTTCATGGAGCTAGACGGCAACGTGAGGCTGTTAAGAGGGCCCCATTCAAGCAACTTGAAACTGTCTTTACGGTTTGAATATTTTAGTGATTGGATGACATCTTTTTTACATTGAAAGATCGAGTAGCATGAAGTTTAATACATATAAATTCAGTCCTAGATAAAGACTCATCGTGGCTTCTGATATATATATATATATATATATATATATATATATATATATATATATATATATATATATATATATATATATATATATATATATATATATATATATATATATATATATATATATATATATATATATATATATATATATATATATATATATATATATATATATATATATATATATATATATATATATATATATATATATATATATATATATATATATATATATATATATATATATATATATATATATATATATATATATATATATATATATATATATATATATATATATATATATATATATATATATATATATATATATATATATATATATATATATATATATATATATATATATATATATATATATATATATATATATATATATATATATATATATATATATATATATATATATATATATATATATATATATATATATATATATATATATATATATATATATATATATATATATATATATATATATATATATATATATATATATATATATATATATATATATATATATATATATATATATATATATATATATATATATATATATATATATATATATATATATATATATATATATATATATATATATATATATATATATATATATATATATATATATATATATATATATATATATATATATATATATATATATATATATATATATATATATATATATATATATATATATATATATATATATATATATATATATATATATATATATATATATATATATATATATATATATATATATATATATATATATATATATATATATATATATATATATATATATATATATATATATATATATATATATATATATATATATATATATATATATATATATATATATATATATATATATATATATATATATATATATATATATATATATATATATATATATATATATATATATATATATATATATATATATATATATATATATATATATATATATATATATATATATATATATATATATATACATTAATCGTTTTTGGTTCTATGCCTGTATTTTTTTTCCTTGTGCTTGTGAGATCAGTTCCTATTTAAGTGGTTTGCAACTGTTCTGTTTTCACAATTTTATTCTCTATGGCAGCTTCCATTACCTGAAAAACCTGATAGCGAGGATGAAGCGCTGCTTAAGAAATGGAAATGGAAGCTTAGGTCTGTAAAGAAAGAAAACAGAGAGAGGCATTCGCTGCGTTGTGACATAGAACTTAAACTTGCTGTAAGATAATTTCATCTCTAAGTCAATACAAATGGTATAGCTTACTTTTAAATTTATTTTAGGTTGACTCCATTCAATTCTTTTTTTGGTGAGCAGGTAGCGCGGAAGATAAAGGATGAAGAAGCTTTTTACTATCCTCACAATCTTGATTTTCGTGGTCGTGCATACCCCATGCATCCCTACTTAAATCATCTTGGTTCGGATTTATGTAGGGGCATTTTGGAGTTTGCAGAGGGGCGTCCACTTCAAAAGTCAGGTTTACGATGGTTGAAAATTCACTTGGCAAATTTATATGCTGGTGGCGTTGACAAATTATCTCATGAGGGTCGAATTACATTTATTGAAAATCATTTGGATGATATATTTGATTCTGCTGATAAACCACTAGAGGGAAAACGGTGGTGGTTAAAAGCAGAAGATCCATTTCAATGTTTGGCTGTATGCATTAATATCACAGAAGCCTTGAGAAGTCCCTCTCCTGAGGCATATGTGTCATACATTCCTGTGCATCAGGTATCTTTTATATTATCTTATAATGGTTCCCAATTTAATAATCTTGGATTTTATTTGGCTAATATCTTGTGTTGGCTCGAGGATTAAAAATCTACTCGTAAGTATCATGAAATTTGTGGTTTTGAATGTTAGCTATGTTGTATGTATTTCTGAGACCATGTTTCCATCTCTTTTATCGGAGTGTTGTATTTGTTATAATTGAACCAAAGAAATGGAGGATCAAGCTATTTTGATGTTTTTGTGTGTATGATATATCCAGGTTTTTATTTATTGTCTTCTCTTTTGCCCGAATAAAAAGCTAACAGATCTACGCTAATTCTCTAATAATCTCTACCTAAGATTTTGGAATTTTCTTTGTTAGCCCATTGGACCTTGAAGGATCAGTGAACAAAGCTTTGTTTTTTTTTCTTAAGGCAAAAAAAAGAGAAAAAAACTTGTGGTTATAATATCAGTATCAGCTTGTTAAGTTTTTGTGTCTGTCTTTAGGTTTGGAAAGATCTAACATTGTCCTTAGACCTACTTCACAACTTCTGACGTATTTACATTACTACTTAATTTTTGCTAGGACGGGTCTTGCAATGGCTTGCAGCATTATGCTGCCCTTGGAAGGGACAAGGTAATTCTTGTATTATTGCTTTGGATGTTTAAAGTTTATATTGTGTTGGTATTTAGCTATTACTTTTGTCAACTGCAATTGGTAACTTTAGTTTATGAAATTAGCTTCAGTCAGCCTAAACCTAGAAACACGAGCTTTAAAGAAAGATAATACGCAATTGAGCAAGCTCATAGAAAAGAATGATAAATCATAAAGAAAACAGAAAAATGATTCTGAATAGAATTTTTTGTCTATACACAAAAAATCGTTTCAATCAATTTTTTTTTGGATTAATTACATGTTTCCTGACTGAGAGGCTGTCAAGAATATATGATTCTGTATTCAAATATATTCTAATCCTTTTCTTGCTTACTCGATTCATTTCATTAACATATCAGTCTGTTGTCTCTGGGAGCCTTATCCAATCAAATGTAGTCATGATATATTTGGGTCATAAAAAGAGCTATATCTTATCACGGAAAAGGAGCTACTTCTAATTTGTACCTTATGTTGGCAAGTTATGTTTATTGTGATTTTCACCTAGTCAAAGTTAAGCCTATACATCTTCTTTCACAATTACATTGGCATTTTAAGGACGTTGGTTATCTTTACTCTTTGATGGTTCAACATAATTGTTCTTAAGATTTTTTGTGATATCATGTAAGCTATTCTATTTCAAATGCATTGATGTTATGTTTTTTGGTTGGAATGGAAACCAATTAGCTGTATCAGACTTGTACCCTTATTTGTTCGCAAGAAACAAAAGATGAATGGGAAATAAAAAGAAGAGAAGTACAACTTGTCTTCTTAATTGAATCTCCAGGGGAAAAGGGTAATTATGAAATGCTCGGTAATATATGTCCTTTTACATTGAAGAATTTTAGTGTTATCTCACAAAGCATTATTATTTAGCAATTCATCCTCAAAGTGCAAGTAATATGATTAGTCACGGGTCCCAAAAAGTCACTAAAACTCTATTTTTCTTATTTTGCTCGTCTTTTCTTTTAAAAATGTGCTTTGAGTTGCATCTCTTTTGTTATTTATGAAAAATTATAGTTTTCTAATTGCAAGTTTTCTTTTTAGTTGGGAGCAGCTACGGTGAATCTTGTTGCAGGAGAGAAGCCTGCTGATGTTTATTCAGGCATAGCTGCTCGGTAAACTATTTTCCCTTAAAATGTTCTTTTACCCGTAGTATCATTTCCCTTGTGTTTGATTAATCTTTATTACTATATGGTAAGGTCCCAAAATGAGTAGATTTTAGATAAGAAATTAAATAGAAAGTCAACGGCTTTATTCAAATCTATTAATAATCAATGTTCCAAGCATTCAAGAGGCTTGGTTCTCTTCCATAAACCCTAGATTTTTCCTTTTTTTTTTCTTTTATCTCTAATGATCCCATTTTATTCAAATCTCATATATCCTATCTATATGCAAATTATAAAACCATAACTCCTCAAGAGCTACCAAATGTATGCTTTTTATACTTTTTATTTCTATTCATATTTCTTTATGTACTTACCATAGTAGGCCTATAAGTGTGCATTAGAAATGATATTTAATTATCTATCCTTGCAAAAAAGGACCAATTTTTGAACAAAAAAAGTTAGTACGTCAAGACTTTACTAATTTTTCTCAAGGTTGCATATTTTAGAGTTCGAGATTATATATACAAGCATCTTTCAGCTTGATGTCGATAATTTATTATGTTTACTTCATAACATTTAGTCACAAATTGTACAAGGCATCTGATTCATTTGATATTTATACTTTTTGAGAACCAATATTCATTTCTACAAGATTTATTGCGGTGCTATGGAGACAAAGAGACTAGGTAAATTTTTAGAAGGCTAAAGTTATCCTTAATGATGTAGCAGCGGATAAGAGATAAGAATTATAGCTTTAGAGGGGGAAAAGAGAATGAAAGGGAGATAGAATATAGCCAAGAAGAAAGAAGAGGGGAAACTAGAGAGAAAAGGGGATTGGAAGAATGCAATTCATTGCAACTCAATTCATATTCATCATAATCATAATCTTCATAATCTACCTACTAAGTTACAATGCAAAACCTTAAATAGAATAAGACCTTCATGGAAAATGACAAAGACACTAATGACCCATTAAACAAATAACAGAAAACCATAAAATACTAAAAACTATAATAATAAATTAGCATAATAATGCTAACCTAGAAAAATGAAAAGCTTAATACTTTTAATGTAAAACATAAATAAAACATAAATAAAAATCTAATTTTGATGTCCTCATCAATTCTCCCGGGGAACGAGAAATTCCCAGTCAAGTTGAAAGACCCATAGCACAACAACTAACCAACCTCCCAACCATAAGTTAAGCGGTTGTACAACCTTCTGTCGACATCCATAAACTTGTGTGGCCGGGGGCCTGGATCGAAAATCTTTAGAATTGTCCCATAATTTAGTAAAGAAATATCATGATGCTCCAATAGGTTTGGATCCAAATGCTGAAGTGTCTCTTTGCAAATCCACATACAATCACTGTTTGGCCGACCCATCCAACATACAAAGAAGTGCTGGATCTCACCTTCGTTGATAAGTACAATCTGCTCATCTAAAATATCCTCAATTTTATCCTCACGTGTTGTGATAGGACATGTTAGAAAAACAGAGTTAGTAGGATCAATAGATGGAGGAAGAAATGGATCAACATATGGTTTAAAATAGCACTTATAAGCCATCAAGTCGTCGACATTAAAATCACGATCAAAATTCCTGGACTGATCAATGTGTTTCCCATCCTCTTGTTTTGCTTCTTTAAAAGCTTTAGTCTTCCAAGCGACCATTTTAAGCATTATAAGCTCTCTTCGTGCAATTCTTCCTCTCCATCTACGTTGGATATATAACACAGTTGTTTGAAGACTTTTAAAATAAGAATATATCATATAGTGGCGGAGATGAGCCTGGATAACTATTGCAGCCTTCGTGCTTTTTCTGAATCGGAAATTTTTGCGAGCCATCATTGCTCTTAATCCAGTTTGCAAAGTGATTGCAGATGACCGTAGACTTAGGTAAGATTTTCTTGCTCGATATTGTCTGAAATTCTTTGAAATTCTTAAAGCTGCTGCTTCCTTCCGCAATTGTTCATCAGTAAACTCCTTCAATGTCTTGGTAAGCCTTTCAAGACCTTGTTGAATCTTTTCAAGTTTAACTTTTCCTTCATCGAAGAACTTTTCAACAAATTCATTACGTACGTGTGCTAGAAATGGTGGTGGCTCCAATGTGTTTGGTGACCCCGAAAATTGCCGAGAGCCATACTTCTGTTCGTAATGTCTTAGAGCAAACTCCTTTTTTATTAGGTACTTCATTGACTCCCATGTACGAATTTCGCCCTTGCCATCTACTCTTCTCTTTCTCGTAAGTGTTTCCCACCATAAATTAGCATACCCTTTGAAACTCCAAGAGGCTAGCAGGATTTTTCTTTTCTCAGAATAATCATCACGTCCAAACAATATTTCTATCTTTTTTAACCAATCAAAAATATCATAATCATCTGAAAGACCACTAAAAATAGGCAATGAAACATTATATGGTCTTACATGATCAAAGTGGTCAATTGACGTTCTTTGCAACCTAGCCTCCTGATGCTGATTATTTTGAGCATAACTCCTTGTCATTATATCAGTCCTTTCCGCGTTGGAGAACCGAGCGATGAACAGTTACCCAAGCAATAAACACGGAAATTAGGACATTAAACAGAATTGATAAACTGATAAAGGATCATGACAGAGAACTACCTGAATCCGTTGCGATTGCGTGCTGAGAATAGATTTACTAATGGATTTTCTTGTGAGTCCCAGCAACTTAAGAGTGAGCAAGTTAACCAAGAAAGCAAAATTGGTGCACAACTATTGTGAAGCCCAAGTATGAAGCCCACCGTAACTACTTACTGGAAGCAGCCCCTAGGGTTGTTTTCTTTTGATGAAGAACAGAGAGAACTTGCAGAACAGCAACAGAGAACCGCGGAGATATCCAACGAGCCGAGCAGAAAACCAAGAA
The DNA here is from genome assembly GCA_022432975.1 of Begonia masoniana. Classification (NCBI taxonomy): domain Eukaryota; kingdom Viridiplantae; phylum Streptophyta; class Magnoliopsida; order Cucurbitales; family Begoniaceae; genus Begonia; species Begonia masoniana. The sequence continues at coordinate 12,967,009 of CM039515.1, forward strand.
CAGGGCAGCGAAATTCCCAATTGCTGCGTAGTTGCGGTTCCTCGACGATGCAACCAGAGATATAGCAAAGGACTACGGCGGTGAAATCGGGCGGAGAACTCCAGGCAGCAAACTCCAAAGACCAAATTCAACGCAGCAGAATAAATTGTCGAACAACGACACTCTGAACAGCAACGAGCGACGACACGCAGGACCGAAGAACAACGACGGTCTGAGCGACGAACGGCAGTCAGCGTTCGGCGTTCAGCTAGGTCCGGCGGTCAGCAGAGAATCCTTTCGGCTAGGGTCCGACGGTCTGCGGCTTCGATTGACAGTGAGCCGATCTCCAAAAAAAAGAACAAACTTCTCAGAAACTAGTAACGAAGGAGAACAGTAAAGGGTGAACAGTGACGAATGAACAGTACATCGAGATGAACAAATGCCAAATCGGACAGAAACCACGTTTAAACCCGATGAACAGCGAGATGAACAGTGCTTTGAACAGTGACCAACAGAGAGAAAAAGAAAGAGTGCCCAGAATCAATTGTTTGAGGAAACAATTGCTTTGTGCTCTGATACCAATTTGATGTAGCAGCGGATAAGAGATAAGAATTATAGCTTTAGAGGGGGGAAAGAGAATGAAAGGGAGATAGAATATAGCCAAGAAGAAAGAAGAGGGGAAACTAGAGAGAAAAGGGGATTGGAAGAATGCAATTCATTGCAACTCAATTCATATTCATCATACTCATAATCTTCATAATCTACCCACTAAGTTACAATGCAAAACCTTAAATAGAATAAGACTTTCATGGAAAATGACAAAGACACTAATGACCCATTAAACAAATAATAGAAAACCATAAAATACTAAAAACTATAATAATAAATTAGCATAATAATGCTAACCTAGAAAAATGAAAAGCTTAATACTTTTAATGTAAAACATAAATAAAAATCTAATTTTGATGTCCTCATCACTTAATATGGTGATAATTAGTGATTTCTTAGCTGCTACTGTAAGAGGTTTGTGGAATAAGAGGATTCAAATTTGTTTCTTGTTCAAAAAACTTGGTTAAATTCCATTTGAATTCTAATAGTCCATTGTGATTTTCCATTTCTTTGCTGTGAATTAATTAATCTAGCCAGTAGTATGCTGCTTTTATTGGTGCAGGGTACTCGAAATCATGCGGAAAGATGCACTAAGAGATCCTGAAACTTTTCCAGATGCTTTACGGGCAAGAACACTAATTAATCAGGTTCTACATCGTACTCGTATGTTTAAGCAATGATGGTACCATGTGATGCTTATATACCAAGAAAAAATGTATAGTTATTTCCTACTGCAACTAATTTTTCCATAAATTCAATCTGTCATAAGAAGATAGGCAGGCATATGTAATTTGAAAAGCTGAACATTGCAATTTCGTCACCTCATGATTCAATGTTCAACCTTATGGCTGGATCAGGTAGATCGGAAACTGGTGAAGCAGACAGTGATGACATCAGTTTATGGCGTCACTTACATTGGTGCTAGGGATCAAATCAAGCGAAGGCTGAAGGAGCGTGGGGCAATAGCTGATGACTCGGAACTATTCGGTTGTGCTTGTTATGCAGCTAAGGTGCATACACCACTACTATGAATTATTTCTCTAGTGCGGATGTTATTTTTTATATAAAATAAAGGAATTCATTGCATGAACAGACCACCTTAACTGCATTAGGACAGATGTTTGAAGCTGCACGAAGTATCATGAGCTGGCTTGGAGACTGCGCAAAAGTGAGTCCCAAGAGTTACTTATATCACTTCATGTCACCCTTTTATAAATTTGTAAATAGGTCTAAGAGGGCTGGTAAGACTTCTAATGTCGATGTTAAATAGTTATGTAATTTTACAAGGATTTTTCTTTTAGTTTTTTATTGTTTATCCACTTTTTTTTGGCATTTTCATAAAAGTCAGATGAATAGATTGATACTTTTCTTGAACTGGTGATGTCATCAAAGCTAGCTTCAGATTGTTCTTTTGTTCGAGTTTGTTTTGCTTCTCTATTTTCATTTATTAGTCATTTCTTAGATTGTTTCTTGAGCGTTCCTCCGTTTGTTCTTTTTTTTTTTATGTTAAAATCTAAATCATCAGATAATCGCATCGGAAAATCAACCAGTGCAGTGGACAACTCCTCTTGGGCTTCCTGTTGTGCAGCCTTACTGCAAGTTGGACAGGCATCTTGTGAGTGTTGAAGAATTTACATAATCATTAAAAGTTGCAGTAGCCATTACTATTTTCATATAAACAGAATCTGTAGATCAAGATATTTAGCTATTTCTCGGAAATTGGTTTCAGATCAAAACGTCCCTTCAGGTCTTAACTCTACAAAAGGAAACAGATCAGGTAACGTGTCTTATGAAATACACTAGTTACTTTGGATGCCTTAGGTTTTATTTTCCTAAAAATCTGATGGACTCCTGCATATCGAATCAGACCTCTTGTCCTAGAAATGATTGTAAGATAAAGATGATTAATTGTATCATATCATCTTATACCAACCGATCTTACAACTTGCTTCAATATTCTCTCTCGTGCATCTTTTATGCTAGTATTTTGGTCACATGATAGCACTTCTTTGAGAGAGTGTCTATGAGAGAGGTAGAGAGAGAGACGCAATTTATGACGTGTTCGTAATGCGCCACAATATCAGCTTAGCACTTTTACTTGTAAAAAGTGTCAAACTCTTGGATGATTAAGTCTGAGTGTACAGGTGATGGTGAAACGGCAGCGAACAGCTTTCCCCCCAAATTTTGTCCATTCTCTAGATGGTTCCCATATGATGATGACTGCAGTTGCCTGCAAAACAGCAGGCTTAAGTTTTGCAGGTTTTTCTTGTGTGCTTCTTCTCTTTTCTGCTGCTTAAATGCCACTTACACTCACTGTTTCATTTCTATGATCTCAGGAGTTCATGATTCATATTGGACACATGCATGCAATGTTGATGAAATGAGTAGAATACTTCGAGTGAAATTTGTGGAGCTCTACGAGACTCCAATTCTGGAGAATGTATGTAGTCTTCACCCTCAAATTCTTGTTTTATCGATTTTTTTGCGGCCCTTTTTTTTTTGGTTTTAGCAATGAAGATGCTAGAGGAAAAAAAAAGTAAGATTTTCAGTTCTCATCAGCTTGGCAAAATTTGTTCTATGCTATTTTGCTTCATCTGAGTTACTTCTGATCACTCATTCGACCAATTATTTGTTTTGTGTATAGTTATTGGAAGGCTTTCAGCAGTCATTCCCTTCATTAGATTTCCCCCCCTTGCCAGAACGGGGAGACTTTGATTTAAAGGAAGTCTTGGAATCACCATATTTTTTCAACTGATCCACTCTGCTTCTCGTCGTCTTTTGATGATGATATGCTTTTTTTTTCAACTCAGATCAAGTCCTCATCCGACTATGACCCTTCATGCCGAGAAATTACATGGTCGATGGCTATTGATTGACATTATAAGATTGTTATCATCAGTCTCTACAAGAATAATGGGTATATATACAATAGGAAATTCAGCGGTGTCCGATGAAGAAAGCCGTGGGTCGAGATCAGGATTCTGAGCTTCTTGTTGATCTAGTTTTGGCTCATGGCATTGGTTGCAATGAAGTGATTATTTGGTGATGTTTTTCCTTGAACACACTTCTTCTGTAAATATGAGTTACATAGTCGATGTGTATATCAGATCTTAAACAATTTTTACAGAGCAAATTATGTTCTATCTCAAGTCTATTTAAGATTTTTGTCTGTCATCTCTTATTTTTCTTTGACTGCAGTTAGTTTTTTGCTCAATACTTAGAACTTTATGGAGGGTATTAGAAAGAATTAACCATTCTTAGTTGAGATGATATCATGTTCTACCCGGGGACGGTTTGATTCAATCTGGTTTTTGAATTTGAATCGAACTGACCACCAATAGTGTCAAACAAAAACGGAATTGGAACCGAACTGGGTGATAAGAGGATCCACTTGAATTGTAGTGAGATTTGATTATGGAAAAAATAAGAATAAAAAAATCAATTTTATTATATAGGTTTGATTTTGAGTTTGGGTCGAATCACATGTTAAATTTGGATTTGTGGCCGGTTTGAAAGATAATGGGATCTACCGTTATGTTCCCCGTTGATTTTTTATTGATTTTCTTTTACAAACTTAGTTTTGGATGAGATTTAATTTTAGTCCCCAATGTAAGGGGTGCGACTGGTTTGGTTGGAATTTGATAAAACCAAATCAAATCAAGCTTTCGATCAATTCTCTCGACTATATTTTTGAAAAAAAGGAAAAGTTCAATTTAATACCCAACGTATGGGGTCAGTGGTCATTTGGTCTCTAACGTTTATTTTTAACCCAATCAAACCCTATCGTATAAAACGTTTGCAATTCAAACCCTCCCGTCAATTTTTCAATTAAATTTGACAGATTTTTTTCAAAATTCCTTAAATTACCCCCCCTCTCTCTCTCTCTCTCTCTTGAGTTGTGAAAATCGATTTGATAAGAAATGAAATGACTAAATCGAAGGTTTGTTTCCCATAAACAATTTCCGAACTGGATCTCAAAGCCGGCAAAGCACCTAATATTTCAGCTCCTCGATCCGAATCCAAAATCCAGGATGAGCATAGACACTGTGAAGAAGAAAATTCTCTCACCGAATCGTTTCAAAAAATCCTGGTTCAAAAAATTCATCCAATCGAAGCTTCATAAACACTGCGAAGAAGAAAATTCTCTCACCGAATCGTTTCTGAATTGTAAACTGGAAAACAACGTTCCAGTGATGAACGCATTCGACATAATTTCGATGTCTTCAGGGCTATTCGAAGTGGCGACAAAGAAGAACGAGAAGAGATTCATGACAAAGAATTGTTTATGGGAACAAACCTTCGATTTAGAGGGGGGCGTAGCTTTCTTTTGGGTGTAGGGTTTGATGAGAGTGATCTGTGAATTAGAGGGAGAGAGTAATTTAGGAATTTTGAAAAGAATCTGTCAAATTTAATTGAAAAATTGACGGGAGGGTTTGAATTGCAAACGTTTTATACGATAGGATTTGATTTGATTAAAAATAAACGTTAGGGACCAAATGACCCCTGACCCCATACGTTATGTACTAAATTGAACTTTTCCCTTGAAAAAACTATCAGAATTACTCCGTTCGAGAGGGGTATTAGAAAGATTTTTAGTTTAGTAGAATTTCAAGTCAAAAAATGACAAAAATAGATTCAAATCAAGAAAATCAAATCAAAACAAATAAAAAAAACACTGAGATCGAATAAAATAAACCAAAAAATTGGGCTCGATTTTGATTTTGATTTCTAATAATGCATGTTTGGATTTGATCTCTAAATCTACAATCAAACTGAAGATCAAATTTGGAGTGAAAGACTCACCTTCAATTTTGGTCAACTTGTTAGTAAATTAATTTGAGTGATAATACGTTTATAATTTATTATTGTATTTGATTATTAGCTCATGAACTTCCACTAAAATAACTAATTAATTATAATAATTAATAGATGTTAATTACATGACAAAAGTAAAAAGTCAGTTTTCACTACCTTAAAAATTAAAAATGATACTATTTTTCATCAATTCCCCACAAATTATGCTATTTATGTAAACAGAACCTTGCCAAGTTGCCATTTCCACCTCTCTCTCTCTCTCTCTCTCTTCCCATGTCCGCGACTGGAAGAAGCGAAACCAGAAGATTACTAGGTATGCCAGAAGATTACTAGGTATGTACTATTTTCTTCAATTTCTTTTACATTTTAAAAGTTTTCCTCTTTGATGGAATTGTAGATCGAATTTTTCCTTATACTTTCATCATTTTCTCCTACTTCTTCACCTACCAGGCTAAACCTTTTCCTTAGATTTCGGGTAATTTGTTTAATAATTGGTTACTAAAGTGTTTCCACTCCACGGAGCCTTTGGAAATGGCTGCCTTGGCTTTACTGATGTTAAAGTTCTTATGTTAACTGGTTTGCTTCTGTTTCCTATTTCATTCAGGTTTACTTAATAATGAATTCGGCCTTAATTTTCTAAGGGCTTTTAATATCGGTTTTTCTTCCAATTGGGCAGTGAATTAAGCTCTCCAAAGTCAGTTCTTTTCGCCATTGATATCGCTTGGTTAAATAAACTGAGTTTTTTCTATCCATTTTGTTGATTTTTGCTACATTCAGGATTCAGCAATGACAGAAATATTTGGAAATTCAGTTAATACACGAGTTTTCCTGCATGAGTTTATTTGCCAACACCAACGATTGAGTTATGCGCCTCAGATATCCTTTCGATCCGGAAATTTCTTGTCAGTCCACAAATCGAACACTTGGTGTATGCATGAAGTTAAGATAGTTTTCCTGTCACTATTGAAGACTCCACAACTAAGTTCTGTGGTTAGGTCTAGTAAGGTTGATGATTCTCTTGTTGTCTTAAACATGGTTATTAAGGACAAATCTGGGCTGGTCTATGATGAAGAGGTGGAAGATGAATTTACATACCCAGAAGAAAGATATGAAAATTCTGAGGTAGTTCGAAAATCACCTGCATGGGGAGATTTGGCTTTTCATGAGGACTCAAATTGTGAACCTATCGGTGTTGAGGAGCCGAAATCATATTCAAGAGATATAGTTGACATGACTAAAAGTAGGTTATATTTTTTAGAGGAAACAGACGAGAAAGTGTTATCAAAACGGATATTGTTGCTAAGTAGGAAAAATAAAGTCAGAAGTGCATTAGAATTATTTAGATCTATGGAAGTAATGGGTCTTCTACCAAATTCACATTCTTGTAATTCTCTATTAGCTTGCCTTTTTAGGAATGGCCTGCTTGATTATGGTCTAACAGTCTTTGAGTTTATGAAGACGAAGAAGCTATCTTCTGGCCACACTTATAGCCTGGTCCTCAAAGCAGTTGCAAGTTTGGAAGGCTGTGATTCTGCCCTTCAACGGTTTACGGAATGGGGACAGGATTGTCAAGTGAAGAAAGAGTTTGATGCAATTGTTTACAACACAATGCTATCAGTTTGTGGAAAAGTGAAGAACTGGTGTGAAAGTGAGAGGATATGGAGACTAATGGAGGTAAATGGCTGTAGTCCAACTCGCATTACTTATTGTTTATTGATTACCACTTTTGTTAACAGTAGTCAGAATGAACTTGCACTCGATGTTTATAGAGAAATGGTTCGAAATCACTTTGAGCCCGGCAGTGATACGATGCAAGCTGTAATTGGTGCATGTACTCAGGAAGGGAAGTGGGAATTTGCATTAAGTGTTCTTCAAGATATGTTGAAACGGAAGCTCCAGCCTAATCTTACTGCATGCAATGCATTGATGAATGCACTTGGAAAAGCCGGAAAGGTTGAATTAGCATTTAGCTTCTATGATATTATCATCAAAACTTTGGGTCATCAACCTGATTCCTATACATGGAATGCGTTACTTTGTGCTCTGTACAGGGAAAATAGATACGGTGATGCCATACAGCTCTTTGAAAGCATAAAAAATGAGAAGAATTTTCAGTTAAATCAACATTTGTACAACACCGCTTTATTATCTTGCTCGAAACTTGGATTGTGGGATAAAGCTCTCCAGATTTTATGGGAAATGGAAAATTCTGAGCAGTCAATTTCGACTTCATCGTACAATGTTGTTATTAGTGCTTGTGAGATGGCGAGGAAGCCGGCCGTTGCATTGCAAGTTTATGAACGTATGGTTCAGAAGAAGCATGCTCCCGACACGTTCACTCATTTGTCGTTGATTAGATGTTGCATTTGGGGATCACTCTGGGTTGAACTAGATGAACTTCTAAATGTAAGTGCTTATATCTATGATACTTCTGTTAATCCAACAAATATTCATTGTCTGTGCTCATTAACCTTGTAATTCGGTGACAAAAAATGGAATTAGATAGGTGATTCTGTGCGCAATAATAAGGCGTGAGAGATTAGAAGGAACAGAGTGAATTGGAAATCAGAAAGTAGAGAAAAAAAAAGTCTAGCACGGAGAGACTAAGAGAGAGAATTTTCTTTGCAAGTAAACATAACAGTCTGCTTCATTTTGGTGACCAAGGGGCCTGTTTATGGACATCAATTTATTTGATTTTGATCACCTAATCTTCTTAAAACAAGATTGATCGCCATGTATAACACGTATTTTTACTACAATTATCTTTGTTCAGATTGTAAACTACATAGAAAAGAATATTGTTTGGCAATCATTCGTTATTCTTGATAAAAGATTCAATATTTAAAATTGTATGTAGAACGACAGAAACAACGGAAATAATGTGATATGATTTGAGCAAACTAAAGAAGTGGTGTTACTTCCTAGTTAACAGTCTTGGTGAGTTTGAGGAGCTTTTTCCTTTTACTTGATCAATTTATCCACCCTTTTGACATTGTCTTCCTACTTACAGCCCAATTATGGACATATCTGATTGACTTTTGTTTCTTTTTCCAGAGGGCTCAACCGGATGTATCTCTGTACAATGCTGTCATCCAAGGAATGTGCTTGAGAGGCAAGATTGATTCAGCTAAGAAGATTTACACTAAAATGCGGGAAGATGGTATCCGACCAGACGGGAAAACTCTGGGCTTTAATGCTTCAAAACTTGCAAAAGAATCCATCGAAACCAAATAGGAGATGGTATTCTCGTTCTAGAAACTAGTACAAAACATCCAACCTCTCTCTGAATCTGGTCTTTTATATTATTTTCATCAAGATTTCCTGCTATATAAACCAGTAAACAGACTTCTGACTGAAAAAATGTTGTAAATACATGTACTGTATATTCAATCACTACAGAGAATATCAATTCTGGAAAGACTAAATAGTTCATCCATATTTACCATATTCATTTTGAACCAAATAAGTCGTAGGACTGATAAAAATGGGATGTTTGAAGTACTTTATTGGCATTGCTAATTTGGCTACTACAAGTTATGACCATTGTTATGGTTGCTATTTGACGACTAAAAATGGCATTGTTTCTACTTTGTAGCTGGCTGGAGAGTGGAGACTACTCAACTATATATAAATATGCTAGTTTTATTTTTGCTTCTTTTTGGCGTGGGTGCAACTGGTCTGGTTTTAGTTCGGTTCAATTGAAAATCTGATCCTAGTGTCGGTTCCTTGAACCAGATTGTCTTATATTTGGAGGTTTACCCTACCCCTAACTGTAAGGAGGGTTCATGTTAGTGCTTGTAGAAATTAGTATGAGACATTTATTATATGCTATATCTGAGGCAGTATACTAGAGGATTGATTATATATTTTTTCCTTTCTTTGCTCATCCCTCGTGTTCTACGCATAATTATGTTCTTGATAAATTATTTTTATTTTTAAACTGAGCATGCAGCCTCCATGGCTCTCGGCCACTCACATTTAGAAGCTTGTGAAATCGTGTTTTCTGAGCTGGCATCTTTTATTGATGAGGTTTCGATGGAGACAGAAGGGAAGCCAAAATGGAAGGTATATAAAAACTTAATTCCTTTCATGTTTCTACTTGTGGATTTATGGGGTGATTAAATGTTTCTGTGAGGTCTTACTCTGGTTTTCCAAAATGTATAAGAAAATTAAGTTTTGTGGGAATGATATTCGTTTATGTATATTTTGTTGTTTTTAAACTGATGCTTGCTTCTTGTCACCCTCCAAACCTATGATACTATCACAGCCTTTTGTCTCAGATTAAATCTTGTCTATCTTCATCTTGTAAATTTAATGGTGAAGGGAGGTTGTTCTTTAAGATCTATTGGACAAAATGAAGGCCAGCGTTCCTTTTTGGGAGGCAAGGAAGGTGGATGATAAATAAGCTTGTTTGTGTCGTTTTACCAGTTCGTCCTTACGATCCATGCAAGGGTAGCAAGTGAAATTTATTGTTTGGTGGTGGCTTATAATGTTTTTAATTGTCATACAAAACGATTGATCTATTGATGAGTTACAACTTCCCACATTCTTTCATAGTTGTATCATTTGGCAAAAATTATTCTACAGCTTCTTAGTCATGAAAATTATTTAAAATGTTTAATTTGAGAATTGTAATTCAAGATGACTTCCTGACTTTGTTGGCGCAGAGTCAAAAACCTCGCCGGGAGGAGCTTTGTATTCACATGGCAAGCATTTATCGGACTATCGCAGAGAAAATCTGGCCTAACATGCTACCCCGCAAGCCAATTTTTCGTTTGCATTATCTGAAGTTCATTGATGACAGAGCGAAACAAATATTGACTGCACCATTGGAGAGCTTTCAAGAAATGCAACCTCTTCGTTATTCAATTGCTTCTGTTCTTAGATCACTTGCTCCAGAATTCGTTGAGTCAAAATCTGAGAAGTTTGATCTTAGAACTAGAAGACGGCTATTTGATCTTCTTCTCTCCTGGTGTGATGACACAGGCACTACATGGGGTCAAGATGGTGTTAGTGATTATCGACGTGTAGACAGATACAAGTCTTCTCAAGATACTCAATCAAAGGATTCAATTGACAAGATATCATTTGACAAAGAGTTGAGTGAACAAATTGAGACAATTCAGTGGGCTTCAATGAACGCAATGGCTTCACTCCTGTATGCTCCCTGCATTGATGATAATGACAGGAAAATGAGTGGCAGGGTAATATCTTGGATCAACAGTTTGTTTATAGACCCTACACCAAGAGCTCCAATTGGATACTCACCAGCCGATCCAAGAACCCCGTCTTACTCTAAATACTTGGGGGATGGAAACCGTGGAGGTACTGGTCGCGAGAGGCATAGGAGTGGTTATAATCGTGTATCTTTAGCAAAATTAGCTTTAAAAAATCTTCTTATCACAAATCTGGACCTGTTTCCTTCTTGCATTGATCAGGTATTATTGATTCTTTTAGTTGGTCATTTTGTCATGCATAGTTTGCTTTTTGTAGCACCTGTCAATGATGCTCTCCATCTTCTTTCTTCTAGCTTAACCTATGCATAAAACATGTACTAGGGTCAACAGGCAAGTAGTTGTAATTATAGTTTAAGTATGATACATAGAACAACTAATTTTGAAAGATTAACTTGATACATGGAACAACTAATTTTGAAAGATGAACAATGCTGTTCTGAATTTCAAAAGACGTTTCTGATACTTCGTATTGTGATAAGGGCTCATTCCCAAAATCTAACGACATTTGTATTTTCTTCACTTTTGTTTGTTTGCAGCCGTTCTTTTTAGGCCTGCTACAATTTTATCCCTAACTTGCAGGTGCTTTTCTTGCATAGAGTGTATCCTCCAACTCCTGAACTCCGGAGGGAGTTTCGTTGTTTCACTTACGACTTATCTATCTTAGTCTTTTAATTTCTTTTACTAATGCGTAATTTCTTTAGGAGGATTAATTTTCTCTATTTTATCCAGTGCTACTACTCTGATGCTGCTATAGCTGATGGTTACTTCAGCGTGCTGGCAGAGGTTTACATGAGACGAGATTTCAAAATGTGAAATTCAGAGGCTCTTGAGCTTAATTCTTTATAAGGTGGTGGATCCATAGAGATCAATCCGAGATGATGCCCTACAGATGCTTGAGACGTTATCAGTACGGGCTGAGGATGGCATTGAGGGCTCTGGGAGCTAGCGAGCTGCAGTTGTTGGTAACCTACCCGATTCCTACCAACAATTCCAATTCAAGCTCTCATGTAAACTTGCTAAAGATCACCCTGAATTGAGTCAACTTCTTTGTGAGGAGAACGTGCAGAGACAACTCGATGCAGTGGATATAATTGCACAACATCAGGTCTTGACATGCATGGCTCCATGGATTGTGAACTTAAATTTCTGGAAACTTAAAGATTCAGGTTGGCATGAAAGGCTGTTAACGAGCCTTTACTATGTCACATGGCGAGACGGGACCAGTTTCCTGATGAAATTGAAAAACTTTGGAGCACAATTGCAAGCAAATCCAGAAACATAAGTCCTGTTTTAGATTTCCTGATTACCAAAGGGATTGAAGATTTTGATTCCAATGCATCCGCAGAGATAAGTGGTGCCTTTGCCACATATTTCTCCGTTGCAAAGAGGGTAAGTTTATATTTAGCACGCATATGTCCTCTGCGTACAATTGATCATCTGGTTTATCAATTGGCACAGCGAATGCTTGAGGATAGTATTGAACCAGCTGCCCAGAGTGTGAAAGGTGATTCTGGTGGAAATTGTGTTGGAATTTTCTCAGGGGCCTGCAGTACCCCAAGTTACTTCTGTAGTTGATAGCAAACCACATATGTCACCATTACTTGTACGTGGGTCCCTCGATGGTCCACTCAGGAATGCTAGTGGGAGCTTGAGCTGGAGAACAGCTGGTGTAACCGGCAGAAGTGTGTCAGGTCCTTTAAGTCCCATGCCTCCTGAAATGAACATTGGTCCAGTAAACGCGGGGCGATAAGGGCAGCTACTTCCTGCTCTTGTCAATATGTCTGGACCTCTAATGGGGGTTAGAAGTTCTACAGGAAGTTTGCGGAGCCGTCATGTTTCCAGGGACAGTGGGGACTACCTCATTGACACGCCAAACTCTGGTGAAGACGGATTACATCCTCTGCTTACTACTCATGGTGTCAATGCTAAAGAACTTCACTCTGCGTTGCACTCACTCATGCTGACATAGCATTAATTTTACTTGCGGAGATTGCATGAGAATGATGAAGATTTCCGAGAGCACTTACCCCTGTTATTTCATGTCATATTCGTTTTAATGGATAGTTCATAAGAGATAGTACTAGAGCATTCCCAGCAGTTGCTCGTGAATCTGTTATATTCCCTTGCAGGAAGACATCTGGAACTTTATGAAGTGGAAAACAGTGATGGAGAGAACAAGCAGGCAGCAGGTTGTGAGCCTGATCAAGTATTAGGGTTGTGCAAACCGAACCGGAACCGATGAACCGAACTGGAACCGGTGAAATAGGTTCGGTTCGGATCAGTTTTGACCATTTAAAAACCGATCTTCGGTTTCATTTTGTAGGAACCGCTTAACTAGGTTCGGTTTTCGGTTTGGATCAGTCAAAACCGATACAAACCGAACCGAACCGAACCTGGAACTAAAAACCAGAAAACAATGAATATTGAATGGTGAAGCCCTAAGTCGTCGGTTCTTCACTCTTCACTCTTCATCTAAGAACCACTTAGCAATTTTTGGTTTGAAAGTAACAAATCGAAGGAAACAAACCTGACGAGAAGGAAGACAGAGAGGTCCCCGGAATGCGGTGCCGAAGTAGCAGCGATAAGCATGGATTTCGCTTCCATTGAAGAAGAACTCCGTGTTTGAAGATGAGGAAGATGTACTTTACCAGTTTCAGAGCTAGAGAACCGAAATAAATTACCCCCCGATTCTCTCTGGTTCTTATTTCTGAAGCTTTTGGTCGGATAAATCAATAGAGAGTGGCAGCAGACGCTATTCATCGTCAAATTCCGGGTGATGGCTCTCTCTCTCTCTCTATTTCTTTTCTCTGCTTAGCAGAATTTCTGATGGATGATGTGGTGACTGGTGAGATAAACTTCATGCTTTTTTTTTTAATTAAATTTCTATTTTTTTATTGTTATAAAAATTAATTTAACGGAACTTTGCGAAGGAGATTAATATATAAATTGAATTATCTCTTTGGCTAATAGAACCGAAACCGAACCAAAACCAAACTAAAACTTTTGGTTCGGTTTTGGTAGATTCCATGTGCACATCAAGACATCTTGCTTGTCGTTCACATCAGATCTACCGTGCATTGCGGCCTAATGTCACAAGTGACACTTGTGTATCTCTTCTACGATGCCTGCACAGATGTCTGGGAAATCCAATTCCTCCGGTTTTAGGATTTATTATGGGAAATCCAAAGATTTGCTAGAGCACACTCCCATGGACGCTGCTCAAAGTCCTCATATGTACGCAATTGTGTCACAACTGGTTGAAAGCACGTCATGTTGGGAAGCCTTAGAGTGTTTTAGAAGCCCTTTTGCAGAGCTGTAGTCCAATGACTGGCTCACAACCACATGAGCCTAGCTCATTTGAAAATGGGCTAACTAGAGCCGAGGAAAAGATACTTGTTCCTCAGACCTCCTTCAAGGCTCGAAGTGGACCATTACAGTACAACCTCGTATCATTGTATGGAACTGGTTCGAATGCTGCCCAAGTAGGGTTGAACTAGGCTGGAATGTCGCCAAAAGTGGTAGCTCTGCAAAACACACGACTTATTCTCGGAAGGGTGGATTACAGAAGGTTAGTTCCTTGTGTCACAAATATTGGGAATGCTTAGTTTTGAATCTCTTGTTTTTTGTATCTTATAACTTTAACTTAGAAGATTAGTGTCCATTATGTAAATACACCCTTGAAATTGTATAATGTTCTGTTGTATAGTGTCTTCATGACTAAATGTTTAATATTTCTTGTTTAGTGATTATTTGTTTCTGCTCTCTTTATCCATAGTTTTATCTACTCAATCTTGTCATGTCTCGGCAATCCAAGATTTTGGGTCGATGGATTACATTCCTCTTTCGGCATCGATGTCTATCGTCGCAGAAGACGTTGCTGATACACTGCTATAACTATTATTTGTCGTCGCTCATTCTCGAAAGCGCGCTTGAGAAAGTTCAATAACCTACATTTCACGTCATTTCCTGATGATGTGCGCATGAAACTTGGCCCCATGGAAAGAAAAATAAAATTTAAATTTTAAGATTTTATTATTTTCATTAAATTAAAGAAAATCTTCCCAAAAATGTTTCGAATTATAAGAAAATTCTTAAAATGCTGGTCCATGGAGTCAAAATATAGGATTGAAGTTAAACTAATGATTCGTCAATGAAACAAACAACTTCTTTCTTTTCATCTTTTACAAACAAAACATGATTTAAGTTGTCATAGAATAAGATTCAAGTTCGTGATGTGAATGAGTCAACTAAAGTTCCGAAATAGAACAAGCTAAAATGGTACGAGTATCTAAATAAAGGAATGCCTACAATACTCGGGTTTACTCGGACGCAATATGAATCTTCATTTTTCAAACTTAATGTTCAAATCCAACAAAGATGAAGATTCCCACATGGAAATAGGAAATATGAACTGTAACAATTGATTCATACAATTACACATTTTGATTTTTATTTCTCCTACACAAGATCTCCATCAAAACCAAAATGATACACACTGCATGGGTTCTTCCCTCCTCTTCTCTGAGTCTCCAACAGAAACCACTTTCAATCCATTTTTCTTCATCCATAAATGAAGTAAAATGAGAGATCAATCAGGCAGGCAATGACTTCCTCTTGAACAAGGCATATGCATCACTGTATATGGCCACCATGTTTGAGAACACAGCAAGAACAATCATGAAAACACTCAAGATCTTGTCCTTCTTCGTTGCAATGCGGTACCGGTCCCTAAAAGCATGTAATCACACGCCGTTAATCATTACTCGTACATCTCTAGCAGCTTATATAATCGACCAAAAACTGATGCTCTAAATATTTTAACCCACAATGGATTCCAAAGTTGATGCCAGAGAGAGGTGTCTAATCATATTAAGGAAGACAAAACTTTACCTTAGAGTAATAGAAGCAGGAAATATAAACCCAAGGCATACTGCAGCAGTTGCTCCAGTAAATTGGAAAGCATCCCAAATACTTGGAATGAAATTTGCTCCCAAGAAGATTACAGAAATCAACCCAATAGTAATTACCGCAAACCTCCAATTTTCTAGGACTAATGGCTGAGCCGATGGAAAGAGAAGACCATCCAAATTGAGTCGAAGCGGATAGAAGACTATTGGGAAAACAAGCATAAGGTGTGCTGCATAACTAACCCGAACGGCATCATTGAGCACAGAACTGTAGGGAATGCCGAGGTTTGTGTCGAAGTTGGCAAGTACGTCATCGAGAGTTGAGTCGCCAAATAGGAGGAACCCAAAAAAGCTTGTCATTATGTAGATAGATGAGCATAGTGCAAGAGAGCTTCTCACCACAGCTTTTATCTTGGTTGAATCTTCTAGTTCATTCTCAATGCTGTGCACTGCAATGAGTTGATCATTTAGTTTAAGTTCCAACTCCTAGAGGCAAATTTTCTACTTAATCAAAGAAGAAAAAATACAATTTTTGAAGAATTATAAAGAGAAAACCACGTAGAAGATATTCAAATAGCCCAAAGAAAAACAACGAAGTAACTAAACTCGGGCTAACTGAGAATGTTCATGTGGATTGTCCTTCAGCTTTTATTTTTCCAGATTCAACTATCTGTTAGCTTGACATTTGTCAATAAATCGAACATTTAAAACTGCATTGATAAGTACAAAAGATGATAGCATTTTTACCATTGTAATGGCATATGTATGCAGTCACAAGAACTGGGACTGCGGTGAATAATTTTAAGAATGATGTCAAGTCGGTAACATCTGGTAGCAATCTGGGCATCATAATGCCGCCGCTTATCAACTTCACAATCGAAATTCCAACGGTAATAACAAGAAACGCCACTGCAAGTGCAACGGATAAGGCAGATGTGTATCTCAATGAATCTGCATAACAGAAATAGAATATGAGATCTTGAAAAAACCTTTTGTCATTGATTTATTTATGGGGACGTAATTCAAAAAATAAACTTAAGGTCATAAATAATTGGAGTAAATTCGTTTAATAAGTGGACTTCTAGCTGTAAATATTTTAAAAATCATCATTCTAATATAATTCTTTCCAACTCTAAAAAAATATTCACTAAATATAATTTATTTACTAAATATTCATTCCTCGGTTGGAGTTCTCCTCCGATAAGTATAAAAGTATTAATACACAGTTTCCACACAAGCTTTTATCAGAAAAACAAAAAAGAACAATGTTCTACGATAGTTGAAAAGACGATCATACAAATATTTATCATTACGATAGGCATATGACTCACCAATCCGTTTAAAGCATGCCAATGGAGCGAAAACTCCAAGAGTCGTGACAAGGAGGACGATAGTCCGCCCATTCCACCAACGCTCTCCAAACCAGCCTTCAAGGACCCCAGCATGGTGAACTCCGCTTGAAGATGTTCCAGAAAGCACATCACCTTCAATTAACAAATTTGGAGTTTTCCTCATAACAGTCTCTTCGATTAAGATACAATATTTATGCTAGAAAGTAGAGTCTTACCAATGATTATCATATACACAATGAGCACACCAACATTGTTGATCAAAACACATATCTGAAGCAAAATCTTCCCATATTTTCCAAAAGCATCCCCCATAAGACCTCCATAAGAAACTGATTTCCCAGCCTGGCTGAACCTAAGCAGAAAGTTGATTGAAGCCTCTGTCAAAAAGGCCATAAATATGACCATGGCAATCCCAAGACCAAGACCTAATACTTTCATGGTTGCTGGCAAAGACATAATCCCAGCCCCTACAATTGTGGTCGATAAGTTGAAAACCGCACCCGAAAAAGAAGCTCCGTCTGACTCATGAAATCCGCCATCTTCCTCCCTTCTGTTTGACAATAAAGGAGCATTTTCGTCAACAACTGGTTTTCGCTTCCTAGATGCTTTCACCTTGATTTGTGCAGGCTTCTCCTTATTTATTAGGAGATCCTTAATCGTCATCTTTCAATAGAATCTAAGAATTAACACCTAACTATGAACACTTTCGTATGTCTTAAGCAGCTGAAAGTCTCCCTGATTGTACTTCTGGATGATAATGAGAAAGCTACAAGAAATCAGCAGCACCCAAATTAACAACCCTAGAGATCTTCAATCAAATAAGTTCCAAGATTACTTACAAATTCGTTTAGAATTAGCAGCTTATCCAACAACAATGGAAGACTTGATCTAGAAAGAGAGCCAAGAGAACTTGAGATTTCAAGCAAATCGCTTAAATCAACAAAAAAGCCAAGAAAAACATTATTTTTTACAAACCAATCAAAACCCACATTTGAGATAGAAAACACTCGATTTCGTACCGAAATATGTAACCCAGAAGCATAATTAAAACAAACCTAATTGACGAAATTTAATGAACTAGTCGCGGGGATTTTTCAAATTGAACTACAAACAGAATCAATCCCATCTATACTAGAAAGAAATCAGCTCACCAAATACAGCAAAAGCTACCCAAGATTTGCCGAGCAATGAAGCGAGGAACCCACGACCAGAGAACAGAAAAAGTTAGCGCAGGCCCTGAACGAGGAATTAATGAAGCATTTACGCAATCAAAAAGGGTCAAACCCAGAAAAAGGTAAAGGTAGGTAGCATGTCTTGCTTATCAATATATACACAATGCAACTGAATTTATTCCAAATAATTGAGGTGAAGACAAAACTTACTGCCATTATTGACGACCACAATCAGCCTACTGTAGATCGTAGATCAGAGTAGCATCATCACCAATCAATGGCTGCCGTTTGGATAAGATCCGATTTTCAAAACTGGGTTCGTTCAATTCTGTCGTTCTAGTACTCGAAATTGGAAGTAACTCTCACAATTTCTTGTTTTTTTTAACAACTCCACCAACACTAATCTCTTATCCAGTCAAGCCCGTGAGTCCCAACTAGAGGTGTTAAACGAGCGAGTCGAGCGAGCCGAGCTGGAAAAATCCCGGCTCACCGAGCCTATCGAGCCAAACGAGTCGAGCCTAACGAGCCTGCCGAGCCTAACGAGCCGAGCCTAACTAGCTGATCAAAAAAATTTCCAACCCGAGTCAGCTCGCGAGCCACGAGCCTAACGAGCCGAGCCGAGCCGGCTCAACGAGCGTAACGAGTCGAGCTTAACGAGTCAAACTTACAAAAATAAAATTATTTTATATAAATATATTATATTTCATTAATATTTATTTATTAAAATTATAATAAATATTTATTATATTAATGATGAAATATAATAAATACTTAGAGCAACTCCAACGCTAGCAACCCGTTAGAGTTGCTATCAAATAAATTAATAATATTTATATTATTATTTAAATAAATTACATTCTCTTTCTTTCACCTCAGTTTTTAAGCAACCTTAAACAATTTTGCACTCCAACAATAACAACCTTATTTCGTTGATTATAAAATAATTTTAATATTAATATTTTTAGTTTCTTAAATATTTTTAATTCATAATGACGATACCTATTGAAAGTGTCAACCCCTATTAAAAGTATAGACCAAAATCAGAGCGATTTATCGTCCCTAAAACGCGAATGATCGCCCCTGAAAATTTCTACAGGGACAAATAGCAATGATTGCCCCTAAAAAAAAATCCAAGGGCAATTGCCCCTGAATATTTCTACAGGGGCAATCATTGCCCAATCGCCCCTAAAGCTTCAGGGGCGATTATTCGCCCCATTGGACGATTTGATCGCCCCATCAACTTCTCTAGGGGTGAATAATCGCTCCTGATGGGGCGAATAATCGCCCCATCAATTGGTCGACACTTTCCAATAGTGGTCGACCACTATTATAAATTAAAAATCTATCATAAACTAAAAAAATTAATATTAATTAAAATAATATTTAATCTAATTAAAATAAATATTTTTAAAAAATACTTTCACTCTCTTAGTCAGCGTGGCTCAAGAGTTGCTTAAAAAAACAACCCTTGAGCAACGATCGTTGCTGTTGCTTGTCAGAGCAACTCTGACAAGCAACCAATATAGCAACTCCGTTGGAGTTGCTCTTAGTCGTATAAAATGTAAATAATAAAAATCTTTAATTAATACAAAAATGACATTTAATTATAAAAAATAGAAGAAAACAAATATATACAAAATAGAGTAAAGTGAAATTTGTAATTTATGGTGAATATAATTTTTCTAAGAAACTTACAACGGCATAAGACTTGGTTGACTCTACTTTTCTTACCTCTCTAAGGTCTTAGAAAATGTGAGGAATAAGAGTCACCGAGCAACCACGGACTTGGCAACAATTGGAGTCTCAATCTCCACCCAAATTGAAAATCAATTTGAGGACTAACCTTTGATTAAAGAAGGATTGTAAAAAAACCGATCAAGCATTCAAAGTTTGAGAGGAAAAAAGTCAGTTATTCTCATTCAAAATCCGATATTTCATGAATACCAAATTGTGAATATACAATATTTCCACAACCACTACTTGAGCTAACATGTGAAGAAACACATGAATGACTAACATTAGAATATTTAGATTCATAAGAAAAATATAAACTAGTAATTCTATGTGTTATTTGATCCATAGAAAATAAAAGAAAAAAATTGTAAATTATTAAAAAATTTATTAACAATGAGATATACTCCTCTTAACTTATATTTAGGATTCATTATACATGCATAACAAAAAATAGGAAGAATATCAAGTCAATATTTTTAAATTTTTTTTCTATTTTATTAAGTATATCTCTAAATTCATCTATATGTCGATATTGTGCAAAATTAGTAGTTAAATTTATAAAAATTGAGACAACAAGATGAGAAGTGAGATAATAAATTTATTAACATTCATTTATAGTATCATAAAATAGTTTTAAAAAATCAAGAAATATGAAAATAGGCGATCACAGTCAGTGAGTCAGAGGCGACTGGCGAGACTCGCGAGAGAACTGAGAAGCGAGAGAAGGGTCTTAGAGTTAGGGTTTTTGGTCGACCCTCAAAATAAAATGATTTTTAATGTGTCGACCAGTTACATTATGGGTCGACACTTGCTTTGCGCCGATTGCGCGCTCCAAATAGCCTAACAAT
The DNA here is from genome assembly GCA_022432975.1 of Begonia masoniana. Taxonomy (NCBI): domain Eukaryota; kingdom Viridiplantae; phylum Streptophyta; class Magnoliopsida; order Cucurbitales; family Begoniaceae; genus Begonia; species Begonia masoniana. The sequence goes on from CM039515.1 coordinate 12,987,662, forward strand.
CGGCTATGTTTTTGTGATAATTGTGAATTGTGATTACTGATTCTGTTATCAGTTATTAATTGTTAAAAATTAAAATGTTATTGGTTAATTTTAATTCATAATTGTTAATTGTTATTATAATATTATATAATATTATAATAACAATATATATAAAATTTCGACCCTCAAAATAAAATGATTTTTAATGTGTCGACCAGTTACATTATTGGTCGACACTTGCTTTGAGCCGATTGCGCGCTCCAAATAGCCTAACAATCGGCTATGTTTCTGTGATAATTGTGATTCTGTTATCAGTTATTAATTGTTAAAAATTAAAATGTTATTGGTTAATTTTAATTCATAATTGTTAATTGTTATTATAATATTATATATATTATAATAACAATATATATAAAATTATAATAAATATATAATCAACTAAGACTAAGTATATTTATTTTATTTCATTACAATTGCAATTTGCAATTTTCAGTTGTTTTCAATTTTCTTCCCAAAAATTTTAACCTACGGCCAGATGCAGAGCCGATCAATGATCAATCAGCAATTAGTTTCTCGCATTCGTGTCTTCTGTCGAGCGTCGGAGAGTCGCCGGAGAGTGCCCCGACCTGGGTGGCTGGGCATCGGATTGAGATTGAGTGATTGACCGAGATATTGAAGAGTGGGAGATTATCGATGGTCAGGCGTCGCTGGGTCGGAGAGGGTTCAGCGGAGCGGAGCTCGCTGCAGGACCCGAGTCCGAAGTCCGAACTTCGAGCTGGGCTTCCGTTGACGAGCCAGCTAGCGAGCTGGCTCGCGAACTCGCGAGCAGGCTCGCGAGCAGGCTCGTCGAGCCCGGTCATTCACTGGCTCGCGAGTCGGGATGTCCAAGCTCGGCTCGACTCGCCTGTGTGACTCGAGCCAAACTTGCTCGTTACTGTAGCGAGTCGAGCCAAGCTCGGCCCGCTACAGTAACGAGTCGAGCGAGCGAGCTCGCGAGCAGCTCGCTCGTTTGTCATCTCTAGTCCCAACCCAGCGTCAAAGTTTTTAACTGAAATTCATTACGAGTTCATCTAACAAAATTCTTTTTCTTCAGAAGATCGAATACCCGGGTGTAGACCACTGCCAAATTAATTATGATACAAGAGTTTATGAGATCACACATACTCAAAAAGGCTAGTAGACTTGGTGTTTCCTTTTGATAACTCGTCAAAACATCGGTTCGGTTTTGGTTTAGCATAGAAACCATAATGATCCAGTTTTGATTTTAAAAACTTTAGCACCGCATTGAACCAGATTGATCCCACCTCTATCGATGTCTTTTGAAGGTAGGAAAAATTTATAAAGTAATTTGATGTATAATGACGTCATAATTATTAATAATAATTAAATAATAAAAATGTAGGCTAATATGATAAGGCTTGCCTTCTGCTCCTCCAGTTTCTCAGTCCCGCCTTTTCGAATCACTAAGCTACGCCATTGCTGAAGCTTCTACTTCCTGATCTTCTTCATTTTATTTCTATAGAAATTTCTCTGATTGTTTGCTTCAATCTCTGTCCCTCCGATGGCGGTTTCGTCTTTGAGTTTCAACCTAGTCGGGGCCTTTAGAGGGATCTCATTGGCTCCGTCCTCCTCTTCTTCCTTTTTAAGAGGCGATTTCGGTTCCGTGAAGATGGGTTCTAGGTCACCGGTATCGACTACGCAGAGGTTACCTTTGACTATTCAGAACGCGCACAAGAAGGGAGCGGGAAGTACAAAAAATGGTCGTGATTCGAAAGGGCAGAGGCTCGGCGTCAAGATATATGGCGATCAGGTTGCGAAACCTGGCTCCATTATTGTTCGGCAGCGCGGGACCAAGGTATGTAGTCCAGAAGGTTATCTTTTTTTCTTCATTACGATGTTGAATTTTACTATTGATTCCTTGGGGTTAAGGCAATGATGAACGTTGATTTAGTAGAGAAACTATGTAGTTTCAGCCGCTGCAATATGTGTCAAATGTAATAGTACCAGTAATAAATGGAATTGAAAGGAGTAGGTTTTCTGCTTCATATATTGATTTTTTGGAGTTGGAATCATTTTCTGAGAAATTGGAGGAATCGTTTCTTATTTCTTCCCTGGAATTGAATCAATTTTTTGCACAATTCAACAGTTCCACGCAGGGAAGAACGTAGGGCTTGGCAAGGACCACACCATCTTCTCACTAATTGACGGTCTAGTGAAGTTCGAGAAGTTCGGGCCAGAGAAGAAGAAGGTAAGTAGTGAGGGCAGCTCTCACATCTTGACAACCTTTTGGCTATGGTGGATTCTGCATTAGCATTCTCTACAAATGGAAGTGAAAAGTTGACATAATTGCAGGTGAGTGTTTATCCACGAGAAGTGCAGCCTGAGAATCCCAATAGCTACAAAGCAAGGAAGAGGGAGTATTTCAGGCTTCAACGGGAGCGTAAGAAAGCTCGGAAAGAAGGCACTTTTCTTCAACCTCAAGTGATGCTAGCTTCTGCCGATGACTCCGAAAGCAACCCGATTTGCTAGAACACCTCACCATGGGAGGGTTAGTCATTTATCTTCCCTTCATCTCAATTTCACACTGTAATTTGATTCTATAACAACTGCTGCTTCATGGCTGTCCATAATGTTGTCACTCTCGCATGGTGATCACTCACAACATTTAGATTTAAACAGTGCATACTTACCCTCTTTCGTAGTTTGGATCTGAGAGGCAGTGAGGTAAGGGTCGAAAGTTGTCAACTTGGCTCTATCTATGATCTACAAGTGCAATTACTTTGTGGAAAATCGATTGAAATGAACTGTACAAAAAACGCATCTCAGGTTATACGCATGCACTTATAATTACAAATTATGTGAACCTTAGGACGTGCCTCTAAAATTTTACACACCTTCCAATACCATCGAATTTTGTGGCTGAAGCATAAGACGATCCCCATTTTGTCGGGGTTATATGCATACTTAACCTCGTTCTTAATTTGGATTTGAGATGCCGGGATTAGAGTCGAAGTTGTTAGACTTGGCTCGATCCATGATCTAAAAAACATGGAATTTAGTTGTTATAAGCATAGGTGATGTTTTTTTGGATTGCATATGAAGCCTCTTTGTTACTTTGGAACTCAAGTTGTGACTTAGAACAAATGTTGATTAATTTTGGTACTATTTTTTGTTCTTAAATCTTAGAATAACTAATAATGACATAACACTTAATTAGTATTAGCTATCTAGTTTATAATTAATGATTAAAAACTTGTTACTTATTCGATATTTATTTTATATCAAAGAAATTGCTAATGATAAAATAATGTGCATGGTGTTGCTTAAATTCAACGTTGTTCTTTTAAGATATGATTAATTTAGGGGAGGAAACAAAACTATGCCTAGCTAATTGTCATAAACTAATTAACGAGTGACATATTTACTTTGTAACGCAATATCAATACATCACCGTCTTGCTATCAGAACCATTGATCGATGCTCGTTGCTTACTGTTGTGTCATCAAATTTGATTCGTCTTTGTACATGTCGATTGCTTGTGCTACATGACGGGTTTACATTTATCTTATAATTTGACACTCTAATTTTATCTAATGGCGTTAATTAATTGATATAATAATTAAAGTAAATAATAAAATATTATTATTATTATATTTAATGATAAAATAATGTGCATGGTGTTACTTAAATTCAACATTATTCTTTTAAGATATGATTAATTTAGGGGAGGAAACAAAACTATGTCTCGCTAATTGTAATAATCTAATTAACGAGTGACATATTTACTTTGTAACGCAATATCAATACATCACCGTCTTGCTATCAGAACCATTGATCGATGCTCGTTGCTTACCGTTGTGTCATCAAATTTGATTCGTCTTTGTACATGTTGATTGCTTGTGCTACATGACGGTTTTACATTTACCTTATAATTTGACACTCTAATTTTATCTAATGGCGATAGTTAATTGATATAATAATTAAAGTAAATAATAAAATATTTATTATATATTATATATATGACGTGAGCTAATAATTTATGTAGGTGGGAGAAGAGGAAGTAAGAATTGTGACCCCAAATCCCAAATTCCATCGCGCACCTATACTGATGGCACAGCTCTCAATCCCTCGTCTTTCCCAACAGCTCATCATGTCCGAAGATTCAGACCGAGATTTCGAACCTCCAAATTCACTCAATCGATGGCGTACCAACCCTCCCGTCGCCATCAATTTCAACCCTTTTGCCCCCTCTTCCTCCTCCACCATCGCCTCTGCTCCAGATCCATTGACCTTCGACTCCGACTGGTTTTCCGACGCGGGCTCCGAGTCTGATCGCGATGTTCGCTTCTTCGTTACTGATCTTTTCGAGGACCCTCATTGTCCCGACCGCTTCCGCGTTTTTGATTGCGAGTGCCCTGATCTTCGCTCGGCTTCGGATCCGTCTTCTGATCCTGTGAATGAATTGGGGATTTGGGGGTTTGAAGACGAGGGCGAGATCGGGTTGAATTACGTCGAGGAATTAGGTTTCAACATCGGAGTTGAACCAGGAAGCCCAATTTCGGACTGTGAATTGGATGTTCAAGTGGTGGATTCGCGCTTCAGTGGACTTCGAGTTGTTGGAGTTGATTCAGATTCAGAATCAGAATCTGATGCAGATGAAGTAATCAATGGGGTGTTTGAATTGAATTCTGGAGACAACGGAGAGAATGATATTAGTTGGGTGGAAAATCCGAATAATCTCTGGGATAATTTTGGTGTACAGGAGCAAAGGACTGTCTATGAGGATTTCGAATGGGAAGAAGTGGAGGAGCGAATGGGTGAAAGAGAAAATCTGAATGTTGTGGCTGATGGAGTTGAAGAATTATCAGTGGCTTCCGGCTTTTCAAGTGAACAAGAGCGACCACTAGAGGCAGTGCGAACTCTAGAATGGGAAATCCTATTAGCAGTCAACAACTTGGGGAGAAATCCGAATTTAGAAAGTGAAATAGACGAAGAGTACTTTCTAGCTGTTCAGGATGATTATACAAACACAGCTGAATACGATACTCTTTTCGGGCAATTTGTGGAAAATGAGAATGCTTTGAAGGGTAGCCCACCAGCCGCAAAAAGCGTAGTGGAGAATCTTCCTCTTGTTGAGTTAAAATTGGAGGATCTGAAGGAAGACAATCTAGTTTGCGCAGTTTGTAAAGATGAGATGCCATTGGAAGAAAAGGTAAAGAAGCTTCCTTGTTGCCACTATTACCATGAGGATTGCATTCTGCCATGGCTGAATATTCGAAATACATGCCCTGCTTGTCGTTATGAATTGCCCACTGATGATCCAGATTACGAGCGTAGAAAGGCTCAAAGAGTTAGAAATGGCTCAGATCAGACTTGCAGGTCAGATACAATTTTGAAATGATTGCTTGAGATTGTTGCACAATGTGTATAATGATTTTGAAAACATATTGATCTATTTAAGGTGAGGAAAAGATAGCAACGCTAACTATTATTTTGCATTTATGCATAGGTTTTGAATTAAGTTATATGATGGCGGAAGTTACTTGTGCTATCAAAATGTTTATATTTCATTGGCAAGTTAGATAATTGTTGTTACTATGCTTTTGTGCTCCTATTTCTGTGGTTTGGGAGTAATGATGATTGTCGTAGAAATGCGTCTTCTGTAATTTAGTCCCGCAATAGCTCTTCACTGTCATGGTTGAAGAGTTCGTCACTTCCATGAATTACTGAATACTGAAATTTATAATCTCATTCTGTTCCAAAATGAAATTAGTATGCAGAAACTGATAGATTTTTTAATTTTATCGGGCAGAGATTATATGAGACATTGGATTGTTTAGCCAAGTGTGTTATCTTAAAAGCTGAATTGTATTGGACCAAGGTTTAGAAATCTGTCTTACAATTCTGCTCGTGTTAAGAAAGTGCGAACATTTGCTTTGGTTTAAAAATATTTGGAGGTTGGTAGAAAGTTGAAAAAAAAAAAAAAGAGTGATAGTAATTGTCATGGACCAGATCATTGATGATAAGCATATATCTTAGAATTGAAAAGTGCTGCATTTACACCATTTTCTCATTTACTGTTTGGTTTAAGTCCATGATTTGTTGAGCAGGTGGGGATAGAAGGTTTCAATTTGTTGGCATAACTATTTAGTTGATGAACAACAGGATCTCTTGACAAAAAGAAATTGATGATGAAAAGCCAGACGGGGGGTGTTATGTTAATTGATTTTGTCAATCTACGATCTAGTTCTACCGATCAACTAGTTTAAGCATAATATCATAACTCATAAGTATAAGCTCAATAGCATTGAAAATTCCTAGAATGATATCCTTTATTCTTATGTACAATAGTTTGTTTATATGATTAAAAACTCTGCAAATGGACCTCTCTCTCTCTCCCTCAATACGATAAGCATTGAAATCTTAGTTTTTATGATTCAATCTTTTTTCAAATTGTTTGTTACGTAGATTAGACTAGGTGTGGTTTAAAAGTTGCTGTGAAGACATGATGGAACTGCTGATGTGATTGAATTGCTTTGAAAATGGCATAAAACAATGTTAGATTTCCACCTTCTTGGGATCACTCATTTGATTTTATATTGCAGTGAAATTTGTGATGAAATTAGAGTAAAATCCAATACAATGATCCTTATCTATAAAGAAACAAAGAGAAGAGGCAAGTAAATCTAAAGTTCTCAGCCAACTGAGTTGAGCTGTCTCCAAGGTCTTGTTTATCTTTATATTATTTAGATTTTGTGGTTGTTTCTATTAGTTTTGCTGTGTAATTTTTTGGTTTTTCCCAACAAGAACGCTTGTGGTTAAGGTAGTTTTACTTGTTTTAATGTCCGATCTTTCAAAACAATCCTTGGTCTGAACAATGTGTTTTTGTAACTATAATGTAATACTATGTTATTATATGAACAAATTACTGAGAAGATGGTACGAAAATTGTTGGATGAGCAGTTGGGAAATGATGGGTTCGCCTAGACCGGACTCTACTTCATGAGAGAGCGCCGACAGGGCCGGGGTGGTTTGGTTTGTCTGCCCAGTTACTGTACCGAGTCAGCCCTCCGAATTTGATAATTTTTTCCACCTTTCTTTCTTTACGAACTCTGAACCAAACCACCTTTTGATGGGAGCAATTTCTCTCAAATAAATTATCATCCTCTAATTATACAAATGCAAGCTTTAAACTCTTTATTTTAGCAAAAAATATAAAAAATAGTCAAGTGCACGGTGGTAGACCCTGAACTTAACAGGACGTTTAAAGTCAAATTTACACGTAATTGAAATTTACACGTAATTGCTTGAATTGTCACATACTCTGCGCGTGCTAAATTTAACGATTTTCTCAAGGAAAGAGTCTAAATAAAAAGAAAATTAGAACATCAATTGTCTAGAATTCCCAAATTCAAAGCTAGTAGTGAGGCAAAATCATTCATTTGAGAGTTGAATTGAGTAGGAATCTCATGCAAGATCTTGACCCAACAAGAAATGATGGGTCCATAAAAAGATAAATTATTTTACAAGTGGACGATCTTTTTCAAAGCTCATGCAAGCAATCTTATCTTGTAATATAATTATTTATTTCTTAGTAATAAAAAATAAGTGGGAGAGCAATGTGCATGCAAAAAGGTGCCTATCATCCACACGATGAAAGTGTCTTTTCCATGCTTGCTTGTATTCATTGTTTTCTCTATGTTTCAAACTCTCATTATTGGCAAATCAATTATTCGTACAAACTACTTATTATGTCCTATATTTTGTTAAAATTCGGACATACATTCTCGTATATAACTCGATACTATAACATTGAGAAACATGAGCGATGTAATGCACACGATAAATATGTTATTTTTGGAGAGAGGGAGAGAGAGAGAGAAACAATCACAAGACAAAAGAAAAAAACAGGAGTCTAGATCTGTCTGATGACTACATCGACCAAAGTGCGCTAAAAAATGTAGAGAGAGAAAGCATTTTCACTCAGCTAAAAAATTGGCTTTCTTTCCATTAGAAAAAGCTCCTTGTTTTTAGTGAAACTTTTAGCTGAGATGAGAGAGGTTGGGGGCCTCAAGCAATCTTCTTCATGTTTCTCAAGTAATCTGTCCTTCAGTGTGGCATTTTCACAAACAGGTAGTAGTCATACCATTCATTCACACTGATCATACACCATTTGTTTCTCTCTATATCCCCAATAAAAAGATTGATCATCATCAGTATTTCACACAACTAAGAATTCAAAAGATTTTCACTTTCTCACAAAAGATCGTTTCTTCCTGTCACTTCGTCATCTTTACAAACAGATGGCAATAACCAATTCATACAGATTACAGATTATTATGATCTCATAAAATTGAGATAAAGTCTAATTTTTTTTACTACCTTACTTTCCGGCATCCCGTCAGCATGTCATATGGCAGCCTGGTTGATCAGGTGCTGGATTACGCTACCTTAGATTCCATTCATCAATAGGTATCATTTTAGAACTTAATAAACAAACCGCATCGATAGTTAATTACACGTAACAAACTATTCGATTTGATTCGATGCACACCCTTTTCAAAGTGACAAAAACTATAGCAGTAGAAAAAAAAGAGCAGCTTTTCATTTTATTTTATGAGTAGACAATGGAGATCAAATGTAAATAGTAATTGTTTCCCTTTTGTGATTTTATAAAGGACAACTTGAAACACAGGAGACACCACTTAATAAAATGTCTAGCGGTTCTAGTCGATGTTGATTCATCATTTTAAATGTCTCTAATTCAAACCCAAACGTAAAAACAAATTCTACCCCTAACATCCTAACATCAGAGTAGTTTTTCGGCTGAATTCACTCAGAAAGACATGCTTTATAGACGATCTATATAGAAGAAATCAATAATGCATTCTAGTGTTCGTGTATCAAATTGAGTTGAGAGCAATGGAGGCGATCTAATAATGATAAAGTTGATGCATCTTTTTAAGAATTCAAAAGTAGTCAAAAGTTTCAATGACTTCAACCTTCTCTCTCCTACTTTGAACCCTAGAGAGGAGAGTGTAATACTATCCCTCCTCCATAAAGAGTCAGTCAACAAAGCAAATGAAAGGTTTAAAAGATGCATTTAAAAAAGGGTATGATAAGAGCTTATAATACAAAGATGTCGCACACGCAACAAATACGAAGATATAGCCAGCGACGTCGGAACCAGAATTTGGATACTAAAAACAAGTTTGCGGCACGGTAGATATATTTATTTGGACACATTTATTGATCGTGCCGGGACGAGTGGTGTTTGGACAACTGATTGTGAGTGATCAATCGATCGTGTGATAGTGTCAATCATAACGGTTAATTACTTCAAACTAGATTTTAGGCATAGTTAGTTTTTATGAGTCTCGCCTTCCCACTTTATGTGCACGGTTTCTATTCTTATCCAAGTCGACTGAGGATGTTTGTGATAGACCTCCAGTGAACTTCACTTAATCTAGAAATAAAAACAAGGAAGCAGAGACTATATGTAGTGGAATAACGTACCTGTAATGAGAGTTTATTAGAATTCACTAGATGATAATTATTTAAAGGAATTAAGTAGCATGAAATACTCATTCAGACATTGAGAATTTCATTGCAAGGGAGAGTTACAAATCCCTTCAAAGAAATATGTTATTATCTAATTATTTTAATATGTTTTTTGTCTTTGAAAATATAGTAAGAATCTTACCAACTGGGATGCAGCACAGTACTAGGTTGTTCGTCTATATCACGTGACAGGCGCCGCCAGGGGCCATTCGATGGTAGACCAGTGTTCATTTGTTATAACGGGCATTGCTATTTTGTGTTAACACTCACCAATGTTTCAATATGATGGATGCATGATTTCATATGTAAATGATTATCCATAATAACATATCTTCTCCAATAGATCAAAAAAGAAGTAGAAAGTAGTGTACCTGGATATACTGATGATTGCATGATCTTTCTTTTAAGGGCAACACAAGGCAGCAAGGAAGAAGAATTCTTCATTGAAACATTTATTTACTATCTCCTAGTATGTTCAGATAGAGGGTGAAAGTTGAACTGGAAACCAGTTGAACCAAACCAAACTGGCATACATCATTTCATTATTTCACTCGGGTTCAATCGATTCTCAGTCCTACGTTGAAAATGTTGAGATGCTCGGTTGGTTACTCTTTCTTCCCACAACCGAACCGACTTTCTTCCCACAACCGAACCGAACCGAACTGTTACAACCCTATTCTTGAAGCCAAATGAAATCATAAACCAATAAAGCAGAGAGTTGTCAATACGGTTGAATAGGGACTGGCCAGATTAAAAAAATCTAAATCTTTTCCACTTCCTTTATGGGTTTTCTTTTCCATCTATAAAACCCCTTCATCACACTTGCTTCCCATCTTCCCAAAACAAAAGCTTCATATCTCCTTGAGGTCTAAAAATCATGCAGGCCGGTGAAGTCACTGGCCTATCTCCATATTTTCCCATGCAACTCAACCAAAGCTTCAATCCATTTTACTCCTACCAAGTTTGCTCAGAAACTAATGACTTCAGTCTCCATCAATATTTCAGCAGAAATTCAACTTCTGATGAAGCAGAGGGGCAGCAAGTTTCCCTAATCAAAGAGAGAAAACAGAGAAGAATGATATCAAATCGAGAATCGGCTCGAAGATCGCGAATGAGAAAGCAAAAGCATTTGGATGAGTTATGGTCTCAGGTTGTGTGGCTTAGAAATGAGAATCACCAACTTCTTGAGAAATTGAACCAAGTCTCAGAAAGCCATGGTAGAGTTATTGAAATGAATTCTAAGCTCAAAGAGGAAGTTTCCGAGCTTCGGCTAATGGTTTCCGACTTCAAACTCAGTAGCTCTTATCTCAAAGATTTCGATGATGTTCCCTTCAACCAGTCTGTTGATGTTCTTTAAATTCACCATGAGAAAGTGGTGAGATTCAATCTCCATTTCCTTTATATCCACTCTGAGCTAAGTGCTAAAACTTTCCTCATCAAGCAAAAATAAGCTTAAAATTTGCTCACTTCTTCCATCTTTCAATTAGTTTTCAATGGATTCAGCAGACTATTATCTGAATTTTAACTTTCAAGAACTTGCAGAACCCAACTGAGAAGGCTTATATGACTGTATAAACATTGAGAGAGCGAGAGAGAGATAGAAGTAAAGCATAAAATCCATAAAACCTTTTGAATTTACTTTTTAATGGGATTTGCCAGCTATTTGCGCAAATGAAATACAAATTTCTTAAAGGCTAGGAAGCAAACAAACTATGATCAGCAAAAAAGGAGATGAAATCCGAAACAAAAAGGGGACATGGGAATGAGTTCATACCATGACTGAACTGTAATGAAAATTAATCTCATTCTTAGAAAGGAAAGGCCTAACATCTGCCCCTTACATGAGTGCAATGCCTAAAGCTGATCAGATTGTGATTTACATTTAGAATTTTCAGTCCACTATCCAAAGAATATCGAAGATTTTATCATAAAGTAATCGACATTTCAACGTCCATAATCACGAATCAGATGGATTGAACGAAAGACGCGCTAAACAACATTCAAAAAATCAAATCAAACTTTGGCTTTTTGTGTGATTTTTAACATGTTGAGCACATAGGAGATTACTTTGGAATCATGATAAAAAGATTAAAAACTATTAACGAACATAATGTGACAGATTGATGACCATTCATATCAGATTGTTTATTAAAGCCACAACAAACAAGATAAGAAACACACAACTGATGACTGCTCTTGATCTTCAAAAAAACCTCCACAGAAACCAAAAAAAAAAAAAGAATCTTTTTCAATTTTTGACGCGGTCATGGAAAAGCAACGGATGAAGAAACAAAATTGCTTTAATGGGTTTCGAGCATTTCACCGCCATTTTCTTACGGATTCTAACCAACCAAACAAAGAGAAGTAGAAGTTGCTAATGGCGCAAAGATTTCTGACCTTAAAATGTGAAAGAGGAATTGGTCGCCATCCTCCAGAACTAATGTTCTCACTTACTATAGTTTTAATATAATAATATTACATAAATCAATGAGTTGCAGTAACGTGAAAATAGAGTTTATCTTATTTTAATAAGAGTTGGGATACGTTTTCACTGTTATTCTATTCTTTTAAAAAAAATTATTTACGTATTAAATAATAATTAATATAATAAATTAATAATTTATTATATTAATTACGTCAATTATTATTTGAACCAATACTTTATTAATTTTATTGTTTGAAATTAGAATAAGAGAATATCGTTTAAATTTTAATAACTCCGGTAATTAATACGTAGACAGTAATGAATAAACTTCGAGTAAATAACAATGTTCAATTATTATGTATAATTAAAGCGTGACACTAGATATACTTTCTATTTTAAAATAAATTATAAATAATTAAAATAAAATAATTATAGTAAAAAAATAATCTTAAATGACACGTCAATTTATGAGAGAGTAAAATTAAATCATCGCAATTAAAGATGTTAAACGAGCCGAGCCGAGCCGAGCCGAGCCGAGCTTGGGAAGACCCAACTCACCGAGCCTAACGAGTCTAGCCTAACGAGGTGATCCAAAAAATTTTCAACCCTAGCAGACTCGCAAGCCAGGAGCCTAATGAGCCTAGCCGGCCCAACGAAATGAACTTAACGAGCCTAACATACATAAATAAATTATCTTATATAAATATATTATATATATTTTTAAATTTTTAGTTATTAAAACTATGATAAATATTTATTATTGTAATGTTAAAATATGATAGTTAATCGTCAAAAATTAAATTTATTAAGTAATATAAAAATAACATGTAATTATAAAAAATTTATTTTATATTAAAAAAATAGGTAATTATCAATTTTAAACCATGTACTATGCACTTTATTTCAGTTAGCTCCTGTACTAAAAAACTCAGCAAATCAAAACCTGTACTTTGATTATGTTATCAATTTTGACATTCCATCAACAATTTTGTTAAACCCTCATTTAAAAAATTACCAAACGATATTGGATTCACTTGAAATTTTTACCACATGTTCACTACTTAATAAGAAGATAATTTGAAAATTTTACTGATTTTTTAACATATGTACGATTTATTGTAATTTTATTTTTGTAATTTATAAAAATATTATAATAAATCATACAAGTTTTAGAAAATCATGAAATTTTTTTTATTATCTACCCATAATAGGGTAAACATGTCAAAAATTGTCAAATAAATCTAATATCTTTTGATATTTTTTTCAAAATTAGTCTCAATTTCTTCTTTACTTTATAAATTAATTTTTAAAAAAATATCAAACGATATTGAATTTATTTGACAATTTTTTCACATGTTTACCCTATTTTGGGTAGATAATAGAAAAAATTTTCATGATTTTCTAAAACTTGTATGATTTAATATAATATTTTTATAAATTACAAATATAAAATTACAATAAATCGTACATGTGTTAAAAAATAGTAAAATTTTCATATTATCTTCTCATTAAGTAGTGAACATGAGGTAAAAATTTCAAGTGAATCCAATATCGCTTGGTAATTTTTTAAATGAAGGTTTAACAAAATTGTTGATTGAATGTTAACACTGATAACATAATCAGAGTATAGAATTTGGTTTGCCGATTTTTTTAGTACATGAGGCTAACTGAAATAAAGTGTATAGTACATTGTTAAAATTGATAATTATCCAAAAAAAATATAACATTTAATATAAATTTGAGACTTGCATCACTAGAAATTAGATATTTTCCAACTAGATTGGCACTCATCTAATCGTCAGACGCAAAATGTCAAAAAAAATTACAAGTTAAAAAAATATTTCAAAATTCAAATTACAATAATCTAAAATTAGTCTTCAACATCCAAATTTTTAAAGTCTTCTAATATTTCGTCATCTCGTTGTTGATTTTTCATAATGACGTTGTTTCAATTTTCATAAAAATGAATGCTTTCATTAAGTCGGGTGCAAGTCTTCATCAGCGTTCATGGTATACACGTCCACCTACACTAAAAGTAGATTCTGATGTTACGGTAGAGACCAAATGTGTTAGTAGATAACGTGTCTTTACAAAAAGAATGCGATATGTAGTGGAAAATATTTTTCACTGATATAAAATATCAAAGTTCTCATCGCGAGAAAATTGATATCGAGCGTCAAAATAAATATTTAGTTTATTTCGCATAGAACTAGAATAAACATTTATATCTAATTGATTTCAAATATCATAAATATCAAATTTTGGAGCTACAATAGCTCCACCATCATTACTAGAACTAGCATGTAAAGAAGGATATGAATAACTAACATTAAAATATTTAAATTTATAAAAAAAAATATAAACTAACAATTCTATGTGTTATTTTATTACTAGAAAGTAAAGGAGTAGTATGTAAATTAGTAGAAATTATGTTAATCATTAAAGACACTCCTTTTAATTTATATCTATGATTCATTATGCATGCATAACAAAAAATATGAGGAATGTCAAACCAATATTTTACAAATTTTGTTTCAATTTTATTAAGTATATCTCTAAATTCATCTATTTATCGATATTGTGCAAAATTACCCATTAAGTTTACAAAAGTTAGAAGAACAAATTGAAAAATTATATAATAAATTCTTAAACATTCATTATTTATAACATAAAATAGTTTTAAAAAATCAAGAAATGTATTATCGACATTACAACTAGATGTAGGACCGAGATTGTCTAAGAGGGGGGGTGAATTAGACATTTTTAAAATTATTAATCTAACAGCAAATCAACACAACAATAACAATAACAGAGAGAGAGAAAAAAAAAAACCAACACAAGAGTTTTTACGTGGTTCGGCCAAACCTTGCCTATATCCACGCTTCAAGGTTCCCCCTTGAAGATCCTTAACCTTCTCCTCAACGAGAATACAAGATCGAACTTCCCGGCGTTGATCTACTGCCTTTTACAATACTGGATTATTCTTCACGGGCGATAATCCACTGCCTTATACAGGTTTTGAGTTTGTGACAAATCAATACAATTTAAACTCCCTCAAAGGTTAAATCTCAAGTTTAGGTTCGAGAGGAGTAGATGAAATTTTTCAGAGTATGATAAAAAGTTCGCATATTAGGGCTCAATAATAAAATTCACAAAAGTTGTTCCTTCATGCTCTAACCTCGGCTTAAATACTCTGTCTTCAAATCGGCTTTTGACTTCAATGCTCCTTATCCAATAATGGAAACTTTGTTACCGTTGGAGCAGCTTTCGTACAAATGCAGGTAGCCGTTGCTTTCTGAAATCGCCCGAAGCCATTAATGTACTGGACTTTAAGCTTCTGTGCGAGGTACACTGTAGCTTTCGCGGTATATTTAAAATCTGGTGGAAGATGTTGCTTTACAAGGCTTGAACCGGCTTTGGTAGATGTAGTGTTGTGAAGCTTGAGCCGAAACGGTGGATGCAACTTCAAAATGTTGAACCGGCATAGGATAATAAATCTTTAAACGCTGAACCGGCGTCGGATGATGAAGTGTTAGACGTCTTCCGCCTTTGTCGTCTAGCGACGTAGGATGTTTTCTTGAAGTCATCCGCCTTTGTCGTTTAGCGAGCGGTGGAGTTCTTCATTTCTCATCCGCCTTTGTCGTTTAGCGAGCGGTGGAGTTCTTCATTTTCTCATCCGCCTTTGTCGTCTAGCAAACGGTGGAGTTCTTCATTTCTCATCCGCCTTTGTCGTCTAGCAAACGGTGTAGAACTTCTTTGAACAACTCTGTTTTTGTCGTTTAGTGATCGGTGGACATATTCTTTTACGTGTAGCTAACGGTGGATATGCATTTTTGTTTTCAGCCCTGTAATACTATTTTATCCTGAACACTCAACCACAATTATTAGAATACTAAAATACCTTTTTCAAGGGCATTTCCAAACAATTAATTTCTCATGCATAATTCAAGATTCTCATTTAATAAACATAATCAATTTACTTTTATGAACATACAAATACATCATCAAAAACAATTTAAACTTAAACAACATTTAAGTCAACACTAGATTTATCAAGATTAATACTTTTTGTTTTCTCATTAATAAAAACACAAATAACTTGTCAATATGACCTTACATTTTTCAACATTAAATAAGTCGAATTTCACCTATTATCTACATCGGTTTTTAATTTTCTAGGTTTAAATTAGTCAGCTTTGCAAAAATCTATATATTCTTGTTGTCTTGAATTAGATCTAATGATATAAGAAATTGCGGATTCAATTAATTCAATATAATGCGAGATATATATCATATCATCTTTAACAAATAAATTCAAAATATGACATATATATCTCAGATAAAAAAAAGAATAGTGAGTAGTATATAATTGAAAATAATTTTTAAAATGAGAAATAACAACGTCGTTAGCACTAACATTATTAAGAATTATGCTAAATATTATATATTTAAGAGAATATTCTTGCAATATATATATATAAATAATAATATCAGTGTGAGGATATTCACAATTACGAAATCTTAAAATTATTTTATTTAACTGCCAAGAGTTATCAATAAAATAAGAAGTTACAACAACATAACATATATCATTACGTGCACTCTATAAATTAGAGGTAATACAAATAGACATTGAACGAGCACTTGAAAAAAATAAAATTACTTCATTTTTCATATCATTAAATATTTTAATAATATTATTACTAGTTGTCCTTCTAGAAACACATTTAAAATTAGGAGTAACATATTCTTTTATAAATTTTTCAAATTCATCACTATCGATGAACTCTAAAGGCAGCTCGCAATGTGCTACAAGTTTTGTTATTCCTTCTCTCATTTTAATTTGTGAATATAAAAAAGTGTCACTATCAATAATCTTTGTGTATGGTCACTTACTTGCTCGTTTAAGTGACATTTTTTTATTATACCTACCGAGTGCACTATTTGAACTATCAGACATACATGCATAATTTTTAATACAATAGTTGCATTGAACTCTAAATTCTACTTGTCCATTAATTTTAATTTTTTTTAATTACAAAATATTTTCATACTTCATAGACGTTTTGTTCCTTTTTTTAGGTGAATAAGTGGATACTTGTGCAGATTATTATCCTATTGAAAATACAGGGTTTAATTCCCTAATTTCTTCAATATTATCATCATAATCGCGTGGATCTATAATTATTAAAAATAATTTAAAATAAGAAATTGATATCACAAATCTAATTGATCAACAATAGTTTGTTGGTGTTGTGAATTTTTATCATCTCTATGTATACGAAACATACAAAAATTCACAAAAAAAATGTTAAATCCTACACTTAAAATTAACAACAATATAAAAATTCATTAAATAAATAAATTGTAATATATACATTGTTGAATGGATGGAAAAAATAGGTAAGAACAAAAGAGATCAATTGAGCACTAAAATTCGGAAGTAAAAGAACGAGAGATTAAAAGAAAATTAGATGGAAAAAATAAATAGAGATGAGAGTATATTTATAGAAGAGGGGAGAGGGTAAGGGGGGCCATGCAACGGTATGTTGACCGTTGCTGGTTGGGCCGGCCCGAGAAGAGGGGGCTCGGGCTCGCCAGGCCGGCCCGTCAAGCTGGATCACCGGACTCAGCTTGGGCTGTCGCCCGAGCCTGCGCTCGAGCAGGTCCGCCGTTTAACACCACTAATCGGACGTGTT
Source organism: Begonia masoniana (assembly GCA_022432975.1). Lineage (NCBI taxonomy): Eukaryota > Viridiplantae > Streptophyta > Magnoliopsida > Cucurbitales > Begoniaceae > Begonia > Begonia masoniana. The sequence goes on from CM039515.1 coordinate 13,005,326, forward strand.
GGCTGCTTTACCTAACACCTTAAAAATTTGATTTTGATTTTCTTACAATCGTATTTCCAGGCCCCGGAAGGTTTGCAATACGTGATTCGTTGAAAGCGGGTACGAGAAGAAATATCCGTGTGTTCTTCACCTAATCGTTTCGAGTGTGTCTACGCTTAATTTAGATCTATAATTTTCTGGGTTTTGCTTCGTTTCTCATATATTGGTGAGGGCGGCTCTGGAAATTTCGTCAAGATGGTTCGTAACGGAATTGAATACGGAGATATGCAGCTAATTGCCGAGGCTTATGATGTCTTGAAATCTGTCGGGCAGTTGTCGAACGAAGAACTTCAAGGGGTTTTCTCATAATGGAACAAAGGAGAGCTTCTGAGTTTCTTGATTGAAATTACTGCCGATATTTATGGAATTAAAGACGATAAGGGAGACGGGTATTTAGTCGATAAGGTATTGGACAAGACTGGAAAATGGAGAGTTCAGCAGGCTGCTGACCTCTCAGTTGCAAATCCTACCATTGCCTCCTCTCTCGATGCTCGGTTTCTTAGTGGGTTGAAGGAGGAGAGAGTCAAAGCTGCCAAAGTCTTCAAATGGTGGTTTATTGTTAGATTCGGTGTTACGTTAATTCTAATTAGGTGGGCCGATTCAGTCCACGTTAAAAATCTCATTTTTACTAGGAATAAGATTTTGATTTAATATATACGTTAGTCTTAAAACTCAATTATTCTTTCTGATTAGTCAGTGACTTTTTTCGTCTAGAATTTTTTTATGAAAATCTCGATATTTTTGTCTTTTGATATTATTTTTCTTTTTCTTATTATTAGTGACTAACCGAGAACGAGAAGCAAGGTTTTGAATATTATAATAAATTTTCCTCTAATTTTGGTATTTACTTTTGGAGTGGTATTATTATGGTATGTGATTATTACACTAGCATTTCTCCAAAAGCCAGCTCATTCACGCCAGCTCATCATCATTACTATGTTTACGTTTCCGAGCCGCCACGCCTCTTCCATTCGACATTTTTCCAGTTGTCCAGCCACTTTCTCGCCTCCCAAACGAATGCATTTCAAAGATTACCTTTTCTTCTGGCCATGAATTTCCATTATTTTTTCTTTGTTTTTTTTCTCTTTCTAACTCTGCGTCAGACAGAGTTTAGAACACTGTCCATTCCAATTTTCTCATTAAAACGATCGTCTTTTCTGGCCAGAAGAAAGATTCTCGAGAAACAAACAGAATTCACAGAACCCATTTTACTAAAACAAAAAATAGAACCAAAATTCAGATTTCAAATTCATCTCTCTCTACGTTTCCTATTCCCGCCAATCGCCCAAAAATAAAAATAAAAAAACAACCTACGATTTCTCATCTCGACAGCCAGAAGAAGACGACGAAGAAACAGGGTTAGCCAAAAAAGTGGGAAAACTTTCGCCGGCCATAATCACAACAATCTTCGGCTCCATTTCAATGACTTTGATTTTTCCGGGCGATTCGACTTTTCCATGGCCTTCCTCAGAGGTAGGAGAAGAGCGTTTCCTGAAAGAGCATACTAGAAGGATCAAGGCGATAAAAATGAGAAGCAGAGCGAGGGTCAAGCTGCCGAAGAGATACGGCATCGAAGACCGCCATTGACGGAGGCCGGAGGTGGAAGGAGACGCAGCTGCTAAGTGCCTCATTCTAAGCTCGAGGCAGTGGAGGATGTTTGAATGAAAGGGAAGGACGCCCTTGTTTATTTATACTTTAGAGTGTTTAATGACAAATTATTTATAATAATTATTTTTTGTACGTAATAATCTTATATTTGTAATTTAATCCCATCTATTAACATGAATTACACAGAACATAATCCATGACACGACGTAGCATAAGAAGTTTAATATTACCATAAATTTGTAACGTTTTTACGTTTATTTTATGCTGTCACGATTGTTATTGACATTGTAATATAGCAATAGAATTATGATATTTTCACGTGGACGTGGGAAATGAATACTTTAAATAAGATTAATGTCTTTTAAGGAAGGTTCCTTGATTTTTCCCCGTAGTGCTTGGCAACTCATAATGGTGATGTGGGAAAGTTAATGATGTGAAATTATTTGAAGAAATCTACTAATTTTCCTTTTTATAAGGCCTTTTTCGTGCACTCTAAATGACGTCGATAACATAAGCACATTGTAAGGAAGAAAGAAGACAAAGTCATTGCATGTTTTGTTTCAATCTGATTTCGGAGTTGGACCCAAACCAAACTTTTAATTAACAGTTCGAAATCGAAACTAAAATCATAGATTACTGGAATTGAAATGAACCATGAGATACGCTTTGGTTTCACAATAAAAAAACAAATTTGAAATTAGTATTATTAGACCATTTTTATTGGGTTTCCATTAGCAAATTATAGGTTATTTTCGAGTTTGTATCAGATTCTGCTCGAATTTTGTGACTCGCGGCTCGATTCTAACAAATTTTCACACAGTCCAAATTGTATATGAACCGTGGTCCACATTCTTCTACGTTAGTAAGCGATTATGGATCCTATAAAGGTGGTAACAGACCAAAGAGGGATCAAAACTCTAATTATGTTGTGACCTATAGTTACGATCCAATTCTGCCACTCTAATCTTAGACTTAACATGGATGAGGACCTAGCTCATGTAAATATGGTCAAATTGTAACTTGATCAAAATACCATTTTTGAATTTAACACCAACATATGTTGCCATGCATTCTCTTCATCTTTTAAGTTTGCCGAGGATGTTCAATTATTTGATGATCAAACTCTCGTCTAATCTTATAAAAAGTCATCCCCATGATGGATATTGATCTCGTGAAGGCGTATTTGATCAAACATCTAAGTCAACATCACAAATAATCACTTAGTGACTATCAATCTTGGGAAAAAGCACTCAATCCAATCGAGCAAAAAACCAAGTCGAACCAAACCTAAAGCATATGAGAAAAAAATGGAAGAACCAAACTCAATTGTGGTTTCATTTCAAACATTGGTCGATTTGGTTTCGGTTTGTAATATTAGGTGAAACTAACCAAACTGGCTCGGTCCCACCCCGTTGTTCTCGTAGTAGAAAGTGTTTGGAACATTGATTAAGAAAGAAAAATGTGTAGAAAAACAATTAAAAAGTGTGACATTATATGGTGATGTCTCCCACTACGACATGTTCCATTGCTTACTTTTATTTGTTCTTCCATCTTCCCCATTTCAATTTTCTAAACACATCCCTTTTTCATGTCTGAATTATTTAGTTACATTAAAATTTATCAAATAATTTATAATTACAAATATATATATATATATATATATATTAAGGTATGAAAAATAGGCAATTAAGAATGGTACTAGGTTTTTCTATTTTAATTTTATCTTCTAATTTTGTGTTTATGACGCGACACTTATTAATTTGTATAATTAATGTATTGAAAATGATATTCTTTTTTTAGAAAAAAATTGAGAATATTTATATATTAAAGGGAGATAATGGGTATTTGATGAAAACATATATCATTGAGTATTTTGTATATAATATTTTTTGGCCATTTATAAATTTATAAAAGTTATTGTAAATTTATTCCGAATTTAATAATTAATTTCTATGTACTTTGAACATAATCTACGTTCTTTTTAATCTTTCCCACAACTCCCATTATAAGCGGTGGAAGAATGCACTGTTGGGTCGCCGCATCTTTGACCAGCTGTCTGATTTTGCAAAAATCTATGTTCCAACTTCAATTGTTCTTCACAACTATCATAGGATTTCTTGTGTATTAATTTTATGCGATATAAATTAATAATTATCGAACTAAACAGTTTAAGTGTATAATCTTTAAGTCGAACAAACTGGTTACTCCAATAATGAGTGACCTTGTCGTATGTTCGAGTCCACCCACATACGTGCACGAGTCATATAATTGTCCTGAGATTGAGTCTTATGTCTTTATTCAATTCTCGAACCTATAGTCTCGTTTTTGTAGTGGACCTAATTCGTTACGTGATATTATATGTACGTTCCAATCAGATATTTTGAGGTATCGTTTAATATAGGTAAAAACAAAATTATATAGTCACTTGAACCAGATTAAAAAATACAATGGGAGTATAAACTTAGAATAATCGAGCTCCAACTAAAATACTTCCTTTCTTGTTCAAGCAAACTTTCCAACCACTTGGAACAGTTAATGGCTTCTCTTCTGCCTGTTTGGATTGATCTTGAGTAGTTTAATCCACCATTTCCATCAATTTTGAAAAAAAAAAAAGGTATTTATTCATCTGAATCTCACTCAAAATTTAAAGTGTCCAACAATACGTTACAACAAAAGTTGAATCAACTAAAAATTTACAGACCATAAAGCTTTCTGCAATGGCAGGAAGAACTGTAAAAGAAAGCAATGCAGAGGGGATGGTCAGACGAGAACTTTAGGAGGTAAACCTAAAGGTTTGGCAAAGAAAGAAGGGTTTTTATCTCCGGCCATTATTACAACAAACTTCTGATCAGAATTAACACCTTCTTCTTTTTCTCCGTTCTCTTTCTCTGCTGCTCTTTTTCCGCCATTAATGGCGGAATCTGAGGCGGAAGCTTTTTGCAGAGCGCATAACAGCATGATCAGAGCCAGTGCAATGAGAACGACGATCAGAGATAAGCTTCCAAATAGATATGGAATTGGAGAACTCCAGTTTCTTAGCTGCTCTGCTTCAGAAGAATTCCTACTCGTCGAATTGCTTGATGAAGAAGAACTCATTGTTTTCCACCCTCTTTTTTAGTGGGGTTTGCTTACTTATGCGGTGTTTATGATTTGCATTTATAGAAAATAGTTGTTAGATTTTGAGAAAGTGTAATTACTAAATTACCCTTTCATCATATAAGACTCTTAATTCACTCCGGGAAAAATGATCATTTTTTTTTTTCATTTGATATTATTCTACGAATCCAACCAAGTAGCAGATATCTCGTTTAAGGAATCAATTGTGCTAGATGTTCGAAGTTTTACGTGTGATAGAAAGACATAACGTTACTTGAATGGTCACGGTGATGCTGACGTACATTAAAAATAAACTGTGGATTTTATCGATTATTTTTAAAGAGAAAATACTACACAAATAGTACATGTAAAGGGTATTTGATGGTAATTAACTATTTTGAAATTCCAAAAAAAATAAGAAAAAAAGAGAGGGTATTTTGGGTAAATTGTAAATGAGCATATATCCATCTCACATTGATGAAGCAACCACTAGGAAAAGGAAATGAATGTGATTTTTCTCCCTTGGAAGGCTTCTGCTTATCCTTCACTGGGTCCCACTCAAGATTTCTAAGTTTGTTTATTTATTTGAATAATTATACGTTTATTTTTTTGAAATATTCGCTAACGGGTCAAAAATTAACTATTACAGTTATAAATAATTAATCTATTACATTAATTGTACCGTTCTTCCGTAACTATTTTAAGATAGTATAATAAAAGAGTAAACGTAAAATTATTCTGTATACTTTTATTTTTATTTTTTGCAATTTTATAGTTTAATTAAAGTGACATGGTTAGATAATGAGTCACACCCATAAAAATGTTACTTCATTAATACTCTAGAAATCTTTAAATATAATAATTGTATTTTGTTTCTTAAAGAAAAGAGACTGCCCAATTTTATTTTATTTTTTTTTAAATCTCATGTGTTGTGTTTAAGCTCAAAGATTGCGTACAGGCAAGTTGTTATATTATTATTATTATTATTATTCAATTATGTCTACTTTAACAAATCTTGCTAACCTAAGTGTGTGTTCAATGTCAGAACTTTATTTGCCTTAGCTCTATAATGTTAAACCGAAAACCTAATTTCCACATCGTTCATCCATCTCAAAAAACAAAGAGAATAAGAACAACATACCTGATTGTAGAATAGCGAGTCGGATACGAAGATCTTCCGTTTCTCTAGAGACTTCACAAAAACCCTATCTCAAAGTGCTTATGAAACGATGACCATAACTTTTTTGTAAGTCTTGAGTGAGTAATTACCATTTTACATGTCACATGATGTGTAATTACCTCTATGTATCTACTCATATAATTATTCATATTATCTAATATACTCTAAAATCTATCTTAATCTCTCAACCTTTCTACTCGTAGTTTCGATATAAATACACGTAAATTACACGATAAAAAAATTCCACTTTCTCGAATATACAATTACATGAAAACCCATCACTATCCTTTAAACCCCATATTATACTACTATGATACTACAAATCTTAATGTTTTAAGAAGAATTTGCTAGAAGCCTCATCTATGGATATTTGACCTAAAAATTAAACAAAAAATAAGTTTTATTACCTGGGACCTGAGAGCTCCATTGCTTGAACTAGTAGGGAAGAGTCGTCGGTGAGATCGGAAAATCGATCGGAGGAGGAGAATTCGTGAGGCTTGCCCTTTGTAGGGTCGATTTTCTGAGAAGCCTCCCACCTCACAGCAAGACCATCCCCTTCAAGCATTCTCACAACTTCAGACATTTTAGGCCTGTGGACAGGAAGATATTGGGTGCAGAGGAGAGCCACTTGAACCATTTCCTCGAGCTCGATCCGATCATAATTGCCCTTCAAATCCTTGTCCACGAGCACCTCGAGTTTCTTTTCTTGATGTATTTTTCTCACCTGAATCATTGCTTAATGCTTAATTCAAATGAATTCAAGGCAAGGAAATCAATTTTTAGAGAAAGTTGAGATTACCCAATCAAGAACTGCTCCTTTCTGATTAGCTGATTTCCCAAATTCAAGTGCTCTTTGACCTGTAATGAGCTCAAGCAGGAGAATTCCAAAGCCAAAAACATCCGTCTTTTCAGACGACTGGCCCGTTGAAAGATATTCCGGGGCCATGTGGCCCACAGTTCCTCTCACGGCCGTTGTAACGTGTGAATCTTGATGATCCAAAAGCTTTGCCAATCCAAAATCTCCGACTACAGCTTCACAATACTCGTCTAGCAAAATATTAGCGGCTTTTACGTCCCTGTGTATTATTTTCGGATCACATTGCTCGTGTAAATACAATAATCCCCTTGCTGCCCCTATTGCGATCCTCTTCCTCGTCGCCCATTCCAATATTGGCTTTCCTACAACATCGTTTAGAATGTATTTTAAATGGACAACATCATCTGTCGTGTTGATATCACATAAGATATCATGATTTAGAGCGATATAGTTGACATCTATAATTTCGAGAGCCTAGAATCGCTCGGCCTAATTTCTTCTCTCACCAGAGTCGGTATATCTTTCCTACTTTATTATTCTATTTATACATCTCAATCACAACTGTTGTTTCTAAACTAATGTACCTAACTATTTATCTAATTTAAGAAAGAGGTCTTTCAGAAGTTACCTTTAAGACGAGAGGCTACGCTTCCGTTTGGCATGTACGGATAGACGAGGAGTCTTTCGGTGGGCGTTATACAAAACCCGTATAGTCTTAAGAGATTTCTATGAACAGCTAGGCTGATCATCTCAACTTCAGTCTGAAACTGTACTTCACCTCCAATGGCGTTACCATCTTTGAGCCTCTTCACAGCTACTATACCTCCATCACTGAGAATTCCTTTGTACACATTTCCAAATCCTCCTTGTCCGAGTATGTTTTTGCTGCTGAAATTTCGAGTCGCTATTTGAAGCTCCCTGAATTGAAACCTCTTAAGGTTTCCAAGATGGGTCTCCTCGTGATTTCGGTCTGTCGTCAATGTCAAAAGAAACTATTAATGATGCATAAGCTTTTAGGATTAAATGTGATTTTCTTTTCTCTCGCATACCCTTTACATCAAAGAAAATTTGTTTGTTGTATTTATGTTTCCACCATAGAAACAGTCCAAATCCAAGAGAAATCAAACAGAGGCAGGTGAGAGTGGAGGCGATTGCAAGGGCCATTTTGTGTTTTTTCGGTCTGTTTGGCGATAAATCAGCTTATGAAACAGAGACAAAAAAAGGTCAGAATTAGAATTTGGAATTAAGAAGATGGTTGGGGATAGTTTAAGGTAGAAGAAGTAGAGTATGAAAGAAATGGAGTTTAGAGGAACATACATTGAGATCTGTTCAAATTCATGGACATTGGCATTAGAGTTGTGCTGCATTCAGCTTCAGACCCTGTAGCACAGATCAGAGGATTTCCAACAATGCTGAAACAAAAGAAGAAAGATGTTGGTGGGAAACTCAACTTCTAGAGAGAGAGAGAGAATAAGCAGAGAAGAGAGAGAGAGAGAGAAATACTTGAATGTTTTGCTTGGAAATCTGGGGACAGGGCCAGTGAGATTATTGTAGGATAAATCACTGCATTAACCAAGATAAAAGAGGAGGTGAAATCATCTTCCACAGATATTAGACTAAATTTATGAAAATGGCTGAAAAATTAAGCAGAATGAAGAAACTTACAGAAAAGCTAGCTGAGTCATGTTTGCCAAGTTCATAGGAAATTGCCCAGAAAGACTGTTATTATTTAGCCTCCTGAAATCAACACCGAAAAAATAAAATTCAAACATGAAAAACAGAAGAAATTTGAGTAAATGAACAAAAACTTACAAGTATTGAAGATTTCTAAGATTACTCAGAGAAGAAGGAATTTCTCCATTGAAGAAGTTATTCGAAAGATCAAGTGTATGAAGCATTGAAAGCTTCCCAATCTCAGAAGGAATTGGACCTGTTATATTGTTGTTCTGTAAAAGCCTGCAAAAATTTTCAAAACCCCTCATCTGATCGCCATTAATGACTGAAAAAGAAGCTCGCAGAGCTCTACTTAATTTTCTGTACTTACACTATCTGAAGATTTGTTAGGTTTCCTATGCTTGGAGAGAGAGTTCCAGCTAAATTCTGGCTTGGAGTTCCCCTGCATCAGAAATTACTCAATTTTGGAAATTCTAAACCAGATTTATCAATTTTTTCTTCATTTTCTGTAGTTTTTTTGTTTCGATTACAGAAATGGAAGGAATATTTACAGTCCAATCACGAAGCTCTCAGCTGAACAAGTGACCATAGTCCAGCTACATGGATCGACTGAGTCTCCATCCCAGTTTTCAAGAACTCCATGAGGATCTTTGAGAGAAGCTTTTATACCCATTAATGCTTGAACTGAAATCAACACAGACAACAGATACCCACATGAAATCTTCCATTTTTCTAGAGAAAGATGGAAGAAAGAAGAAGGATTTCTCGAAATTTACCTTCAAAGTTTTCACCTTTAGGAGACAACAATGCGTCTGCAGAAGTCCAAAACAAGAACAATACCACAAAACAGATAATCTCTTCTCTTATCTTCATTCCCAATAACTTTCAGAAACACAATCCCAGAAAAAGGAAAACAGAAACTCTAGGTCTGGCAATCGCTATTCAGAATCCTAATCCTGAAATGGTTTTACCCTCAGGAACCCATCTCTGCTTCCATTTCATAATCTTCCTCACCCAATAATCTTTTGTCAGACTTGATTAAACAACTGCTCCTTTTTCTGGGTAGCATAAAGAAGAGAAGCATGCTTGTCATTTAGGACAGTCAGTGGTGAGCAATATGATATAGAATAAGGATAATTTTTTTTTTAAAATCTGGAAAAAAAAAGAGAAAAAAAATAGGAAACTTCATTGATTATTCAGTATATTGCCTAGACTCAATCAAGATGGTCTTTTTTATTTTTTAATTATAATAAATACATCTTGTCATGAAAGAGAAAGTAGTAAGAACAGAATCATATGAAAGTATATTCATTCAAACCAAAAAAAAAAAAAATCCAATATTTATATAAATGGTCAGAAAATCTAAGTAAAAACCACGAAACCCAATTCTCAAAAACAAATATTTCACTAAATTAATGAAAAGTAAAAAAAAAAAAAAAAAATTGGTTTTTTTAAGAACAGTGCAACAAGGGAATCCAACATTCTTAGAGTTTGGCCACGGAGTAAAAACACAAACAGAACTACTTTCTTTTCCAAATTAATTGAGAATTCGAGAATCTCGAGACAAAAACACTTGGGGCTCGACTTTCGTCGTGACTTTGGATTTGGTCACCAAATCTATGCAAAACTACATATTTTAAATAATGTTGTAATTTAAGGTTTTGTTCTATAAAATGCTCCTGCCAGAGTATTGGTCGATAAAAGATATTTATGTTCGGAAAAGCGGCTTAATGCATTAGATTTTCATCAACCCTAAGTTTATGGTATTTCTTGAACTTTAATCTTTTTTTTTTGAGATATTTTAATATTCAAAATTCCAGGTTGGAAGAAACAAAAAGAGTAAAATGCAGATTTTAAGGAAGAAATAATAAAATATTTATATTGGTTTTGGAGGGTTTGCTTTATTGATTAAATAAACCCACAATTATGTAATAATTAAAGGCAAAAGCTGCCACTCCTTTTCTCTCTCTAGACTCTCACTCTTTCTCTCTCTAAATAATGAAAAGTACTGTTCTACTTCTACCATCATGGCAAGTGAGCATTTGAAGGACACAAGTCATTTTCAATTTCACCGTATTATAAAAATTAAAAATTATATATATAAAATAAAATAAATTGTAATATAGTTTTAAACCATTTTTTAAAATAATAAAAAAATCTAACAATTTAATTGCAATTTGGTAATTTTTGGTTTAGAAACAATAATTAAATATTTAAAATATTACTTTTAATTTTAATATATAATTAAGTGAAAAAAGCATCCAAAGAAAACAATTTCCAAGTGAGAGAGAGAGAGAGATTGACCCAGAAGAAGAGGAGAACATGGAAATTTAATGACTGAAAATGACAAAACTATCCACAGATGAAATCTCAAAATACAAACAACAGCTAGGCACTATTGTCTTAATGCAAGACAGATCTATTAATTTTACTGAAAACAAATTATATTATTTAATAAAAACAAAATATTTTTAAATTTTTACTAATTTATAATAATCAATCTACGTGTTATTTTATTATTTCATTGCCACCGACAATAGAGAATAATGTTATTATAAGTACGTATAATTCACAAGAATCTCGACTCGGGATCTCATCTCAACCAATAAAATTTTGACACGAGACAACATTTTTGTATAACGAACGTATATTCACAAAAAAAAAGGGCACCATAAAACATCGAACATGGATGAAATAGACAAGATATGAAATTATGAACCCTAATTAATCCCTATAAATATTCTAAAAATCAAAAATAATTTTATCAAGTTTTTTTATGTCCAAATATTAATTAATTAATTAATTTTTAAAAAAAATAAAAGTAAAAAGAAAGGAATAAGACACAATTATAATGTCTAATATCTTGTCCCATGAGTGAAAAGACAACTCTTTTGGAATTTCTTTAAAAACTAACAAAGAATTTCAGTCCTTGGAATAAATATTAAGTGCAAAGTCTCACTTGTAGGGCAAGGTAAGGTACCTTCTAATGAGTGGCAAATTTTGCTCAATTTTAATTTTAATTTTAATTTTAATTTTAACATAATTAGTTATTTTTAGCCAATTCCTTTTTTAGTAATAACTGTTTAACTTCAAGAGAAGTATTATTTATTTATTAAAAAAAATAAAGCTATTATTTGTATGGCCCCTTCTGTCACCGCTTACTACAACAACCAAGGAAAAAAACAAGGGTAAAGTGCATAAAAAAGCCTTAAGTATGTAAAAAGGGCAAAAAAAAGCTCCAAGTCTTGAAAATGCAAAATAAGGGTCTGCGGGGGACCGATCACCCCCCGCAGAGGGTGGGGCGGGTACCCGCCCCCGCAGAGGGTGGGGCGGGTACCCGCCCCCTCACGCGGGTACCCGCCTACATCATTATCTGCTTTTTTAATCCTCAAAGTTTAGTTTGGATATGGAGAAAGTGAAGCAAGGCTTCGTCTTTCTCGAGGCCAAAGAACTGGATTGGAGCGACGGAGGAAGTGAGGTGTTGATCGAAGAGAAAGAAGCAGATAATATTGGTCAGACTGATCGAATCTGGCATTAAAGAGCGGGAGCAAGAGAAATACTGGAGAAGAGTTCTTACTTCTACGACACGTCCAATGGAGAAAGGAAGCAATTAGACGAACAAAAAAGAAAATATTTTGAGGAATCCATTGATGAAATGGAATCTGATGGTCTCAAAATAATTGCGTTTGCAAACAAGCAAGATGAAGGCGAAAAAGATCTAGTAAAGACATGCTGCAAACAGACGAAGGAAGCCATCAAAGAATGTAAAAATGGCGGTATTAAGATTGCGTTGCTTACCCAGGACAGTTTATCCCAAGCGGAGGAGATAGTTCTCAGACATGGAATCATCAACGAAAACTCAATTGATCAGCTGGTCATCGATGCTGAGACATTTCGCAACTATAACTCCGAACAGAGAATGCGAATAGTGGATAAAATTTGTGTGTTGGCGAACTGTCTCCCTCGAGACAAGCTTCTTCTGCTCAAGAGCCTGAAAGAAAAGAAGCAAATAACAGCGATGGTGATTTTTAATGCAAACAATATTCCGGCAGTGAGAGAAGCAGACGTGGGGATTGCATTGGATACTCACAGCACCAGTCTGGCTAAGGAGAGCGCTGACATAATCATAAAGGGCTGCTATTTTAGCTGTTTGGTGACCATTATCAGCTATGGCGGCAGCATTTTCTTCAACACCCAGAAGCAGATTCAAGCAGAGATCACTGTGTTGGTTTCAGGAATGCTAATTACCCTAGTAGCTTCCGGCATTTCGAGCAGTGGTCCCATATCAGGAATTCAGTTTGCATGGGTTTGCTCTCTTGTCGCCATTGTTGCTGGGGTGGGTCATTTGACGGACTCTTCCGGTGGAAAACTGATGAAGCAAACCCCAAGAAAACGGCGAATCTCGCTGGTAACGAAAGGGATGATTTTCACCATAGCCCTTCACGCGGGTACCCGCGTGAGGGGGCGGGTACCCGCCCCACCCTCTGCGGGGGGTGATCGGTCCCCCGCAGACCCTTATTTTGCATTTTCAAGACTTGGAGCTTTTTTTTGCCCTTTGACCATACTTAAGGCTTTTTTATGCACTTTACCCAAAAAACAAATGCAAGTACAATTATTTCTTCTCCAGTAAATATTCCAATGTTTCAGTAAACTTTTAATAAATTTATTTTCTTTAATATAAAATATATATATATTTGCAACTATTTGAATTTTTAAATGGAATAAAGAGATGATTCGAGATATTCACGTATTTAATATATTATTTATATTTTTAAATAATAAAAAAAAGAGAGATTTAGAAATGTGATTGACAAGAAAAGGAAAGAGATATATATATATATATATATATATATAGAGAGAGAGAGAGAGAGAGAGAGAGAGAGCTTGTTTGAGGGAAACATGCTGTCTCGCTGTCTGCTGTGTATTCTCTGTTCTTCACCTTTCCTCTTTTCTTTTCCTTTATTTTACTTTTCTATTCATTGGTATTTTTATGTCCTATCTCTCTTCTCTTCATTTTTTTTTTACTTTTTGGAAAAAAGAAAAACAGGAAAAAAAAGAGATTGACAAGTTCCTTTACCTGTCAGCAATGGTGGTCCATGAGGAAGCCCAGCTTTAACTTTTACAGAGTTCCATGGTGGAGAAACCTTGCCTCCCTCCAAGGTACATTTACCTAAACACGTTCTTTGCTGAAGAGATAAGGTGGGGATTCCTGGATTCCATCTGTTCATCATGACATGGCTGATTAAAAAAAAAAAAAAAAAAAAACAAGTAAAAATAAATGCAACTTTGTCAAATAATTTATCCATTCGAGTAATGTCATATCTATACTCAAATCGAACAAGTTCTATACGTGTAACTACTTGTACTATTCTTTCAATGAATAAACAACAAGTGATAATATAAAATCAGAGTGTACATCTAGCATTACTCGTACCGACAATTCAAGAAAAAGACTTGATCAGATGATCACAAATAAGATGAATGGTCTGATTTTATGCTCTACCATGTAAGCCCTTAATTTCACCGGTAAACTTCGAGGCCCGAAACGAGAATGCATAAATTTATCTAGAAATTGGTCCCCTCCCACCCCCGCAACCAAACTCAACTTGCTGTACAGTTGATATGCACCATGGCAAGTGGAAGTGTAGGATGTAGCAAAAGCTACTAATCATAGAAAAATGATGGCCTCTCTTCACACAGCCTGTAACAGGCAACTGCTGTCTCTTGTTTTCTGCCTAAACTCCAAGACCCATCACAGGGATTTTGATTTATCATTCAACAAACCATAAAAAAACACTTCTTAATTTCCCATTGTCCTCCACAATTTTCCATCTTCATATAAAATGGAGCAGAATGAATGCATACATACCTCATGACCTGTTTGGTCGCACTCATCGCGCTTTGTTTTCTGATGAGTCCTACTCCATCTGACTGCCAGTTTGGCAAACCTGTCACAACCCCATATGGCTTCTGCATCAACAATTTAACCCTGCAGTGGATTTAAACAAGCAGCAGCTGTAAGAAACACCCTTTTCATAATATCTAGACTTCAGCAACAAGTCCAGCTATCAAACAATCACTTGCTGAATCCAAACAAAGTACTTATGTAGTGTAGTAGGTCTATGAACTCCACAGATTCTACTAATAAAACAAAATGACCAAGTGAAATGAAAGAACAGTAAAATTTTCACATATTCCTAGGGGGGTTGTACAGTGCAGTGTATTCAAAGCTTGTGCATTTCTTTACATATTCTAATGTTAAAGCATTATGTTGAGAAGAAAAACTATAGGTAAAATTTCTGGTCCCCCACCTTCCCCTCTATTATCAAAGAAAACAAAATTGAAAACCTAAACCCAGCTACATATATGAGTAACTTACCGATACATAGCAGCTTGAACATCAGCTGTCCATTTCTCTCGCTCCTTTGTCATGGGAGTTGGGACCAATTTCGTCTCATGGGCATTGATTGATAAGACCTAGCAGGATATATAGTTATACTAGCTGAAAGCAATAGAAATTAGAACTTCAAAAAATTACAAATTTATGGAAGCTTTACAGTACAGTTTTCTGTAGTCCTGAAAAAAAGTATAAAAATCAGACTAACTAGATCCAAAAATATAGTTTAATGAAATTTCATGCTTTGGCTTTAGAAAACCAAATTTGGCCTACAAGCAAAGTCATTCTTGAACCCATTTTCTTGAAGTCTCATAACTCTGGTATTTTACGCGCTGGGGTGGGGGCACCAAGAATATTGATTATGTATCTTCTGCATATAGACTGCACCTTCCCTTCTTTCAATAATAATAAGAAGAAAAAGATAACAATCAAATTTATAATAAGAAATCTAGTAACTAAATAGGACTTCATTTGACCAACTAGACAACCAAAAACCCAAAAAAAAAAACCATTAGTCCAGACACAGCATGGTATGATTTCGACTATTACGTTAATATTTCCCTACAGGAATGGTTTCAAATAGTTGGCATTTTTGTTAAATGAATAGAGAAAGATCAAGTGAAATTCTGTTGGACTGAAGAACATGAAGGGATCAAAAGAGGTCATGCCGTGAAGTATGAAAACAAACTAGGCAAAAAAATGAGGTATAGAAACTAAGAGGTGCAGTAACTAATGAAACTGAGAGTTCTGCTATTTGTACTCCACTAAATCACACACGGCCTTCAAAACAAGCAGATGTGTTGTAATCAAATCTTCCATGACACAATGTATAGAGAAAAACAGGGGAATAGGAGTGTGCAACTGCCTATTCCAACTGAAGATCACAGCTAAACTGTAATTTAACCTTCAAGAATCTACCAATCAAAAATAACAATATCAGCAGGCTTTAATATTAAAATCAGTAAAACTATAGCACATTCTTCTTTGTAAATGCTAACAAAAGCAAACTTAAGTGAAACAACTGGATATATACCCTCAAATCCAAAAGAGTTTAACAAAATTATTTTCCGCCCAATAAAAGTGAGAAAAATAGCAGAACAAATAGAGTTTAACAAAAGCAGCAAAAGAATAACACTCAATCTTTCATCATTTAACAACACAAACAAGACGGTGAGAGTGAAAAGCCTTGAAAAATTCAAATTCGTAAAATTTTATTTTCCACAAAAGGATTGTCAAAATCCACTATTCAACACATTGGGCTGCGAGACAAAAGAAATATATGCTTCAAAATTTTTCTTATGAAAATTGCACATTGAACTCAAACTACAATAAGACTATCCTATGAAGCCTAAGAAGCAGCAGCATTCATGAGAGCACCAACTTCCACAGGTTTCTCTGAAGAAAACAGGTTCAAAACATCGGCATGGTTACGGATGTAAGCTGGGCATTTAGAAAGGAAATCTTGAGCATCACCGAGCCTTTTGGCTGTGAAAAATGCTTTAAACATACGGAGGAACACTGAAGTAGCTGGAAACTTCTGTGAAGTCATCGCCTTTAAAAGGACAATGGCGTCTTCGCCAGTTCCATGTTTCGAAACATACTCAATTATTGGGTCAATATATGGTGGAAATCCATGATTTTTCATCAATGGCAAAAGTTTCAAAGATTCTTTAAAACCCCCTTGCTCCAGCAAATTACTTATAATTATTTTATAGGTTGCATGCCATGGCATTAAATTCTTCTCGTTGACTAGATCGCAAAGAAAAATACTTGCATCAGTTGCCCTTTTTTTCTTGCAATAAGCACTAATTAACAAGTGAAACGCATAACCAGCAGAAGATGTCCCATCTTTAACAACAATCCTTCGAAAACAATCAGCAGCCTCATCAAGATTTCCAGCCCGGCAATGTCCCTCAATCAAAGATGCCCGGGTCTTGTAATATGGATCTTTTCCAGAAGCTTCTATATTATCCATGAACTTATACGCTTCATCCTTTTTGCCGGCTTTAGTATACCTAAATGCTATTTTACTCTGCAATTCCCCACTGACTACAAATCCAACTTTCTCTAACACCTCCAAAACTCGATTCAACTCCCCAAATCTACCAGAATTGTTCAAAGACCTGACAACTGCAGTAATCATTGAATTCGATAATACATTCCCATTGCTGATAAAATTTTGAACAACCCTTGAAAAAAGACTAATATTTAAGTCTTTGTGCACCAATATCTTTCTCATTAAAAACGTACAACAATGTACCGAAGGTTTATTATCTCCAGCCATTGCAAACTCGTACAGCATCACAGCATCCTCAATCATTTTACTTTTACAAAATCGCCCCAGCACCTTCAGATATGTTTCCACTTCCATTTCATACCCACTGCTCCTCATTTCACCAACAACTTTCCAGAATCTGTCAGAACAATCTTCCCTTCCCAGTATTCGTGCCATTGCATTATATGTAAGTTCATTATGCTTAAACATCTCATTTTCATCGATCCACCGAAAGAATATTAGGGCTTTCATTGGCTCCGTTTCAAGATTTTCCAGTATATCTTTCACCATATCACTGGACCAGGTAATATTTAAATCTTTTATTTGTCTCTCTACATCATCCCCCCACACTTTAGTCCTCTTGCACAACCTCAAACAAACTTCCTCTGCCGTGTTTCTCATGGATCCCGAAGCAAATACATCTCTCAACCTATTAACATCGTTCTCCATATTGGCCTTCTCAAATGTTTCAAACATCTTATCGCGAACAGCTTTCGATATCCCGAAGCCCTTTTTCTTCATTGCATCAGTCAAATCCCAAAACTCATTAAAAAGCCCATTACCACCTAGAATACTTAACATCGAGTTATATGATTTGGAACTCAGTCTCGCACCTTCATTCTGCAATACCCAATTAAAAAACCTCACTGCAACATCCGGGCTAGACTCGAAGCTCCCTAACACCTTCAACACCAATTCGTGGCTAATGACAACACCACTCAACTCTAAGGATTTTTTAATTTCATCGAAATCACTAGATTTACTGAAAACATCTGATACAATCACGTGATCGGACTCGTTCTGTTCAAGCGCAGGCTCGGATGAAAACCCTCTTTTAATATCATTTCCAGAGTTAATTCTATTAAATTGAGAATCCAACATTGAGATAGACGCCGTGTGTTCCGAAAAATGCTTACGAAGCAGAGAAGAGAAAAACCGAAACGCTTGATGATTGGAATCGTACTTTACCTGGAAACAACTAGATCGAGAAGCGACGCAGAAATGTGAACGAACTGGAGCTCGTAAAAGCAGCAGACGCCATGAGTGCCTCATCGTATTAGGGTTAGTTTGGGAACGAAGAGAACGGTGAATGCAGTGAGAGTTTATAAATTTTATTTAATTTTGAAATAATATCAAAAATTTTAAACCCTTGTCTTAAGTCTCCTGTTCAAACTTATTCGTATTATTTAGGAAAAAGTTCAATTTAGCCCCCAACGTATAGGGTCAGTGGTCATTTGACCCCTAACGTTTATTTTTGACCTAATCAAACCCTATCGTATAAAACGTTTGCAATTCAAACCCTCCCGTCAATTTTTCAGTTAGATTTAACAGATGACCTTTCAAAATGATTAAACTACCTTTCTCTCTCTCTCTTGCTGTCTGCACTGAGATGCCAAATCCATACATTTACATCTGTTTTTACTTCCACGGCCGTGCTGCATTATCGCTCCCAACAAAAATTCGACAAAACCCACTTCCTAACAATAATTTCTTTCTACAATTCTCGCCTGAAATCAAAAGTGATTTCGACATTCACCCGTAAAAATAGGGAACGAAGAAGAAGATGGCAAGCTCAATGCAGAGAAGAGCATCTTCAGCTCTTCCTCTGCTGAGTCTTTTCCAATGGAGAAATTCGAAACCGTGGGGATGGTTTCACCATATATGGATGGCATCTTCGCCATGGATACGACTGACCTCCACCACGCCCCGTCGGCATTTATAGAATCTCACGTCAGAGATTATTCTCCGGTTCTTAATTTCCAGGATGTGAAATATGTTGTTTACGTTGAATCCACCAAGCTCTGGGCAATTTCAGCCCTTGCTTTCAATATTTTGTGCAATTATGGGATTAATTCTTTCACCAATATCTTTGTTGGCCATATTGGAGATTTGGAGCTTTCTGCAATTGCTATCTCTTTGTCTGTCATTGCCAATTTTTACGGGTGAGTGTCGAAATCACTTTTGATTTCAGGCGAGAATTGTAGAAAGAAATTATTGTTAGGAAGTGAGTTTTGTCAAATTTTTGTTGGGAGCGATAATGCAGCACGGCCATGGAAGTAAAAGCAGATGCAAATGTATGGATTTGGCATCTGAGTGCAGACAGGAGAGAGAAAAAGAGAGAGGTAGTTTAGTAATTTTGAAAGGTCATCTGTTAAATCTAACTGAAAAATTGACGGGAGGGTTTGAATTGCAAACGTTTTATACGATAGGGTTTGATTGGGTCAAAAATAAACGTTAGGGGCCAAATGACCACTGACCTCATACGTTATGGGTTAAATTGAACTTTTTCCTATTATTTATCTATACATGTACAATCTAATTTTTTAATAGGGTTAAAATCAACCTCGAAATATGGTAGTTTAAAAAAGAAAAAAAACTACTCACAGTATTAACCCTAACAAAACAAACCTTAAATTATCAAAAACTAATCAAAAAAATCTATGGCGGTCAACCAATAACTCCCGTTCTACATTTTACACATAGAACGGGAGACCGTTCTCCAACAGTGGCCCCCCGTTCTCTACGCGGGGGTCTCCACCACCCAACTTATCCCCACGTAAAACGGGCGACCACTATTGGAGAACAATCCTCTGTTATCTTACAGCGCAGCCCGTGACCAACAAATAATTGATCATGGGCGGGCAAATGGTCCCCCGTTCTCTCTAGAGTGATCTTCCGTTCTTTCGCCCGTGATCAATTATTGGCTGATCACGGGCTGCGCTGGAATGGGGGACCATTCTGGGAGAGTGGTTCCTCGTTCTCCCACCCTATTTAAAGTCTCGTTCACCTTATATTCTGTAACGCCCCGAGTTTTCTAAACTCAGTTCGTTATTCATAAACCCGAACATAACTAGGAGATTTTGGACCAATTTAAAACTTCACTCGAAAGTCAAAATTTGAACGTTTGTTAAAGACATAAAAACTTGCAGCGGAAAATCTTTGAGCAAAGCAAAGTTAAGCAAAACTACAAAACAGTGTTCGAATAATCGGTTAAAATAGTAAGAATTTATTGAATGAAAGCTTAAGCGTAAAATACTCAAAATTCGTAAAAAGTCAAACGCATCTGCCGCTAAACAAGGTCAACGAAAAGGGGCAGAAAAAAACCGAAGGCTTCCACCGATGACGTCAGCCGGAGGAGTCATTCTTCCAGCATCAGTCGATCGCAAAACGACAAGTTTTGCTACTCGCATCTACCGATGACGTCAGCCGGATGATTCGTTCATCCAGCCTTTGCCGATCACAAGACGACAAATCTTTTACTCACGTCTTCCGGTAGGTAAAATACTCGACATCATCCAGTTACAAAACGACAAAAGACTTTTACCTTCATCAGCCGATGGATAAAACACTCAGCATCATCTAGTTACAAAATGACAAATTTTCTACTTTTATCTTCCGATGGCTTCCACTGAAGACATCATCCGATGATTTTACTGAAGACATCTTCCGATAGTCAACAGAACAACAACTTTATATAACAGCTCATCGAGCATTTTCTCTCTACACAAAGAAAGCTCTGACTACCAAAAGAATTTGAACATTTTACTAAAAATCGATCAAAACTATTTAAATCCGTGTATTACTCCAAACTTTAGTATACACCACTATTAAATCCAACAGAGTATCATTATCAGAAAAGTCTCAAATTGAGTTCAAACATCAAAAACTACCACTGTCATAGAAACTCACAACATACTTAAATTGAATCATAGTTCACTAAACCTTCTCATCCACTGACACCAGTTAAACCGCCTCATCAGTTTACCAGGCCAAAGCATGAATGTACTCCTCCAACCTCATCTATTCATCTGTGCACTCAAAAAAATTACTTGCAGTATCTTCAACACCTACATCACAAAACTCATCTATTAGCCTAATGCTAAGTAAGTAAAGCAGTAATGAAATGAAATGCTGAAACATAAATTCCTAATCATGCAATTTCTACTTTTTCATCTCAGTTGCATTCACATTCATTCATAAACTGATATGATCCCTCGGTTCCCTTGGGAGTGGGATCAATCCTCCCAATGTTATACATCCTCTACTCGATTAAGGGGCGGATGAATTCCCTTAATAGCTGATCTGATCCCTCAGTTCCCTTGGGAGTGGGATCAATCCTCCCAATGTTATAAATCCCTTCATAAATTAAGGGGTGGATTAGTTCCCTTAATAGTTTGTCTGCCACATTCAGCTCACGCCTTACCATTCCTTACATGGAAATTCATTTTCGTAATCTTAAAAAAAAAACATGATGCATGACATACAAACTCATTCACACGATACATAATCCTATTGTTTTGTGATGTAGGCCCGAAGGCACATGCATATTTCACTTACTTGGCTCTCCTAGAAATCGCTCGGCTGTAAGCTACTTTAGAAGCTCGCTCACCTAAGTTCATAATAGAACATCAATCAAACCTTCACTAAACTTTACCAAAAATTAACTAGAAGAACAAGGAAACCAGTTTGGAACTCTACTACTTGCACATTCCCATTCATCCCAAAAACCCGACCCTACTCTCATCTACAGCATCATTGAAATCCTCACATTGTACTCCCTCAGTTATCTAACTGCTAAAACGCAAGAGAATGAGGAAAAACGTACCTAAGTTGGTAGAGAATCGAGCAAGAAAATCGCCTAGAGAGCTCTGCTGCTTGAGCTGAAAACCCGAAAAGGAAAAGTATGAAATGGTGGCGGCTACAGTGCATTAAACCCAACCTCTTTCCTTAAATAGGTTATCCACTTAAAATTTCTAATTACCCTTATGCCCTTGCCTAATCATCCATTAATTTAAAAGAATAGAGAATTAGTTTGATAAAACCGGGTGTTACATATTCTCACTACCTCCACTTTCTCTAACCCTCTAAAACCTCTCCACTATTATCTTGCTATGGAGAATTTTTGTTGCATAAGTGATGACGATGGATTCTGATTCACCTAGAGTAGTTGATTTAGACGAGCCAACAACTTTTAATATCGATATGGATTGGTATTCGCACGCCACTTCTGTATATAGTGATCTTCGAGTATTCGATCACTTAGATAGAAATGAAGAAATTGATGTGTATTCGACCTTCAGAACTCTAGACGATGAGCTTCAAACATCAGTCGGTTCAGAGGATGATGAGGTGGAAAGCATACCGGTAAGAGAAGAAATCTCATCAAGTTTTTTTTTGGAAACAATATAGTTATTTAAATGATATTAAAGCGGAAATAGTTGCATATTCTTTGAAAAATAGTTATGGGATCAAATTCATCAAAAGTGACAAGCGGTGACTGCATGCTTCTCAGATGCAAGACAAGCTTACGTTTCAAATAAAGAGTTTGATCGATTCTCATAGTTGTTCGAGAAAAATTGAGAATCGATACGCTAGAGTAAAATGATTGACAGATCATTATCTAGATAGATTCAAAAGTCAACGTATGTGATAAATCTCTTCAATTACTGAAACAGTGAGGAATAATTTGACTGTTAACATTACACTCAATATTGCCAGAAGAGCAAAAAGCGTAGCTCGAACAATTAACGAAGGCAAGGGCGACGAACAATACAAGTTAGTTTGGTCGTATACAGTAGAAATATGTAGATCAAATTTGGGTAGCACATTATAAATACATACTTACAAGATGAGACATGATTCATTGGTATGCCAAAAAATGTATATGTGCATGGCTGCTTGCAAGACAGGTTTGCTGCAGTACGGTCGTCCTATTATCTGTTTAGATTGTTGTCATCGTAAGGGCTCGTGTCCTGGTTAATTACTCACAGCCGTCAGTATTAGTGGCAACGATAGAATATATCTCGTTGCTATTGCCAACCTCGAAAAAGAGTGTACAGACACATGGAAGTGGTTCTTGCAATATTTGAAGCGAGATCTGAACACTGGATCGAGAGCCGGATGGACAATTATTTCGGATCGACAAAATATATAATACATTTTCAATTTTTATTTCAAAATAAGGGCGTTGTGGTAATTATCTTGTTTGATGTTGATTATGTTTTTCTTTTCAATTATTAGTGGTGTAATTGTACTGTATAAATAAATTTTGTCTAGAAGACTAGATTTTAAGTAGGACCGTTTGTGACCCCTCCAGCCTTTCTTGAGAACTTATTTGGAAATGTAATTATGTCTAGAAGATTGTCCAGTACAGTATTTCTTGGAAATTATCCTGATCAGTACTTTCCACGTCATATTGTTTTATGTTGACTCCGTTTTTCTTTCAAATATTAGGGTTTGTTGAAGACTATAGAAGATGAATTTAAAGAAACCGAATATCGCTATTGCCTCCAGCATATGTACGCAAATTTTAAAGGCCAATTTCGGGGCAAAGCTTATAGAGATGCGATGTGAAATGCGGCCAGGGCAACCACAAGGTGACATTTCGAAATAGAAATGAGGAAATTACACCAACTTATCCTGTATGCCCACGCATGGCTTCGAGCAGAAGAGCCTAGATATTGGACTTGTCATGCATTTTCGTCAAATCCCAATTATGAAATGGGATTGAATAATTTGTGCGAGTCATTCAATGCAGTTCTATTGTCGGCTAGGGACAAACCGATCCTTACCATGTTCGAGATAATCTGAAAGTACTTGATGACTCGCATTGTGAAAAAATTTGAGCAGTTAGCCCAATCAATAGGCCTCTTGTGTGCCCACATAAAGAAAAAACTTGAGAAGCTAGAAAGTGCAGCTCAAAATTGGAATGCTCAGTTTGCGGGAGCTGCACGATTTGAGGTCAGCAACGGCTACAAACAATATGTGGTCGACACGAATACAGGTGTGTGCAACTGCACCAGGTGGGTGCTTACTGGAATCCCGTGTGTCCATTCAATTCCATTTCATACATGCATTTCATGAGACTAACACAAGAAAATTACGTACATCGATGCTATCACCGGGTAACTTACCCACAGATGTACTCACAGTTTATTAATCCGTGAGCCGTCCCCAAATATGGCCGCAAATACCAGATCTGAAGGAACTGATGCCGCCCAGAAGATATTGCCAACCTGGTAGGCCGAAGATGAAAAGAGTGCGAGATGTCGATGAGCCGTCAAGTTCGACAATTAGTAGGCGGAACTCAAAGATGTCGTGCGGTATATGTCGACAGAAGGGACACAATAATCGCATTTGTCTTCACCGGGGATCCACTTTAAGCGCTGCTTCTCAAGACACGTTTATGAATTTCAATACATTTCGCTCATAAATACACTGTACATATGTTTTAATATAGTTTTCATTATGTGCAGGAATCTTCTACACACGGCTATGGAAGAAGAAACATATGACTATCGTCGGGCTGTAATTTGTTATATCGACTTTTTCGGACCAGAAGGACATCGCAAAGCTTAATTCTTGCAAGACAAGTTTGAGTACTCCACTCTTTTCATAATGCAATGATTTTACCACATGTTCATTGTCTCTTTCTCTTGGAACAAATCTCATTTAATATATGTTTTGCTCCATCAATCTCGGAAGATCCATCAATGTGATTGAGTACTCCACTCTTTTCATAACCAAACGAAATGTATTTTGACAACTTTTCCAAACCTACCTTACAAACATTAAGTTTTGTGATGTTAAAATACGTTTCATTAGATTATGAAAAGAGTAGAACATTCAATCTCATTGATGGATCTTCTGAGATTGATGGAGCGAAACATATATTAAATGAGATTTGTTCCAAGAGAAAGAGGCGGTGAACATGCGGTAAAATCGTTACATTATGAAAAGAGTGGAGTACTCAATCACAATGTACGTCTATTTTATAATTTAATTCACTAAAATAATAATAAATAATACAAGTGTTACATGAAGTCTGTTGAATATATCGACGGATTTCAGAGCTCTCAGCTACTCTACAGTGGGCACATGAACCTTAGATATAATTATTTATTTCTTTTATAATTATTTAAAAAACCAAAATAAAATTGAAAATATGGACATAGTTTCGTTTGTTTTATAACTCTCATATAGCTATCTTCAAACAATTCTTGCATGTTCAAATCACAAATATATACCAAAAAGCCAGATCCAGTACAAATATAGAATAAATGGTACTGCAGAACAAAAATAAAATGACAAACAGATACTAAATAACCAACAGCCAGATCCACCACATAACCTAAACTAAATGACAAGCATAAAGTAAAGTGCATTAAAATGCATACATGAAATAAAGTTACAAACTAAAATTAAAAGTACATTAACTAAACTACGGTAAGGGTGAGACATCGTCGTCTTCACGCCAACGCTCAAAGGAGTCTGTGATCCGTATTTGGGCCAATCTGAGCTCATTCATCATCTCATCCATCATGTCCCACATTTCCTCCATCTTGTCTCACCTCTGCTCCATTCTGTCAAGCCTCTGCACTCGTGTACTAGCTTCCAGGGGGTACAATAGCGGTGCGGTGGTGGTGGCAGTGGCTAGGGGTGGGCACGGGCCGGTTCAGTTTGGTCCCTAGCCCTGACCAAAACTGGTCCGAATGGTTTTGAGATTTTTATCCTAAAACTGAAACCGGTCCAGGGGGGACCGAGATCAGGCCAAAAATTTCGATCCGGTCCACGGTCTGTCCAGGCTCCGCCCAAGTTATTTAATTTTTTTTTTACGAAAAAATTATAAAAAATGATAAAATTTTAAAAAATAATAAATATAACAAAATAAATGCAACATTGAAAATAAATACAACTATGTAACATACAAACTAAAAGTCTAAATCTAACTATAAAACATTAAAATGAAAAAAAATATAATATCCAAAATAAATCTAAGTATGTAATATACAAACTAAAAGTCTAAATCCAACTATCAAACATTAAAATATAATCTAAGAAACTAAATACAACATAAAAAAAATCCAACTATGTAACATACAAATTAAATGCAACTATCAAATATTAAAATGTAATCTAAGAAACTAAAGTTAACATCCCAAATTTATCCAAGTACATTAAAACTTAAAAGTACAATCTAAATAATAAATCTAAGTACATATTCAATTTCATGATAGCAACCAAGTAATCAATCTAAATAATTGTCACAACCATAATATCAAGTCATCGATATATTATCAAGTACTTCGAGAAAATTATTATCGGAAGGGTCAATGTCAACGACATCTGCAAAATGATAATATTGAAGGCATTAGTTAATCTTAATTTAAAGATAAACATGTAAAACAAATAAATATTAGAATGTTTGAACCTTCTTATATAGGTGTCAATGTCGTAGTACTACTATCTTCTAAATCATCTATAGAAACTTTAAAATGATTGAAAGTTTTGATCCAACTTTGTGAGCATATCAGAGCTTCAACACTTTGTGGGCTTATAGAACTGTGAAAAACGTCATGAACACGACCACCACAACTAAAAGCAGACTCTGACGCCACCGTAGAAATTGAAATGATCAATATATCTTTTGCAATGACACTTAAAATTCGATACTTCTCGGAGTTCCTCTTCCACCACGATAAAATGACAGATCTATCTTGGACAAAAATCTATAACTTCTCAGGCAAATATATATTAATCTCTGACTCAGTAGTTTCATCACCTATCTCAAAAGAATTTTCCGGATCATAAAACATAGAGTACACTGCACTTGAACGAGCTTGCGCCAAAAAACTCATTGACTTTGGAGACCTTTGTTGACTACTGTAAGGAGGCTGGTCTTCATTGGTTGTATCACCTTTATATTCTGTATACAACCTTTGAATTATATTCTCTACTTGCTTTACGTATTCTACAGGTCTTTGACTTCCAAATAAAATGTTTAAACAATGCCGTAAAAATTTTGTTTTGCAGCTTAGATCAAGAACAAGTGCAACATAGGCAAACATGTTTATTTTCTCAAACAATCCCTAATATTTGTCAAATTTTTTAATCATCTCGTTGGCCATTCTTCTCATAGTTATATTCTCGCTGTTACCATATTTCTCAATAGTAATATTCAAATTGCAGACTTCGCCTACGTACATATTTGTTGTAATATGCAGAGAAGTAGAAACATGAAGTGTCATTTTATAAAATGTCTATAAGAATTTAACAAATTCTCGAATGCATCCCTAATCTTCCATTGTGGGTGCACCTTCCACTCGCATTTCTTGCACAAAAGAGCTTTCATTCTCTGTAAGTTTTTCAAATGCCGCTTCAAACTTCTCAGCGTTTGCTAGCATCAAATATGTGAAGTTCCAACGAGTAGGAACGCCGAGCAACAAATTACATTTGCAAGTAATTTTCACTGCATCAACGCAGGCTTTAAACCGTTACAATCTTCCCAGAGAAGACCTTACGTGCTTGACAACTTTTCTTACTCTAGCTATGGACGTTTGATGTTCTTTCAAACCGTCAAAAACGATCAAATTCAGGACATGTGCAAAACAATGCATGTGCATATGATCGCAGTTTAAAATCAACCCCTTCCAATTTCTAATTGTCTTCGTTAAATAAGAGATAGCAACATCGTTGGAAGACGCATTGTCAACGGTGATGGTAGTAACATTTTCAAGCTCCCACTTAAGCAAATAGTTTTCAACTTCCTTACCAATGGTCTCACCATTATGGTTCTGAATCCAACAAAAATTCAAGATCTTCTTTTGCACATGTAGCGACCCTAAGACTGTACCCAATTTCCCGTACATATTTTTCATTTCCTTTTTATACTTAACGTTTATGTGGAAAAAAATTTAAAACAAATTTAAATCAATTGAATAAAACATATAAAACAATTAAAACTATAATTAAAACAATTTACAAATAAAACAAAAGGAAGGGCAGAATTGTCATTCTGCCGAGAAAGAAGAGAGTGATCGATCGTTGAGGCTATAAGCCTCAGCAGCGATCGATCGCTAGCCTCAGCAGCGATCGATCGCTGAGGCTATAAGCCTCAGCAGCGATCGATCGCTAGCCTCAGCAGCGATCGATCGCTGCAGCCATCGATCGCGCCAGCGATCGATCGCTGCATTGGCAACAGGGAGGGGCGATCAGTCGCCCCTTACACCCGCGCCCGATCGCCTAACTCCATTTCTTCTTTCTCTATAACTATCATACAATGCTCTCTGGAATCCGAAATTCCAGAGAGCAAAACTCTTTATTTCATTCACTAACCCCCTGCACATCGCACTTCAAAAATTACATTTTCTTCAACACTTCAACTCCATTTTTAAACATAGCTAGTTTTCCTAAAAACAAACCGCATGGATATATTTAAAACTATACCATTGCTCCTGTTTTGAAATGTCGAAGCAGTTTATAAAATCAGGTTTTCAAAACGTTTAAAACATGTAAACATAAACCTATTAACTACCAGTTCTCAAACATCCTAAAATGTTCTAACTGTACAATTACTTTTTCTAATCTACCATCAGCCCAAAACTCCCCGATACCCTCAAAACACGTACATACTTCCCCACGGGTCAGGTCAAGCATCGACTGCGCAACACACCACCGCAAGCAATCCTCCGTCAAATGGATCACTCCTCAGGTGGAGGGATCTCATCCTTACCTATGTCGAAGTCACCTATACCATACAGACACACTATGAGATAAAAATCTCAGTAAGCTCTACGTAAATGCCTATGCATGATCATGTATGCTCGATGCTATGAAAACAGTCCATGTCAGTTCATATATCAGTACGTGTCAGTCTATGGTTATCGGAAACGCTCGACAGATGGATAGGGCACGTTCAGCGGTTAGACAGCCCACACCATCTGAAGGGAGGGAAACCCGCTCACCACAGAACGTCAGGTCTGAACCTCATCCCCGATAACCCCATGTCATGGTTGTTTACTATGATACTTTACTTGCCTTTACATGCATGTTCTTTTTATGAAATCCGTGCGTAAATTCATTTTCATGATGTTTTAAAACCATGATGCGTGAACAGTTCAATATAACATAAAGTAAACAATCACATGTGTACCATGAAGACGATAAACAAACAACATATAAAAACCACTAATCTTAACTACCCAAACCAAAACGATTTAAACAAACAAATCCTCAAGGTTCCTCGAGACGAATTCGACGTACGGTGTAGGCCAATCGGCCAGAGAAAATCACGAGAACTTACCTCGTGTCCAAAGCAGCTCAAGCTCCGTCCACGAGCGTTGTTTGTCTGAGGCAAAACACAACGATTATAAATACCACGCGTTTAAACTTCTAATCGTCTGAATTCAACAAAACCCTAACTAAGGAAATTTCCTAAAGCTTTATCTTAACTAATCGAAGTATTTAAACAACGATTAACGCTCGATAGTTTAAAATCACAATTAACGAGTTTTTTCTAAAAACCCGAAAATCCTTCAATTTTAACGTTTCTCACAAATCCCTCTAACTTTGTCCAATAACGTTCAATACGTCCTTTATATCATCAATCACAATAAACCTATTAATTTCGGACCATAAATCACATTTTCAACGATAATCTAAACGAAACCCTAATCGTATAACTGTCTAAAAATAAAAAAATAACGCTCTAAAACTATAGATTCATACCTAGAGCGTCGATTGGAGGAGAAAACGCGAAGAACGGAAGACGAACGGAGGAAAAACGGAGGTCGGCGTGGAGGAATCGTCGAATGGCAGAGAGGAATCGCGAAGGAAGGAAAAGAAAAGGGTTCTGGAGTTTTTCGTGAAGGAAGAAAGGGTTTTGATGTTTCTAATAAAATTTGGTTTGCAAAATTACCATTTTGCCCTTAGTACATATTTCTATTTATTTCGTCCTTCGTTTCGTTAATCGGCTAACTATTCGGTTTCACCCAATCTCCTTATTTCACCTAATAAATCCAACTTATTATTTGAGATTTATTAAAACTGTCCGTTCGCAAATTGGACCTCGTTTACTATTTTTACTAAGACGTCCTTTATATTACGAGAAACTTAATTACTCGGAATTAAGCGTTACTACTCCGAAAATTCTCATAATTTCATTAAAATTCCTATTAATAATTAGATTCTAATGACGCTTTCTTTTTGTAAAACGGACTTAATTTGATATATTTACAAAAATGTCAACATATATTATAATATTAATATCCCGTAAAGCCGGATATTACATTTCATCCACCTTATTTAGAATTTTGTCCACAAAATTAAATCATACAAACAATTCAGGATATTTAGTCATCATATCCTGCTGTCGCTCCCAGGTAGCCTCTTCCACCTCGTGGTTCCGCCACAAAACTTTGACCAGCGGAATCTCTTTGTTGCGCAATACCTTGATAGAAGACTCCAAGATGCGTACGGGCCTCTCCTCGTAAGTCAAGGTAGACTGTACCTCGATCTCTCTAGTCTCGACGATATGCGATGGATCGCGTAGGCACTTCCAAAGCATAGATACATGGAATACATCGTGAATACCCTCCATAGAAGCCGGAAGCTCTAATCTGTACGCCATCTTCCCGATCCTCTTCAGAATAGGAAAGGGCCCTACATAACGAGGGTTTAACTTGCCCCTCTTTCCAAATCTCATAACGTCTTTGAACGGAGAAACTTTAAGGTAAACCTCGTCGCCTTCTTCGAACTCTAGCTCTCGCTGTCTCGTGTCAGCATAGCTCTTCTGTCGGCTCTGAGCTATCTCAATACGCTGTCGGATAACGGCAATCTTCTCTGCTGTTTGCTGTAGAATCTCTGGACCCACGATGCTGGCCTCGCCAACCTCGTCCCAATATAACGGAGACCTACACTTGCGACCAAACAATGCCTCATACGGAGCCATGCCAATCGTAGCCTGGAAGCTGTTATTGTACGAGAACTCAATCAGAGGCAAATATCGGCTCCACGCGCCCTGAAACTCCAGCACACAAGCTCTGAGCATATCCTCAAGAATCTGATTCGTCCTCTCTGTCTGACCATCAGTCTGAGGATGAAATGCCGTGCTGAAATTAAGCTGAGTCCCCATAGCTTTATGCAGGCTCTTCTAGAACTTCGACGTAAATCTCGGATCACGATCTGAGACTATAGAAACTGGCACTCCATGCAGTCTAATAATCTCCTGCACGTAAAGCTCGGCGAGCTGATCCGTAGAAGATGCCATCCTCACAGATAAGAAGTGGGCCGACTTTGTCAATCGGTCCATGATCACCCAAACACCATCATGGCCCTTCGTCGTCCTCGGGAGCCCCACAATAAAATCCATGGAGATCTGCTCTCACTTCTACTACAGAATTGGCAGTGGCAATAATGTTCCGCCTTTCTTTGGTGCTCTGCCTTTACATGTTGACAAACCAGACAGGTTTCAACGTACTTGGCGACCTCTCTCTTCATGTTCGGCCACCAGAAGTGTTGCCTTAAACCCCGGTACATCTTAGTACTTCCCGAGGTGCACAGAATAAGCCGAAGAATGTGTCTCGGCCAATATCTCCTTCTTCAGATCCTCGTCGTTAGGCACGTACCACCTATGCCTGAACTTCAGAATACCATCATCTGATAAGTGAAAATCTGACGAGTCACCCAACGTCATACTCGATCGAAGCTCCTCACACTCCGTATCATTCTGTTGAGCTTCGCGTATCCTATCTAGAATGGTCGGCCTGAGAGAAATGTTGGTGAGCATACTGGACAACTCTGCCACTATCTCCACATCGAACCTCTCAATCTCAGACCGCAGTGTGACTGACATCGCTGCTAGTGAAGGCTGACTCGTAGAAGGCACCCTACTCAAAGCATCAGCAACCTTGTTCGCCTTTCCTGGATGGTACTTGATATCAAAATCATAATCTTTGACGAACTCAAGCCACCGTCTCTGTCGCATATTCAGCTCCTTCTGCGTAAACAAATACTTCAAGCTCTTGTGATCGGAAAATATCTCGCACTGCTGCCTATATAAATAATGCCTCCATATCTTCAGTGCGAAGACCACAGCTGCTAACTCAAGGTCGTGCGTAGGGTAATTCTGTTTGTACGGCTTCAGCTGCCGAGAAGCATAAGCAATAACTCTCCCCTCCTGCATCAATACACAACCGAGTCCAACTCCAGACGCATCACAATAAATACTAAACTTGTCACCTTCAACAGGTAGCGCCAATACTGGAGCGGTGGTCAATCTCTGCTTTAACTCCATAAAAATGTCGTCACAAGCAGCCGACCATATAAATCTCTCGTTCTTCCCAGTCAACCGTGAAAGAGGAAGTGCGATCTTCGAAAATCTCTTTATAAACTTCCGGTAATAACCAGCTAATCCGAGAAATCCACGCACCTCACGTACGTTCTTCGGCTGTGGCCAATCTCTGACCACCTGAATTTTGCTTGGATCCACAGAAACTCCATCCTTGCGATATAATATGGCCAAGGAAGCTCACTCTGTCTAGCCAAAACTCGCACTTCAAAAACTTTGGATACAGCTGGCGTTGACTCAGAATCTGTAAAACAATCCTCAGATGGTCCTCGTGTTCTTCCTTCTTCTTGGAATAGACCAAAATATCGTCGATGAAAACCACCACGAACTTGTCCAGATACTCCTTGAAGACACGGTTCATTAAGTCCATGAAAGCTGCAGGGGCATTAGTAAGTCCAAAAGACATGACAAGGAACTCATAATGCCCATACCTCATTCGGAAAGCCGTTTTCTGTATATCTTCCTTTCGAACCTTCAACTGATAGTAACCCGAGCGTAGGTCAATCCTGGAAAATACTCGGGAACCCTGTAGCTGATCAAATAGGTCATCAATCCGAGGCAGTGGATACTTATTCTTCACTGACAATTTGTTCAACTCTCTATAATCGATGCACATCTTGAGGGTCCCGTCTTTCTTCTTGACAAATAAAACGGGCGCACCCCAAGGAGAAACACTGGGTCGAATAAAACCCTTCTCTAACAACTCATCAAGCTGAGTCCTCAACTCTCTCAACTTAGCTGGTGCCAACCGGTACGGGTTCTTAAACCTTGGTGCGGTATTAGGATAGACATCAATAGTGAATTCAATCTCCCGGTCCGGCGGTAACCCGGGAAGATCATCAAGGAAAATCTCAGAGAACTCTCTGACAATAGGAATGTCACTCGGCTTCACTCCGCTGAGCAACTGAATATCAAATACTGAGGCCAAATAAATAGAGCACGCACCTTTAAACTGCTCGTTGACCATCATGGAATAAGAAATAGGCGATCCACTCAATCGGTTCATCACCTGATAAGAAAACTCAGCTTTACCCGGGGGTCGAAAGGTCACAATCCCGGATCGACAGTCGATGGTGGCGAAGTGCTGTGCAAGCCGGTCCATCCCTAAGATAAGATCATACCGCTCTATGCTCATAACTATCAAACGAGCATAAAGGGTAATATCCCCCACTGAGACGACATTGCCCTGGAGAATACGATCCGACTGCATATGCTCTCCCGAAGGCAGCATCACTCTATACTCATACTCTGATAGCTCAGATTCTAACCCCAGTCTAGATATGCAAGTAGTCGATATAAAGGAATGCGTAGCTCCTGTATCCATCAAAGTAAATACAGCTGTGCCCATAATCAATATAGTACCTGAGATCACAGAAGGCCGAGCCTCGTCGTCAACTTCACCAGACTCAATAAATGCAAATATCCTCGGGGCCACTCTCCTCTGATCGGTAGCCGCCCTCGGACAGTTCTGAGCAAAATGGCCAACCTCTCCTCATCGGTAACAACTGTTTGTGCCCAGTCGGCAAGCGCCGTAGTGTTCCTTCTGGCACGTAGGACAAACAGGCTTCTGTGTAGGCCCTTGAACTTGCTTTCCCTTGCCCCGATCATTACTTCCCTCAAGAGGTCTTTTAACACCCCTCTACTGCTGCTGGGGCTGTGCTCTAGGCTGCCAACCTCGGATCTGTGACTGAGGTTGATCTCACGGAAAAAGCCCTTAGCTGGCTCCCTCGGTCTGACAGAATCTCTATTAACTACCTCAATCTCAAGTGCCCTGGCCACAATCTCGTCATAGGATACATTATGTACCCCTGATATAGTAAGGCTCCTCTGAAACTCCTGACTTAGCCCTTGCAAAAATCTGCGTACCTTGTCCTCGTTAACACTGACTTGACGTGGCGCGAATCGGGACAGTGCTTCAAACCTCCTCACATACTCGGCAATAGAACCAACCTGCCGCAACTGCATAAACTCAACCATCTTTGCCTCTCGCACGGTATGGCTGAAATACTTGTCATAGAACAACGTCTTAAATCGCTCCCATCCCATAATCGTAACATCTGCAGTCGCCTTGATGGAATCCCACCAAAATCTGGCGTCTAGTGCCAAGTGGTAGGTCACCAATGCAACCTTCTCTCCGTCCTCTATGCTAGCATACGCCAGCATGTCCTCCATAGTGCGAATCCACTCCTCAGCTGAAGAGGGATCCGTAGACTGTCCGTTAAATATAGGGGGCTGGAGCTTCTGGAATCTCTCCATCCCACGGTTACCCGAAATAGCTACCTCCCGAGCTCTAGTACCCTCTCGGTCTATCATAGTACCCAGCTGCTGAGACTGTCTCTCCATCTGTTGAGCCTAGGGGTGTGCAAACCGAACCGGAACCGGTGAACCGAACCGGAATCGGTGATTTAGGTTCGGTTTTCACCGGTTTTGAGCATAGGAAAACCGAAGTCTGGTTTGGCATTTCTCAAAACTGGCCACTTCGGTTCGGTTATCGGTTTGGCTTGGTGAAACCGAGCAAAACCGAAACCGAACCGTTGTTGATTAAAAATTAAAATGAGGATGAAGAGTGAAGAGCGAAGCCGAAGCGAACTGCGAAGTGCGAAGAAAAATAAAGAGGAAAAAAAAAGAGCAGCGAAAATCTCCAATCTTTCCAACCTTCATCTTCTTCTTCTTCTTATTCCTCTGTTTCCGTCTGAAGCTTTCTAGCACGGAGAGCAAACCCGGTTCCTCTTTCTTCCCTCACTTTCTGTAGTAGTAGCAATGCCTGTGCACAAGCGTTTCGACTCGGATATTCTCATTGATGCAGATGGTACTGTCCCCCATCACCATCTCAAGCAATCTCGTCCGGAACGTGAATCACAAAAGGAAGGAGGAGAGGAACAGCTTCTAGGAGGAGGCGAAAAGGTTGAAGAAGATGCGGAGGAACTCCACCCAAAGTTGGAAGACGACGGAGAGGAAGAGGTTTCGGGTTACGTCTCTTTTCCGTGTCCTCTGTCTTCTCTCGCTCTCTTATTCGAATGTCGATTTAATGAAGCTTGTTTCTTTGTTTCCAGATTCTGAAGGAAGCCCGTCTTTAAGCGCTAAAGAGAAACCCGAGTGCTCTCTCTTTCTCAATTTCTTCTACCTTTTCTTCTCTTCTCCAGTTTTGTTCGTTATAATGCTTTTATTTCTATGGGGAAGCATATGTTTTTTTAAACGATTCGTTTAAAGAACTGGATGGCCATTAAATTCTGGATTTTGATGGGTTTTTCTTCACGAGTCAATATGTCATCTTGAATTCAGATGGTATTCGATTTCATCTTGGCGTGTTCATAGGATTTCTTTTGCTTGATCTGACGCCGTAAAGATTGTTGCATGTTGGGATCTGTCATAGTTATCGATGAAGGTCCCATTGTCATTTCAGCTCCATTTGATTTTGTAAATGGAAAGCTCCAAGCAGTATGTGTAGGAGATTTGGCTAAAATAGAATGTATCGTTTAATTTAAATTTAATTGTTTATCTCTTTCAATTTAAATTATTTAATTTTTTACAAAAATAGGTTGTAAAAACGAAACCGAACCGAAACCGAACCGAAACTTTAGGTTCGGTTTAGGTTCGGTTTTGGTGTGCCCCAAAACCGGTTTCGGTTCGGCAAATCCAAAACCGAAACCGATCGGTTCGGTTTGGATCCTTCCCAAAACCGAACCGAAACCGGTTTTGCACACCCCTAGTTGAGCCTGTCGCTCCATATGCTGGGACTGTTGGGCTATAAAATCCTTGAGAGTGTCTATCGTATCGTCTCGGTCGTCTCGGTCATTTCCTCGACGCACCATTCTTATAAATAACTCCTATAAAAAGTTAAACAAAAACTCTATAAAAAAATGAAATCAAATAAAGCTATAAACATACTTACAGTTGATGAAGAATGTCTGCGTAGTGGCTGTGCAGTCGAGCAGTCTACAGAACCGATTTTAAAACCCGGGGGCTCTGATACCATAAATTGTAGCGACCCTAAGACTGTACCCAATTTCCCGTACATATTTTTCATTTCCTTTTTATACTTAGCGTTTATGCGGAAAACAATTTAAAACAAATTTAAATCAATTGAATAAAACATATAAAACAATTAAAACTATTATTTAAAACCATAATTAAAACAATTTACAAATAAAACAAAAGGAAGGGCAGAATTGTCATTCTGCCGAGAAAGAAGAGAGCGATCGATCGCTGAGGATAGCAGCGATCGATCGCTGAGGCTATAAGCCTCAGCAGCGATCGATCGCTAGCCTCAGCAGCGATCGATCGCTGAGGCTATAAGCCTCAGCAACGATCGATCGCTAGCCTCAGCAGCGATCGATCGCTGCAGCCATCGATCGCGCCAGCGATCGATCGCTGCATTGGCAACAGGGAGGGGCGATCAGTCGCCCCTTACACCCGCGCCCGATCGCCTAACTCCATTTCTTCTTTCTCTATAACTATCATACAATGCTCTCTGGAATCCGAAATTCCAGAGAGCAAAACTCTTTATTTCATTCATTAACCCCCTGCACATCGCACTTCATAAATTACATTTTCTTCAACACTTCAACTCCATTTTTAAACATAGCTAGTTTTCCTAAAAACAAACCGCATGGATATATTTAAAACTATACCATTGCTCCTGTTTTGAAATGTCAAAGCAGTTTATAAAATCAGGTTTTCAAAACATTTAAAACATGTAAACATAAACCTATCAACTACCAGTTCTCAAACATCCTAAAATGTTCTAACTGTACAATTACTTTTTCTAATCTACCATCAGCCCAAAACTCCCCGATACCCTCAAAACACGTACATACTTCCCCACGGGTCAGGTCAAGCATCGACTGCGCAACACACCACCGCAAGCCATCCTCCGTCAACTGGATCACTCCTCAGGTGGAGGGATCTCATCCTCACCTATGTCGAAGTCACCTACACCATACAGACACACTATGAGATAAAAATCTCAATAAGCTCTATGTAAATGCCTATGCATGATCATGTATGCTCGATGCTATGAAAACAGTCCATGTCAGTTCATATATCAGTACGTGTCAGTCTATGGTTATCGGAAACGCTCGACAGATGGATAGGGCGCGTCCAGCTGTTAGACAGCCCACACCATCTGAAGGGAGGGAAACCCGCTCACCATAGAACGCTAGGTCTGAACCTCATCCCCGATAACCCCATGTCATGGTTGTTTACTATGATACTTTACTTGCCTTTACATGCATATTCTTTTCATGAAATCCGTGCGTAAATTCATTTTCATGATGTTTTAAAACCATGATGCGTGAACAGTTCAATATGACATAAAGTAAATAATCACATGTGTACCATCAAGACGATAAACAAACAACATATAAAAACCACTAATCCTAACTACCCAAACCAAAACGATTTAAACAAACAAATCCTCAAGGTTCCTCGAGACGACTTCGACGTACGGTGTAGGCCAATCGGCCAGAGAAAATCACGAGAACTTACCTCGTGTCCAAAGCAATTCAAGCTCCGTCCACGAGCGTTGTTTGTCTGAGGCAAAACACAACGATTATAAATACCACGCGTTTAAACTTCTAATCGTCCAAATTCAACAAAACCCAAACTAAGGAAATTTCCTAAAGCTTTATTTTAACTAATCGGAGTATTTAAACAACGATTAACGCTCGATAGTTTAAAATCACAATTAACGAGTTTTTTCTAAAAACCCGAAAATCCTTCAATTTTAACGTTTCTCACAAATCCCTCTAACTTTGTCCAATAACGTTCAATGCGTCCTTTATATCATCAATCACAATAAACCTATTAATTTCGGACCCTAAATCACATTTTCAACGATAATCTAAACGAAACCCTAATTGCATAACTTTCTAAAAATAAAAAACTAACGCTCTAAAACTATAGATTCATACCTAGAGCGTTGATTGGAGGAGAAAACGTGAAGAACGGAAGACGAACGGAGGAAAAACGGAGGTCGGCGTGGAGGAATCGTCGAATGGCAGAGAGGAATCGCGAAGGAAGGAAAAGAAAAGGGTTTTGGCGTTTTTCGTGAAGGAAGAAAGGGTTTTGATGTTTTTAATAAAATTTGGTTTGCAAAATTACCATTTTGCCCTTATTACATATTTCTATTTGTTTCGTCCTTCGTTTCGTTAATCGGCTAACTATTCGGTTTCACCCAATCTCTTTTTTTCACCAATAAGTCCAACTTATTAATTGAGATTTATTAAAACTGTCCGTTTGCAAATTGGACTTCGTAAAATGGACTATATTTGACATATTTACAAAAATGCCAACATATATTATAATATTAATATCCCGTAAAGCCGGGTATTACAGCACATGCCAGTCTTGATCAATGAACTGACATGTCAGCACCATGTAATTCAAAGTCTGAATAGAGGTCCACATGTCAGTGGTTAAACACACCCTCTGTGATATTGGTAAAAAATACTCCTTCAATTTTTGTTTTTCTTTCTGAAATATACCTCGAATATCTCTTGTTATTGTCCTTCGAGATGACATAATAAACTTCAGATTTAGATACAGACAAAATATCTTGAAACCAATTCCTTCTATCACTTTCAATGTCAATTCATCGATTATAATCATCTTAGCTAAAAATTCTCTAGCTCCCATCATAGTAAATATGGGTATACTAGCACTCTTGCCCTCAACAATTTTGAAGGACAAAGTTGGTTGCCTACTGTCCACATTTCATGAATACTTTTTGCATACTTTGATATGCTTTATCAGACATTAAGTCCCATTCTTCGTCGGGTGTGCTGCATTTATTTGCCCACAATAATTACATTTTGCTTGATCTGTTCCTGGTACCTTACTGAAGTAAAGCCAAACCATAGACTTAGATTTTTTCGAATCCACATGCAAACTTTCACTTTCGGAAGGATGGAACCATAGAGCAAAAGCACATCGAACAAACAACCCACAACATTAATTAACAGCCAATAAATAACACATGAATCAACAGCCAACAAACAACACATACAATTAAACAATCAGCACATTAATCAAACAAAATCTTCAATTTGATTTGGATTCACAACAAGGCAACCCCACAAAGTCACAAACATAAAATTACACAATAAAAACAACCTAAAATGCTAGACAACAAACAAAGATCACAATGTTCTCGGTCAACAGTTTCAAAGAGTCTCCCACCAGACTTAATTTTTACTAACAAAAAAATTACATAATAAAGAATAAACACATACAGTGACATGAAATGAGTACTTTTCAAGATTAGAGCAGCCGAGCGGCGAGCAGGGAGTAGCGAGTAGGGAACAATTGAGCACTGATAACTCTTAAATTAGAGTTATTTTATACTATTTTTAATTAATAGAATTTGTATGATTTAAGTGAATGTAAGAAGAAATTGGTAGAATTTACTATAATTGCTACATAATGCTGCAGCATCAATGCCTTGATTAAATTTAATCTATTCCATGCATATTCTTTATTAAAAGCAGATTTTTAACATTAATTTGAGTTTTATATTCTCTTATTTAAATGCAAAGTTAATAGTGGGAAAAATCGAATTCAAAAGCTGAAGATTATGAAGAGAAAGATAACAAATCAAGAAGATGATTGTTACCAAAAATAAAGGATTCAAATCAAAGAACGGTGGCGGTGAAATCAGGAAAAATATGATGAGAGAGAAAGGAAGCAAGAATCAAGGACAAACAAATAAACAGAATCAAGGGAGAGGACAAAAAGGGGGAAGCCTGGAAAAGAAGAAGAAGACACTTGGCACGAAGAAGAAAAGAAGACCAGAGAGGATTTTGGGGAAAAAGAAGTCTGCGGCAAAAACATCCAAACATTCTTCTTCTTCTTCTCTTCTACTTTTCATTTTGCTTATGAATATTATCATTTTTAGTTTTATTATTATGATTTTTGGCTAGTTTCTTTTATCTTGGTTAGGCAAGAGAGTACTCTTTACATGTTTTTATTCTGATCTATGAATGCTACGTATTTTTCATTGCACGATTTCTCATGATTTTGATTGCATAATTCAAATTGTATCGATAGACAATTTTGATTTTACATATTCCTATTGTATCGATAGGTAAATAGGAATTCAAGATGCATGAGTAATTGAATAAATTAAAATTTTTGCAAAGTAACTAAAATTAATTTATTTGGCGTTGAGAATAGATTTACACGAAAATTTCGGATTAAGTTTTTATCTTTTCAAAGTCGAAAAGAAAATTCTGAAACGAATTTATCTAGGCAATTCGACGGAACCCTAGAAATATTATGAATTCTTACTGTTCTGTGACTAATGCTATAGCATCAGTAGTAATTGCATGTAAAGAGGAAATCAACCCTAACAAAGCTTTTTCCATAATTACCTTTTTAAACCATTTCCATTTTTAGTCTTATTTAATTTCGAGTAATTTTAGTTCATCATTCCTTACTATTTATTTAATTTCAATATTTTTATCTTTATTTTATAGAAATTTATAGCAAGATTAATTTGATTCTTACTTTATTACTTCGTTAGAGACACGTGTACTTGCGTTGGGGTGTAGAAAATCACTAACAAGCACTTAGAAGCTCTGCAATTTTCACGTAGAATTAAGATTAAACATTTTATCCAAACAAATTAAGCATTAACTACTAAGTAGTACACAACTAAATATCACAATTCACAAACAAGAGACTAATAGAGTCTCTGTTTGTGACACAAACATGTAGTGAGCCCGAGCTGTGAGGAGTAGGAGGATTGGACAGAGGCGAATCAGAGCAGGGAGCAGGGAGGTCGCAACTCGTAAGTCAGAGGTCGGGTGTTCGGGAATTTTGAAGTTCGACACTCGACAGGTCGAAACTTGGGGGTCGGAGTTCGGAGCAAGGGAGACCAAAATTGTAACGCCTCGAATTATATAAACCCGGTTTGTTACACATATTACTGAACCGAACTATGACTTTTGAGAAAATTTAAAATTTCATTCAATGGTCAAGATTTTGACTCTTAAAACGTTAAAAGTTGTAGCGGAAAAATCATCATATAAAAAAAAACAATCTTTATAAAAAAAAAATTAAAATATTCAAGGCAGTTTGTTGAAAGAGAAAGAGAAAACTGATCACGTTGTCCGGTCACTAAACGACAAAAGGAAGTCTTCTAATCACAAACAAAACAGAGCACATCATCCGGTCACTAAACGATAACACTTCGACTACATCTTCTGATAGGTCTACTACACGACATCCACCGATCACTAAACGACAAAACTTATTATACACATCCACTGATATCTTTTACTGAAGACATCATCCGATGGCTTTTACTGAAGACATCATCCGATGGCTTTTTTACTGAAGACATCATCCGATGGCTTTTACTGAAGACATCATCCGATGACGTCAGCTGGACGATTTATCCAACTACATCTACCGGTAGACAACGTCTTCCGACAGACAACAGAAACAACAACTCAACAAAACAACAAATTTCACTATAAACACAGTGAAACTCCGACTACCAAGGAACCTGAGCATTTTACAAAAATCATCCAAAACTACTTAAATCCGTGTATTACTCCAAAATTTGGTAAAGGCCACTTTAAAAGAACCAACAGAGTATCATTATTAGAAAAAGACTCATATTGTATCCAAAACATCCAAAACTACTATTGTCGCTATAACTCCCAATATATATAAATTGTATCATGGTTCACTAAACCTTCTCATCTACTGACACCAGTTAAACCGCCTCATCAGAATCACCAATCCGTGACATTGAAGTGCTCCCCCAATAGCCTAATCCTCAACATGTTCAGAGAACACACCTTCTGTTGCCTCTTCACCTACATCACAAAACTCATCTATTAGCCTAATGCTAAGTAAGTAAAGCAATAATGAAATGGAATGCTGAAACATAAATTCCTAAACATGCAGTTTCTACTTTCTCATCTCAGTTGCATATGCATTCGTTTCTGATCTGATCCCCCTGTGAAATTGGGAGTTGGATCACTTCTCCCAAAGTCATACATCCTCTCTCTTGATTAAGAGGCAAATTAGTTCCCTTAACAACTGTTCAGATCCCCCTGTGAAATTGGGGTTTGGATCACTTTCCCCAAAGTCATACATCCTCTCTCTTGGTTAAGGGGCGGATTAGTTCCCTTAACAACTGTTACAGTCTGTTCATTCCTTACCATGCTATTTCATGTAAATTCATTTTCGCATAATTTTCAAAATATGATGCATGACATACAAACACATTCAAGCTTGCACAATCCTACTGTTTTGTGATGTAGGCCCGAAGGCACAAGCATACTCTACTTACCTAGTCTCCGGGAAATCGCTCGGCTGTAAGTTACCTTAGAAGCTCGCACACCTAGAGTCACAACAGAGCATCAATCAAACTCTCACTAAGCTCCACCAGAAATCAATAAGAAATTTAAGGAAACTAGTTTGAAACCCTGCTACTCGTGCATTCCCATTTATCACCAATAACTCGAACCTACTCTCACTCGCAGCATCCTAGAAATCCTCACATTGCACTTCCTCGGTCTTCTAACTACTAAGACATAAGAAAATGAGGAAAACGTATCTAGGTTGAAGGAAAATCGAGCGAGGGAATCGCCTAGAGGGTTCTGCGGCAGAGCTGAAGGCTTAAAGAGAAATGGTAAGCTGGATAGTGGTGGCTTTAGTGTATTAATCACAAAGCCTCTTTCCTTAAATAGGTTATCCATTATAGCTCTCAATTTACCACTATGCCCTTACGTAGTCACTCATTAACCTAATTAATATTTCCCTCAATTTTCTCCACAACATGCTTACTATTAAATAACGGAATAGAAATTGGTTTAATAGAACCGGGTGTTACAGAAATCAGGGACTGCAACTCACAGGTCTAGTGTTCGGAGGTCGTAACTTGCAAGTCGGAGGTCGGGTGTTTGGGAGTTCTGAAGTTTGAAACTCGATAGGTAAAAATTCGGGGGGAGTTTAGAGCAAGGGAGACCAAAATCGGGGACTGCAACTCGCAGGTCGAGTGTTCGGAGGTCGGGACTTGGGTGTTCGCTTGTTAGGGATTTAGGGGTGAGTGAAGACTAAAGTGTTGGCACTTAGCTGAAGACTCGATCACTGTTCAGTCGTCGAAGCAGAAGGTCGAACGAAGCCCGAAGCCCGAAGCCGAAGGTTGGTTTAAGTTTGGTTTGGTCCCGATTCTTCGAGAAATCAAGCTGTGGACCAAGGATCGGACCGACTGTCTTCGGTTCCATGGTCCTCGGACCGAGGACTGGATCAACTGTCATCGGTTCCAGGGTCCTCGAACTGAGGACCGGACCGTGGTCCATCACTCTGGGACCGAAACTAGACCAAAACTGTTGGTCCAGCCTGGTTCTTGGTCCGCAGTCCAGTCCTGCCCTCCCCTAGCAGTGGCGTCCTCTGTGGCCGTTGCGTCCTCCATCGGAACATCCCGAGATGTGTAGGCTCCGAGATCTCCCTTAAGTATCCAAGACTCGTCGACTTTGACTAAGTCCATCCGAGTCAAATGGGTCCTGTCAAATACATCGACAGATCTGTGTGATCTCATCTGCTCTCCACTGGGCAGATGAAGCTGATATCGCTGGACGACCTTCCAAATCAAAGTCCCGTACGACAGATTCTTATTATTGGTTCGCCCGACCTCATTTATGTGACCTACAATCATGTATCTCTGGTCGAACATCGTGCCGCTGTAGAGCTTCTCCATTACATATAGATCCATCTAGTTGACGAGATCTCTATGACCATTTCTCAACAGGAGGGTATGGCTGATCAGGTTGTAAAGAACCTTTGCTTTGACGTTCAGATTCTTCGATCTCGGCTTCACGAACGTTGCAGTGCCTGAATTGCAGTGGATTTGCCTAAGGAACTCTAGTCCCTCTGCTATTCTGGCAAAATCACACTCTCGGGAAGCGTGATAATATCTCTTTGCATCTTTTATGGAAAATTCGAACAATTCGTTGATAGGAGCTACAGATACGACAATATCTGTATCAAATAGGTATGTC
Source organism: Begonia masoniana (assembly GCA_022432975.1). NCBI lineage: Eukaryota > Viridiplantae > Streptophyta > Magnoliopsida > Cucurbitales > Begoniaceae > Begonia > Begonia masoniana. The sequence goes on from CM039515.1 coordinate 13,049,553, forward strand.
TTCAAGCAGCTCGATCTCCTGGTACTACACAAGTTTGCATAAAATAAGCGAACAATTTTGTCGCAGCTATTGCCCCTCATGTCATACACTCCGTGCAAGGAGATAACGTCAAACATCTCCTTGATCTCCAAAGACTCCCAACAGCTAAAGTTGTTAGTCTTACCATAAATAATCGAGCGAATTCCCATATCCCGCTCGAACTGCTCTTGACACCACTGGTGTAACACCCGATTCTATCGAACCAGCTCTCTTTTATTATTAATGGTATACACTTTATTAGGTAATAATTAAAGTAGGGTTGTTGTATGACTAGACAAGGGCATTAGAGTAAATTACAAATTTTCAAAAGTGGATAACGTATTTAAGGAAAGAGGGTTGGGTTTAATGCACTGTAGCCGCCACCATTTCATACTTTTCCTCTTCGGGTTTTCAGTTCAAGCAGCCAAGCTCTCTAGGTGATTTTCCTCGCCCGATTCTCCTTCAACCTAGGTAAGTTTTCCTCATTTCTCTTATGATATAGCGGTTAGATACCTGAGGGAGTACAATGTGAGGATTTTGAGGATGCTGAGATTGAGCGAAGGTTCGGGTTTTAGTGATAAATGGGAATGCTCGGGTAGTAGAGTTTCTAACTGAATTCCTCGAACTTTTGTTTGATTCTTGGCAAAGTTTAGTGAAGGTTTGATTGATGTTCTGTTGTGAACCTAGGTGAGCAGATTTTCGAAGTAACTAACAACCAGACAATTTCCAGGAGCCAGGTAAGTGAAGTATGCTTGTGCCTTCGGGCCTACATAACAAAACATTAGGATTTTGTTTACTTGAATGTGTCAGTATGTCATGCATCATATTTTAAAAGTATACGAAAATTAATTTGAATGCATGTTGGCATGGTAAGGAATGAACATAATGAAACATCTATGTGAATCAGATTTACTGTTAAGGGAAGTAATCCGCCCCTTAATGAGACAGTGGATATTTAGACTTTGGGAAACTTGATCTGCTTCCCATCAAACAGGGGGAACAGAAACAGCTATGTGAATCAGATTTACTGTTAAGGGAAGTAATCCGCCCCTTAATGAGTCAGCGGATATTTATACTTTGGGAGGAGTGATCCAACTCCCAATTTCACAAGGGGATCAGATCAGAACGATGCATATGCAACTGAGATGATAAAGTAGAAACTGCATACTTAAGAATTTATGATTTAGCATTACATTACATTATTGCTTTACTTACTTAGCATTAGGCTAATAGATGAGTTTTGTGATGTAGGTGAAGAAGTGACAGCAGGTGTGTTTACTGAGTTAGCTGAGGACTAGACTGGTTAGAGAAGTGCATCTATGTAACAATTTGGCAGTTGATGGGGCAGTTTAGCTGGTGTCAGTTGGTGTGAAGGTTTAGTTGACCATGTTTCAATTTAAGTATGTTGAGTTTTCATGACAGTAGTGGTTTCAACTACTAAGGAGTAGTTGAAATGTCGCGTTGTTCTCTATCGGTAGATGATGTCTATCAGCAGATATTGAGTTGTTGTTCTGTTGTCCATCGGTGGATGTTGTGTGTTTTGTTCACTGATAGATGTTGGAGGATTGAATCATCCGGCTGACGTCGTCGGTTGATGTGTGTAGGAAATGTGTGTTTTTGGTCTATCGGAGGACGTCTTTTGTAAAAGCCAGTCAGATGATGTCTTTTGTAAAAGTCATCAGATAATGTTTTCAGTGGAATCCAGCGGTAATTTGTCGTTTAGTGACCGGTGGATGTCGAGTATTAAATCCATCGGATGATGTAGAATGTAATTTGTCGTTTAGTGACCGGTGGATGTCGAGTATTAAATCCATCGGATGATGTAGAATGTAATTTGTCGTTTAGTGACCGGTGGATGTCGAGTATTAAATCCATCGGATGATGTAGAATGTAATTTGTCGTTTAGTGACCGGTGGATGTCGAGTATTAAATCCATCGGATGATGTAGAATGTAATTTGTCGTTTAGTGACCGGTGGATGTCGAGTATTAAATCCATCGGATGATGTAGAATGTAATTTGTCGTTTAGTGACCGGTGGATGTCGAGTATTAAATCCATCGGATGATGTAGAATGTAATTTGTCGTTTAGTGACCGGTGGATGTCGAGTATTAAATCCATCGGATGATGTAGAATGTAATTTGTCGTTTAGTGACCGGTGGATGTCGAGTATTAAATCCATCGGATGATGTAGAATGTAATTTGTCGTTTAGTGACCGGTGGATGTCGAGTATTAAATCCATCGGATGATGTAGAATGTAATTTGTCGTTTAGTGACCGGTGGATGTCGAGTATTAAATCCATCGGATGATGTAGAATGTAATTTGTCGTTTAGTGACCGGTGGATGTCGAGTATTAAATCCATCGGATGATGTAGAATGTAATTTGTCGTTTAGTGACCGGTGGATGTCGAGTATTAAATCCATCGGATGATGTAGAATGTAATTTGTCGTTTAGTGACCGGTGGATGTCGAGTATTAAATCCATCGGATGATGTAGAATGTAATTTGTCGTTTAGTGACCGGTGGATGTCGAGTATTAAATCCATCGGATGATGTAGAATGTAATTTGTCGTTTAGTGACCGGTGGATGTCGAGTATTAAATCCATCGGATGATGTAGAATGTAATTTGTCGTTTAGTGACCGGTGGATGTCGAGTATTAAATCCATCGGATGATGTAGAATGTAATTTGTCGTTTAGTGACCGGTTCGTTTAGTGACCGGTGGATGTCGAGTGTTAAATCCATCGGATGATGTAGAATGTAATTTGTCGTTTAGTGACCGGTGGATGTCGAGTATTAAATCCATCGGATGATGTAGTAGAAGTTTTGTCGTTTACCGGTGGATGTCGTTTGTTAAACCTATCGGATGATGTCGAGTACTTTAACTATCGGTGGATGAGAGTAATATGTTCTGTCGTTTCGTCACCGGAAGAAGCCTTCTGCTATCTGTTTCAGCCTCTTCTGTTGACTTTGTTCAGCGGCAGATGCGTTTGACTTTTGCAACTATTAAAGTATTTCGCAATTTAAACCTTTATTTCTTTTGGCTGATTATTCCTTAACATCCCAACTGATTATTCAAGCATTGTTCTATAGTTTTATTTAACTCTATTTTTGTTCAAATGATTTCCGCTGCAATTCTTTAAATGTTTTGAGGTTTTAGAAAATGTCAAATTTTGACTTTCGAGCGAAGTTTTAAATTTGGTCCAAAGTTTCTTAGTTATGTTCGAGTTTATGAGTAACAAACCAGGGTTCAGAAAACTCGGGGCGTTACAACTAGTTATGAAATTCCATGGACAAATAACCAGGAGGTGGTTGCGGCACTTGATCTGGTGTCCGATTTGATGGGCCACCTTCTATCATCCAGGGAGCCTTTTGACCAATAAACATTTTTCGGGGAGGCCAATTTCGGGTTCGAGGGTTTGTTTCGATTTTCAATGTAGGGGTTTTTTGGGATTTTTGGCAAGAAAACAGACCGAATTTGGGGACTTTAATGTAACACCCAGTTTTACGGGATTTTAGAATTTCCGCTATATAATGGTATTTTTGTAAATATATCAAATTAAGTTTGTTTTGCGAATGAAAAGTTTTATTAGAACCGTATGGATAAATTGGAGTGATTGGAGGAATAAGGGAATTTTAGAGATATAATGCCCAGTTTTATGAGTTTTGGAATTTTTCGTAATATAGGGGTATTTTAGTAAATATAATAAACTAGGTCCGTTTTGCGAACTGAAAGTTTTATTAGAGCCCTAGTGATAAATTGAAATTTTTGGTGAAGTAAGAAAATTTGGAGAAACCAAATCGTTAGCTAAATAATGAAGTAAATATTGAAATAAATAGAAAATCAAAAGGTGGGGCAATATAGTAATTTGACAAGTCAAATTTCATTAAAATCACAATTGCCCTCTCTTCTCCAACATTTAACGTTTTCTTTCCCTCCCCTGAACTCTCTGGCGATTTTTTCTCCCCTCCACGATGTTTCTTCACGGTTCGTTCGATTCCTCCTCCGATCATCGATTCTTCTTCACGTTTTCTTCCCCAATCAACGTCCTAGGTAAGATTCTATTGTTTTGGGACGTTAGATTTCGGTTTTTAGAGAGGTTATTCGTTAGGGTTTTGTTTAGAGTTTTGTGAAATCAATTGATTATGTTAGAAACGGTTAGGTTTACCGTATTTACGACTTAAATAGACGTATTTGTGATTATTGGACGTAGTTAAATAGTATTAATGCTTGGGTTGCGAATTTGAAGGTTGGAAACTTGTGAAAACTCCATTAATGGAGGTTTGGATAATCTCGAGCGCGAATTGCTTGATAAAATGCCCGAGAGAAGTAAATTAGAATTTTAGGAAATTTCCTTTCGCTAGGAGTTTCGTTAGTATTCGGAGTTTGATTGTTTAGACCCGATTTTAATGAAGAATGTTGTGGATTGGCTTAGGTGAACAAAGCTCACGGACGGAGCTCGGTGTGCTGAGGACCCGAGATAAGTTCTCGTAACTTATTGTGGCCGATAGGCCTACACCATACGTCGTGTTTTGTTGTTGAGAAAAATTGGTGCAATGTATGTTTATATGTTTTCGATGGGTAGCTTAGATTTAGTTGTGTTATAGGTTGTGCTTTTGTGATGTTTTGATGGTATACATGTTGTTATGTTTATGTTATGCATTTATTTGTCATGCATCATTGTTTTACAAAACATCATGAAAACAGATTTATGCATTGATTTCATGAAAATGGAAATGTAAAAAATGAAAGTAAAGTATCATGTAAACAACCATGGACTGGGGTTATCGGGGATGAGGTTCAGACCTGGCGTTCTATGGTGAGCGGGTTTTCCTCCCTTCAGATGGTGTGAGCTATCTAACCGCTTGATGTGCCCTATCCATCTGTCGAGCACTGCCTCGATAACCATAGACTGACACAGACTAATAAATGAAATGACATGGACAGACTATTTCATAGCATTGCATATACATGTTCATGCATAGACATTCATGTAAAATTTACTGAGATTTATCTCATAGGCGTCTTTATGGTGTAGGTGATTTCGAGCAAGGTGAGGATTGTTGACTTAAATAGTGTTTAAGTCTAACTATGTTTTTGATGATTGTGATTAATATGAAATATATAAACTGAATAATTGGATTACTGTGTTTATTACATTTATCTGGAAATGTCCTTTGAAAAAGGGTATTACCTTTCTGACGTTTTTGGTTAAGTGTTATTAGTCCGACGCAATCGTCCAAAGTAAAGACAGACGCATTCGTCCAAACGAAGAACAACTTATTCGTCCAAAGTTATTAGTCCGCACAATCGTCCAAAGTAAAGATAGACGCATTCGTCCAAAGTTATTAGTCCGACGCAATCGTCCGACGCGTAATCTTCCAAACTATTCGTCCAACAAGTAAGCGTCCAAAATGTACGACAACAACGAATTCATGCGAAGCATTAGTCCGACGAGCATTTGCCCAACATCAGACCAAACAATTTCGTCCAAACTCATTTGTCCAAAGGGAGAACGTCCAGAGTCTAAACGACCAAACTATTAATGATTGCCGAATTAAATATTGACCAAAGAAGACTCCAACGGCTATATTTCTTCACAACGGTCATATTTTTAGTACAAAAACAAAGAGTCGTCTGAATGAGAAGCGGATTACAGTCACCAGCATAAAAGGAAGAATAGGAGCTCGAGACGAAAACTTTTTGCTGATTGGAAAATTTTTTCTCTCAACTCTCGCGAGTTCACACGCCTGTAATTTTCTTTTATTCTCTACACCTCTCTAGATTAAAACTTGAGATTTTACTTTTTGAGAGAGTGTAGTTCGAAGTGTAAAGGCAGCGATTGACGCCCGTGAAGATCAATCAAAATGTAAAAGGCAGTTGATTGACGCTCGTGAAGTCCAATCAAGATTTCTCGTGGAAGAGAAGTAGTGAATCTTCAAGGGGGTGGAATCCTTGAAGCGTGGACGTAGGCAAGGTTGGCCGAACCACGTAAAAATTACGGTGTTATTTTTCTCTCTCTTTCTCTGTTTATTTTGAATCAGAAAACAATATTTTAAGTAATTTATATTGTACTAAGCAAACTCGATTATGAGAGAAAAGTCTAATTCACCACCCTCTTAGATAATAACGGTCCTACAATTGGTATCAGAGCAAGGTTTAATATTGTCTAAGTTGTCATTTAGAAAATATAGTGATATATTTAGAAATGACATTCAACACAAATACTGCACATGTAGAAGGACAATCTATCTCTAGACCTCTATTTTTTGATGAGAATGATTATGTATATTGGAAGTCTAGGATGAGAATTTTTATTCAAGCTATGGATTATGACGTATGGAACCTTATAGAAAATGGTCCATTGAAAGCTATGAAAACTGAAAATAAAGTTAGTATCCCAAAATTGGCTTGTGAACTAACTTACTCGGATAAGAGAAACTTAAGCTTAAATGCTAAAGCCATAAACACTCTATATTGTGCACTGAATAAAGATGAATTCAATAGGGTACAAAGCTGTAAGAGTGCACAAGAAATATGACATTTACTTGAAATTACACACGAGGGAACAAATCAAGTGAAAGAAAGTAAAATGAGTATGTTAGTACATGAGTATGAACTATTTACCATGGTAAAGGATGAATCAATTAGTTCTATGTTTACTCGTTTTACTAACATCACTAATAGTTTAAAAGTGCTTGGTAGAGTGTATCCAAATGAAGAATTTGTTAGGAAAATTCTGAGATGTCTACCAATGGGATGTAAACCGAAAGTGACGGCCATCCAAGAAGCAAGAGATATAAAAGTTCTCAAGCTTGAAGAGCTCATTGGCTTTCTCATGACGCATGAGATAACAATGAGAGCCAATGAAAAGGAGGATCTCAAAGAAAAAGAGGTGTCCAAAAGAAATGACATTGCCCTCAAAGCCTCGACTAGTAAACAAGAAGAATCCGAGGAAGATGATGATGATGAGGATATAGCTCTCATCACATGGAGGTTTAACAAATTTCTCTAGAGAAAAAGGATGCAAAGAAGGAGATTTCCAAAGATTGAGAAATCTCAAAAAGAAAAATAAATTACCTGCTACGAATGTGGGAAGCCTGGACACATCAAGGCCGAGTGTCCACAAGCCAAGAAGAATCCCAAGAGATTCAAAAAGAGGGCTATGAAGGCAACATAGGATGATAGTGAGAGCGACACCTCATCCGAAGATGAGGAAGTTGCAAATCTGTGCTTCATGGCCAAGGAGGATGAGGTTAGTCATTCCTCTAGTGACAGTGAAAATGATGAGGGTGACTTAATTGATGCTTTCAATGACTTAGTTAAATATTACAGCATGTTAAAGACTAAATATAATATGATAAGAAAGGAAAATACAAGTTTAACTGAAAAGCATGCCAAGGAAACTAACTTGCATGAAAAAGAAATTAGTGAGCTTAAGAGTAAAAATGAGAATTTGAATGACATTGTTCTTAAGTTTACTAATGGAAGCAAGAATTTGAATATGCTCTTAGGAAGCCAAAGACTTACATTTGATAAAGCTGAGATCGGGTATGAAAGATCTAACAAAAGGAAAGTGTATGAAAACTTCTTTGTTAAACTATTCACATGTCATACATGTAACTTAATAGGACATAAATATTTTGTATGTCCCCTAAAATTTAGCAAATCTAGAATAGCCTCTAAATTGCAATGGGTTCCTAAGGGAACCAAATCTAACGTTAGGACCTTAAAGGTTTGGGTACCAAAGAAGACAACTTGATCTGTTGCTTTGTAGGTTGAGGATTTTGCTATGAAGAACCAGTGGTACCTAGATAGCAGGGTGCTCAAGACACATGACGGGAGACTCCTCAAAGTTTGCCGTTGTCAACAAGAAGAAAGGGAATGTCACTTTTGGTGGAAATCAAAAGGGCAAAATTGTTGGCATCGACAATATAGGTAACCCTTCTAACCCCATCATTGAAAATGTTTTATTAGTAGAAGGGTTAAAGTATAATTTATTAAGTATTAGCCAATTATGTGACAAATGGTATAAAGTAGCATTCAAATCAAAATCATGCACCATTAAAGATAGCACAAACAGTAAAGTTTTATTTATTGGCTATAGGAAAGAAAATGTTTATACAATTGACTTAGACCACATTGATTGTGTTGATGAAAAGTGTTTTGCCGTAAACTTAGTTGTTGATAAGTGGACTTGGCATAGAAGACTAGGACACGTAGGTATGGATACCTTAGCTAAGATTGCTAAGAATAATTTAGTTAGAGGGATTCCAAAAATATCCTTTGAAAAGGATAAAGTTTGTGAAGCTTGCCAAATGGGAAAGCAAATCAAAAGTTCATTTGCATCAAAGAATGCAATTTCTACATCCAAGCCTCTACAACTACTTCACATGGACCTTTTTGGTCCTTCAAACATTGCTAGTTTATAAGGCAAATATTATGTCTTTGTCATTGTAGATGATTTCTCTAGATTTACTTGGGTATTCTTTATAAAGTCAAAGGATGAAACTTTTGACACATTCTCTAACTTTAGGAAGAGAGTTCAAAATCAAAAAGAGCTCACCATTGTTGCTATTTGTAGTGAACATGGTGGAGCATTTGAGAATGAAAAATTTGAACTCTTGTGTCTCAAACATGGAATTGAGCACAATTTCTCATCCCCTAGAACCCTTCAACAGAATGGTGTTGTTGAGAGGAAGAATAGGCCTCTTCAAGAGCTTGCTCGGACCATACTCAATGAAAACTCCATTCCAAAATATTTCTGGGCAGAAGCTATTTCCACAGCTTGCTATGTACTAAATCGTGTCTCCATAAGACCGATTCTAGAGAAAACCCCCTATGAGCTATGGAACGGCAAGTCTCCTAGTGTTAAGTATTTTAGAGCCTTTGGTTGTAAATGTTTCATTCTTAACACCAAGGATAATTTGGAAAAATTCGATTCCAAGACGGATCATGGAATATTCCTTGGATATTCATTAACTAGTAAAGCTTATAGGGTGTTCAACAAAAGAACACTAGTTGTAGAAGAATCCATGTATGTCAATTTTGATGAGACCCCTCAACCCACAATCAATGTGGATGAGGATGATATTTTAGAAAAACAATTGGATTCTCTCTCCTTAGACAAACCCTGTGAAACCATTCAAGGAGAAAATTCCATAGATCCTTCTTCAAAATCCCTAGAAATTGTCTCTGCCAAGGATGAAAATGATACTCTGCCTAGAGATTGGAAATTTGTCAAAAATCATCCCTTAGATGAAGTTCTAGGTGATCCTTCCTTAGAAGTTAAAACTAGAGCCTCCCTCAGAAATCTATGTGCAAATGTAGGCAAATAGAACCTAAGAAGTTTGAAGAAGCCGAATTGGATGAAAATTAGATAGTTACTATGCAAGATGAATTAATCCAATTTGAAAGGAACAACATTTGGGAACTTGTTCCAAAACCCGATAATCATCCCATTATTGGAACCAAATGGGTATTTAACAATAAGATGGATGAAAATGGGATTGTGATCAGGAACAAAGCTAGGTTAGTTGCCAAATGGTATAATCAAGAAGAAGGAATTGACTTTGAGGAAACCTTTTCTCCAGTAGCTCGTTTAGAGTCAATTAGGATGCTCTTAGCATTTGCTTGCCACAAAGATTTCACACTTTTTCAAATGGATGTAAAAAGTGATTTTCTTATGGGTATATTCGAGAAGAAATCTATTTGGAACAACCTCAAGGTTTCGAAGCTTTTGATAGACCTGATCATGTGTACAAGCTTAGGAAAGTCTTATATGGACTTAAGCAAGCTCCTAGAGCTTGGTATATTTGTTGAAGAATTTCCTTGAGGAAAGGAAGTTCAAAAATGGTAATACCGATTCAACCTTTTTTACCATGTAAAAGGACAAAGACATTCTAATAGTTAAAATCTATATTGATGACATCATATTCGGTTCTACAAATGTATCACTTTGTGATGAGTTTGTCACTCTTTTGCAAAGTGAGTTTGAAATGAGTGTGATGGGAGAGCTAAAATTCTTCCTAGGATTTCAAATTTGTCAAAAATCAGATGAAATTTTCTTCTGTAAAAAAAAATACATCAAAGACCTCCTAAAAAGATTTGTATTAGATTCTTCTAAGTCCTCTAGAACTCCCATGAGCACAACTACAAAACTGGACAAGGATGTGAATGGAACAAGTGTTGATATTAAGAAGTACAGAGGTATGATTGGATCCCTTCTATACCTCACTGCTAGCAGACCTGACATCCTCAATAGTGTGTGCTTACGTGCTAGATTCCAAGCTTCTCCTAAAGAATCTTACTTAACTGCTGTTAAAAGAATTTTCAAATATCTAAATGGGACATATGATTTAGGTTTATGATACTCAAAGGGTACATCCTTTGATCTCATAGGATATTCTGACTCCGATTATGCTGGGAGTCTAGTAGATAGGAAAAGCACGAGTGGAACATGTCAATTCCTTGGTGAGTCTCTTGTTTCCTGCTACTCCAAGAAGAAAAATTCGGTTGCACTTTCAACGGCCGAAAGTGAATATATTGCTGCTGGCAGTTGTTATGCACAAATGCTTTGGATGAAGCAAACCTTGGAAGATTACAATCTATTCTATGATAGGATTCCAATTAGATGTGACAACACTAGTGCAATTAACATTTCTAAGAATTCTATCCAATACTCCAGTTCTTCCACCTCTTAAATGGCCAAATCACGAGTTCATCAATCAGACCGCTTTTAATAGGTACTATAAAGGTTTTGAAACCAAAACTCTTATTCGTTCTAGAGGAGTAGTTTTTCGAGACTTGTCTGGTTTGGACTTAGAAGAACCATTACATACGATGAGGTTGATGGGGTTGATGGGGCTGTTTGATTTAGAGTCTCATTATTGTGAAACTCCGATTAGGATGTTTTATGCAAATCTTGAACATTCTACCCAACCTCTCGTACTTAGGAGTTATGTCTATGGAAGACATATTAAACTGACTCAGGAATTAATCCATGAAATCCTCCACTGTGAGTTTCTGAATGGTTCATGGAGATTCTTTGAGGCAGCAAAGAATCCGTCATTTCTTAAGAAGCCAGTAGGCAAGGTCTTAGTAAAATTGATTGCCAAGGATCCTAACAACTTTCCCCTGAAGTTGAAGAGCAAGGATTTGAATTGGATGCTTCAAGTTGTCTGCAATGTATCCAAGTCTCTACCATACAATCTTCTGCTCATGAAGATTTTTCAAAGGTTTGGTGTCAGATTAGCGGATTCTGACAAGGTATTAGTCCTGAAGAAATCAGACTTCTTCTCGTCCTCCACCTTGTCAAGGATGGAAATAACTAGAAATGCTCAAGGTGTGCTGATTGAAAAAGTTGGTCAAGGAGGTGTTTCTCTCGACCATTCATCACGCGCAGCCCCAAGGCGCTTGATCATTGACGAAGAAGAAGAGGAAGACAGTGATCAAAATGACACTCTTCTTCCTGTCCTTGATCCTCTGCCACCTCAAGCTCACCTTTCTCCAGCTCCTCTGTCTTTAGCTCCTGAAGAGGTCAGTCATGTTTAACTCCACACTCAAGAGCCTTTGAGTGTTCATGAACTTCCTCAAGTCCAAGCTGATATTCCTCCACAACCTTAACCTCAACCACCCCAAGCTCAAGAACCTGTAATTCTTCAAATTCATGTTCCTCCTTGAACTAAAGGTCATCCCTCTCCTCCAATGAGGCCCTCTATTTCTGAGGAATAGCATAATGAGCTTCGGGCAAGCATCGAAAGCCTCGGCACTGGTCTTGAATCCTTTCAGTCCATGTATCTCTCCCGCCATAATCAGTTTGAAACTTTTGTCCTATCTCAACTAGAACATCTCGCAGCTACCATTCACAGTCTGCACAATCGTATTGATCTAACGGAATCAAATCAAAGTAAAGCTATTGATGATTTCATCTCCTCCGTTAGATTCCAATCAAGTCATTTAGCAGCTCAATTGCAGCGAGATTGTGACAGGGTTATCACTCATATTGAAGACCTTAGCACCCTTATGACTAGAATTGCTGGTGAGCCCTCTAATGAGGTTGAGAATTTGGATGAAAGTGGCGAGAATCTTGAGGCAGCTCATCCAGCTACTTCAGTTGTTCCTTCAAGTGCTGAGCATTTGGATGTCTCTCTAAACACTTATGTGGCTGATGTTGCTCAAGATGTTGGGACTGATGTTACTCAAGAGGTTGCTCTTTGGGAGGACGAGCCAGTGCCTTCACCTTTTGAGGTTACCCCAATGGCAGATGCAGGGGATGCCATTAATGAAGAAAGCATTCCCTCTGTTTCTCCTATTTCTTATGTTCCAAATCAGGCTGACGATGTGCCTATGGAAGATGCAGGGGATGCAATTAATGAAGACAATGTTCCTTCTTCCTCTCCTGTTGAAGAAATTACTCATCAGGCAGAATCCCCTCCTGATAAGGATGATTTTCTTGATCAACTATGGGCTATCATGCACTGAGAGAATCTCTCCTCTCCTGAGCTCTAGAGATATTTTTTAACACTGTAAATACTTAATATGTTGCCAAACTGTGACTGGTTTATCCTGTCGTCTCTAAAGTGCTGTGCTGATTGACATTTCTCTTATACGTGTTTATTTTTTTTTTTGATAATGTCAAAGGGGGAGAAAGATATAGAATTTACTGAAGGATATAGAATTTACTGAATGCATACTTAAGACTTATTGATAAGGAATACTGCATAGAGTATGGGGGAGTATGCAAGTTTAAGCTGAAATGCAGATTAGTATATTGAATCAGATCATATATTTGTCATCATAAAAAAGGGGGAGATTGTTGACTTAAATAGTGTTTAAGTCTAACTATGTTTTTAATGATTGTGATTAATATGAAATATATAAACTGAATAATTGGATTACTGTGTTTATTGCATTTATTTGGAAATGTCCTTTGAAAAAGGGTATTACCTTTCTGACGTTTTTGGTTAAGTGTTATTAGTCCGACGCAATCGTCCAAAGTAAAGACAAACACATTCGTCCAAACGAAGAACAACTTATTCGTCTAAAGTTATTAGTCCGCACAATCGTCCAAAGTAAAGATAGACGCATTCTTCCAAAGTTATTAGTCTGACGCAATCGTCCGACGCGTAATCGTCCAAACTATTCGCCCAACAAGTAAGCGTCCAAAATGTACGACAACAACGAATTCATGCGAAGCATTAGTCCGACGAGCATTTGCCCAACATCAGACCAAACAATTTCGTCCAAACTCATTCGGCCTAAGGGGGAACGTCCAGAGTCTTAACGACCAGACTATTAATGACCGGAGAATTAAATGTTGACCAAAGAAGACTTCAACGGCTATATTTCTTCACAACGGTCATATTTTTAGTACGGAAACAAAGAGTCGCCTGAATGAGAAGTGATAACTCTAAATTTAGAGTTATTTTATACTATTTTTATGTAATTTAACTTGTATGATTTGAGTGAATTGTAGAAGAAATTGGGAGAGTTTATTACAATTGTTGCATAATGCTGCAAAAACTACGCCGTGATTTAATTTAATACATTCATTGCATATTATCTATGAAAAGCACATTAAATCAAAGTTTATATATTTTCTAATTCGAATGAGAAATTAATAGCGGGAAGATCAATTCAAATGTTGATGAATTATGAAGAAGAGAAAGCAAATCACGGAGATTGAGGTGGTCAGACTGCTTCCAAAAATAAAGGAATAGAAAGCGTGGACGACTGAGCAGCGTGGACGACTGAGCAGTGTGGACGACAGAGAAAAGCACGGTTAATTGTGGACAACAGAGAAAATGGACAATAACTGTGGATGACTGGAAAACATTAAAAGACAAAGAAGCGTGAACGACTGCGAAACGTGGACTTGGCTGGGAAAAATAAAAAGCAAATGGACGATGGAAACAGTGGCAATCTAAAAAGAAGAGCACTAAAATACAAATGCAAATGGACGATTGAGAAGCGTGGACGATAGAAGGCACTAAAAGAAAAATGCAAATGGACGACTGAGAAGCGTGGACGATAGACAGCACTAAAAGACAAAAACTCACGACTGGAAAGCGTGGACGACTGGCAGAATGGATTGCTGGCAGTGTGGACGATTAAGCAACGTGGACTACTGAACAGAAAGGATTACTAGCAGATGGACGACAAATGAGAATGGACGATTTAGAAAAGTGGACGACAATAAAGAGCAAATCACGACGATTTTACCATAATGATAAATCGTCGATCAAGGGAACAGACTGGAGAGAGGCGAATTTTGCTGTTGAATTTAAGGAAGAAAGAATAACAAATAAAAGGGAGGAAAATTAGAGAAAGGAAAGGAGATCTGGATCTGCAGCGAGGAACAAAAGACATTTTTCTTCAGCTTTCTTCTTCTCCTTCTTCTCCTTCTTCTCCTTCTTCTCCGTTACTGTTACTGTTACTGTTGCTATGAAAATTTTTGTTTTTAATTTCATTATGCTTCTAGGCTAACTTTTCTTATCTTGGTTAGGCAAGAGAGTATTCTTTACATGTTTTTAACTTGATCTATGAATGCTTAGTATTTTTCATTGCACAATTGCTCATGATTTTTATTGCGTAATACAAATTGGCGTTAAGAATGTGTTCACACAAAAATTCAGAGTAAGTTTTTATCTTTTCAAAGTCGACAAGAAAATTCTAAAACGAAATTATCTAGGCAATTCGACGGAACCTAGAAATAACATGAATTCTTGCTGTGCTGTAACTAATACTGTAGCTGTAACGGCCCAAGTTTTCTGAACTCGGTTCGCTACACAAGATACTGAACCGAACTATAGGATTTTTGAGAAAATTCTAAAACTTCACTCAATGGACAAAATTTGACATTTTACAAGGTAAACATTAAAAATTTTGCAGCGGAAAAATCATTTGAGCAGAACAGAGTTGAGCAAAATTATGAAACAACTTTCGAATAATCGGTTATAATATTAAGAAATAATTCAGCCAAAAGAAATGAAGGCTTAAGTGTGAAATACTTAAAGTTCGTAAAAAGTCAAACGCATCTTCCGCTGAACAAAGTCAACGGTAGAGGCAGAAACAAAAACAGAAGGCTTCTACCGCCAAATAGTGCCAACGGTAGAAGTAGGGACAAAAGACTTAGCGGTGGAAGCAGAGACAGAATCGACACGTCGACTTCATACGTCTTTTGCTCACATCTGCCGACGACGTATCGGCTGCACACATCTATCGATCACAAAATGACAAAATCGACTGCATAATTCTTCCGTTTAAAACGACAGAATTACTATCTACTCCTTCCATCCACAAAACAACAAATCTATTGCCTACATCATCCGATTACAAAACGACAAATCTACTGCTTACATCATCCGATTACAAAACGACAAATCTACTAAAGACTTATACCGAAGACATCTACCGATGGCTTATACCGAAGACATCTACCGATGGCTTCTACTGAAGACATCTTCCGATGGTTTCTACTGAAGACATCTTCCGATGACGTCAATCAGATGATTCAATCCTCCAACATCTGCCGGTGGACAAAACACTCAACATCCACCGCTTGACTTCACTCACGATGGTTGAACTTGCAAATTTCCCTCAAAACATTCAAAACAACCTGACCCTAAGTAACTTCTGAAATCCAACAAATAACCATTTGAAACCAACATTTGTATCCTTATCCAATAAAAATCCCAAGTTAACAATTTGTAACAAAACCAAATCAGAATTTTCATAACAGGAGAAACTCAAGAAATTCTAAATCCTTCAGCTATTACTATCATCAAAATCCTCTGCACTCCTCAACAGAACATAAAAAAATTAGACTCCACATACAGACAGTAGTTAAACCGCCTCATCAGTTGCCAGATCGATGCATGAATGCACCCCTCCAACCTGCCTAGTTCTCAGCAAACTCAGATAACACACCTGCTGTCACTTCTTCACCTACATTACAAAACTCATCTATTAGCCTAATGCTAAGTAAGTAAAGTAGTAATTAGAGGTGGGAGGAGGCCGGTTCGGTCCGATCCCGAGCCCGGACCGAACTGGCCCGAACAAGTTCGGGATTTTTTTTCCCAGAACCTGGACCGGTCCGGTGCCGGACAGGTACCGAACCTGGACCGCACCCGAAATCCCGGTCCGGTCCGGGTTCCGCCCACAACCTCTTTTTTTTTTTTAACAAAAAAATTTATTACTACATCATGTGTAATCGTAATTAATTTATTCATTATTTTTATTTTCATTGTCCAAATGTGACATTTCTTAGAAGTAGGTATTTCTTATTTCATGAACGGTAATAAAAATCATTTAAAATAGTTATTTAAATAAAGAAAATAATTATGATCCACGGGATATTGAGCATTCCCATAGGGTACACTCTTCCCTTCTCTTCCTCGCTCTGAAACGCCGCCAACAATGCCGTCGACCAGTTGAGCTCTCTCTTCTACTTCTTCAATGTCTCAGTCTCCGAACCACTCCGCCTTCGCTAGCTTGTTCTGCCAGGAGGACGCATGCGACGTGGTCTCCGACACCCGGATCTCCGATTCTTTTGCTACCTCTGCATTATGCTCACCGAAACTTCGACGTTAAAGCTTCGCCATTCGACTTTGCACTTCGCCGTTCTCTCGCGACTTCCAGCAGAGCAGAGAGAGGCAGAGAGCGAGCTAGGTCGGGGAGTCGGGACTGGACTGGGAGACTCGGGACACGGGGACAGGGATTCTATTTCTGTCTGGCCTCTGGGAGAGTTTTTAGGTGCTTCGGTCTGGTCCCAGTTTTTCGGGATTTCAGGCACTGGACCGAGGACTGGACCGAAGCTCCTCGGTTCAAGATTGCCTTGAACTTGGACCGAACCTCGGTCCAAGGTTTATGGACCGTACCCGGACCCAACCCGCCAGTCCGGTCCGGTTCCCGGTCCACGGTTTGGTCCTGCCCACCCCTAGCAGTAATGAAATGGAATGCTGAAACATAAATTCCTAAACATGCAGTTTCTACTTTCTCATCTCAGTTGCATATGCATTCGTTTCTGATCTGATCCCTCTGTGAAATTGGGAGTTTGATCACTTCTCCCAAAGTCATACATCCTCTCTCTCGATTAAGGGGCATATTAGTTCCCTTAGAAAGTATTGGGTGGAAGACTACCTCGGGAGCTTACTCAAACCTAAAGCCATAGACAGAACATACATTAGCCTTTCTCTAAACTTCATTCCAAACCTCTGGAATTCTAGAGACACTAGTTTGAAAGCTTAGTTCATTGGGTATTCCCGATTTACCACAAAACCCGAACTAGCTCACCCATACGGCATTCACAAAACTCATCTATTAGCCTAATGCTAAGTAAGTAAAGTAGTAATAGAGGTGGGAGGAGGCCGGTTCGGTCCGATCCCGAGCCCGGACCGAACTGGCCCGAACAAGTTCGGGATTTTTTTTCCCAGAACCTGGACCGGTCCGGTGCGGACAGGTACCGAACCTGGACCGCACCCGAAATCCCGGTCCGGTCCGGTTCCCGGTCCACGGTTTGGTCCTGCCCACCCCTAGCAGTAATGAAATGGAATGCTGAAACATAAATTCCTAAACATGCAGTTTCTACTTTCTCATCTCAGTTGCATATGCATTCGTAGGAATTGGGAGTTGGATCACTTCTCCCAAAGTATAAATCCCTTCATAAGTTAAGGGGCAGATTAGTTCCCTTAATAGCTTATTTGTTACAGTCTGTTCATTCCTTACCATGTCATTTCATGTAAATTCATTTTCGCATACTTTCAAAAATATGATGCATGACATACAAACACATTCAAGCACACATAATCCTACTGTTTTGTGATGTAGGCTCGAAGGCACAAGCATACTTCACTTACCTGGTCTCCTGGAAAGTATTGGGTGGAAGACTACCTCGGGAGCTTACTCAAACCTAAAGCCATAGACAGAACATACATTAGCCTTTCTCTAAACTTCATTCCAAACCTCTGGAATTCTAGAGACACTAGTTTGAAAGCTTAGTTCATTGGGTATTCCCGATTTACCACAAAACCCGAACTAGCTCACCCATACGGCATTCACAAAACTCACATTTATACTCTCCCCAATCATCGATAGATACTAGTACAGCAAGGAATCGAAATAGGACTCACCTAGTTTGGAGAAGAATCCAGTAGAAGAATCGCCTAGAGAGCTCTGCTGCTTGGGCTGAAAACCGAAAGAGGAAAAATAGGGAATAGTGGCGGCTGCAGTGCATTAATCACAAAGTCTCTTTCTTTAAATAGGTTATTACTATAGGTCTCTATTTACCATTATGCCCTTACTTAGTCACTCATTAACCTAATCAATAATTCCCCCGATATCAGCCATAAAATGTATACTATTAGTTGATAAGATAAGTTGGTTCAATGGAACCGGGTGCTACAGTAGCATTGCTTTAGCATCGTGAGTAAATTGCATGTAAAGAAGAAATCAACCCTAATCAAGGCATTTCCCATAATTATTTCTAAACCATTTCCATTTTTTTGTCTTATTTAATTTTGAATAATTTAAATCTATCATTCCTTATTAGTAGTTTAATTTCAATATTTCCATCAAGATTTTATCGAGATTTATAGTATTATTAATTTGATTAGAAATATCCTCGTGGGATCGATATCTTATATGCTACTTGATTGCGATACGTGAACTTGCGTAAAATGTAAAATCACACTAACAAGAAGCGGATTACAGTCACCACTATAAAAGGAAGAATAGGAGCTCGAGACAAAAACTTTTTACTGATTTGAAAAATTTTCTCTTAACTCTCACGAGCTCACACGCCTGTAATTTTCTTCTATTCTCTACACCTCTCTAGATCAAAACTTGAGATTTTACTTTTTGAGAGAGTGTAGTTCTGTGCTACATTGTTCATCTTGTAATCGAAATGTAAAGGTAGAGATTGACGCCCGTGAAGATCAATTGAAGTGTAAAAGGCAGTTGATTGGTGCCCGTGAAGTACAATCAAGATTGCTCATGAAAGAGAAGTAGTGAATCTTCAAGGGGGTGGAATCCTTGAAGCGTGGACGTAGGCAAGGTTGGCCGAACCACGTAAAAATTATGGTGTTATTTTTTTTCTCTCTCTCTGTGTTTATTTTGAATCAGAAAATAATATTTTAAGTAATTTATATTGTACTAAGCAAACTCGATTAGGAGAGAAAAGTCTAATTCACCCCTTCTTAGACAATAACGGTCCTACAAGGATGACGTTCCTCCACCTGATGCACAAGCAGATTGAAGAATGGTGCCCGTGGGAGTGCGCTGAGCAGTCGAGGTGACTTTTGACCCGTAGGAGCAAATTGCTAAGTATTTTGAGGTTTTAGGTATGTTAGGCAGAAATGATTTGACAAATGTGTAGGGGTTATTTTGAGCTGATGGGTGATTAGCTAGAAAATATTGATGTTTTGATAGTTTGTGGATAATTTTATGGATAGATGACTCATTTTAGAGTGTTTGGCAACTAGATAGGGGATGTATTGGCGTTTTGATGATTTTGATGCGTGAAATGGATTAGATTTGATGAATTGAAATGGGTTTGTCGTTTTGAGATGAATGAGTCATTTAAAGTCAGATTTTGATGATTTTAGGATAAGATTTTAAATTTTGGATGTGTATTTTGGTGGATATGTTGAAGGATGT
Source organism: Begonia masoniana (assembly GCA_022432975.1). Lineage (NCBI taxonomy): Eukaryota > Viridiplantae > Streptophyta > Magnoliopsida > Cucurbitales > Begoniaceae > Begonia > Begonia masoniana. Next base: position 13,069,228 of record CM039515.1, read on the forward strand.
TTTGAGGATTGATATTGAAGTGTTATTAGGTGAGGAATTGAAGAAAAATGGCAAAGGAGAAACTTGAGCTTGGAGTGGTGCGCTGAGCGCGCAAGGCACGCAGTTGGCGCACGCATGCAGGGCATGCAGGGTGCGCTGCCCTGCATTAGCCGATCGATTGACGCACAGGGCCGATCGATCGGCAGTGTTGCTGGAAAAAAAAAATGGCGCAACCAGAGGAGGTGCCGATTGATCGGCACCCTTAGCCGATCGATCAGCCAACAGTGCGTGCGTTCTGGAGAATTCCAGAGTGATCGCCAATCGATCGGCGCCCTTAGCCGATCTATCGGCCATCGCAGGGCGCTGGGCACTGGCGCGGGGGAGGCGCATAGATGATGCTTGGGTAGGCGCACGACGAGGCGATCAGATGGCGCTCGGGTAGGCACGCGGTGGCGCAGGATGCAAGCGTGATGTGCGCGTGGCACGGGCGAGTAGGGCGCGCGCGGCATGCGCGCTCGCGGGCGCCGAATGATGGGCGCACCCCATGCATGCCAATTGACATGTTTTGATGTCCTAAGCCTTTTTTGATGATTCCCAACCTTAGACGAGTCATTTTGGGTACGTTTTAAGTTAGACCCTAAACGTCGATAGATATGGATTGAATGCCCGAGTCCGTTCACTAACGATTGATGAATGAATGAAAAGGAAACGAAATGAAAAATGAAAAAAAAAATTATGAGAACGGGCGAGGGTAATATGTATGCACGTCACGGCATAGGTCGTGGCGACCCTGGCATGGGGTCGGGGTCGTCACATTTAAGCTAGAAAAAGTCCCTCGTTTGAGGGTGAAATGCAGAACGGGGGTTATCGATTGACCGCCGAGGTTTTTTTGATAGATGTTTTTATAGTTTAAATTTTATTTTGTTAGGGTTAATATTGTGAAGGTTTTCGGCGAAAAAACCCTCGATTTTGGGATTTTCGCGAAAAAATCGAGGGTTTTCTGTGATTTTCAGCTCGGGCTTAGGGTTTTGGCTCAGTTTTGGGACTTCTTCGAAGGTTTTTTTACAGATTTCGACAAAAAATTGTCGGATCTAAGAATGTTGGCTGCAAAATGCTCGAATCGGAGGATTTGGACGAGAGAAAAATTAGTTTTCTGAAGAAAAATTAGTTTTCTGAAGAAAAATTGTTCAAATGGGGGTTGTCGGCTTTTATTCTAATGCATATCGGTCTCTCGTTTGAGGGTGAACACCCCAACTCATCCCTCGCGTATAGAAAGGGGGACCGTTGTTGGAAAATGTCCTGACAGAACAGGAGACCGTTCTAACAAAAAGGGTCTCCCGTTCTATCTGTAAAATGTATAACGGAGGGTTATCGGTTTACCGTTAGAAGTTTTTGTGATAGGTTTTTTATAATTTAAACTTTGTTTTGTTAGTGTTAATATTTTAAGAATTTTTTAAAAAAAATATAATATTTCGAGGGTTAATACGATTTTAACCCTATATTATAATCTTACATTTAAACTTATTCAATTATTACTATTTTTTATTGTACACACGCAACCTCAATTAGCCACTCCGTGACTGACGTAAATTCAATTAGAGCTTATTTTGATTATTTTACTTTTACGCATTTGTCCAATAAGATCAATTTCATTATAGCTTTTTGACATGATAATTTGACCCTTTTTTTGACGCATAGATATTTAATGTGTATATATTATTTATATCAAAGTCATATTATGTCTATATTAAGTTCTACCACCTCAGGTGACATTTATTAGTTAGTAAATGAGTTAATTAGAAATTACATTGTTATATTTATTTAGTGGTTTTGATCTTTTTCAACTAAAACAACTTAATTTAATTGGGAGTGTGTTCAAGCTTACCCAAGATTTGAAAAAAAAGGAAAATGATAGGACAAAACTATATATTTTTAAGTAATACTGCACGTGTACTGTCTTATCTTATAATAATTATTTTAATCATTAATTAACACGTCAACGAATATGTTTAAAGAAATTAAATATTATTTTTATAGGGGTCTTTATAGTAGTAGCAAATGAATCAAGCTTGACGTTGTAGGCTTCGAATCCACGGGATATATTTTTCTATTACTTATTCAAAGTTTTATAGCATTAATTTTATGGTTTTTCTATATTAAATTTTTCTTGTATGCGCGTATTTTTTCATGTACATGTCGATCGTAACAATTTCTAGTATTTTCCATAATCGTGGAATTTAATTACCAGTGGTTAATTTTATACAACCATTGTGCATTTGATTTTATTAAAAAGCTCATAATTTTAATAAAAAAAACATTTGTAATTTAAGGGTTATTTAATTTTAAATTATATAAGTTAATTTTCTCCAATATTTTTCCTTTTTTTTTTTTTCAAATAATGCACAAATCAAATTATAAGAACTAAAATAAACTCATAATCAATATCATGAACATAGATGAACCCAAAAAACCCTAATTGGAAGAAGAGAACTCCATAGCAAGTTCTCTTTTTTTATGTTCAAACGAAAAACCCTAAAACCAGAAGGAAAAAGGGAAGGTTATTGAAGAGAAGACGACGCGGCTTCATTTGTTCATTCCAGTTGCATTCTTCACTGCATCAGCTGCTCCCTGTGCCTTGGCCTTCATCTGTTGCCCGGTCTGCAAGATCGAGCACAAAGTTTTCGTATAATTTTGTTGTTTTTTTTTATCGGAATTTTACCACTTCGATCGTAAGTAAGTTTTAGAAGATAAGATTAGGTGAAGTTTTAATCGAAGAATTGGAATTTATGAAATGGACCTCTTGCATTGACTCTTTAGCAGATTGTGCAGCATTTCCAGCCTTGTCCATCATATTGCTGGCCTTTTCCTGAATATATAAAAACACCCATCAAACCCTATTGACACTATGATCATTACAAGACTTGTTTTTTTCGGTTTTATCGATAGAATTCGGGTCACGGATCTTTAACAATATCTAATACAAAGATATAACAGAGAGAGAGAGAGAGAGAGAGAGAGAGAGAGAGAGAGAGAGAGAGAGAGAGAGAGAGAAACCTGAGCTTGGCCCTTGGCTTCTCCAGCGTGATAGGCCATCTTGTTAGAGTTGTCTGCCATTTCTTCCTTCTCCGAATATTTCTTCAATTATCTGAACTCTCACTGCACACTCCATCGCCCAAACCCATCTACTTATAGACACAGTCATGCATTGCCAACTCACTTCTCTCACTGCACGTGTCCTCCATCTGTTTGTTGAAGCCAACGCGTGTCATCATCTGTTTGGAAGAGTGAATTTCAAGGCCCCTTTGACTAGGAGACTGTTGAGAGAAAATTACTCTGATTCTCAACTGAAGATTGTTGCTTTTTTTAAGGTCTTGACTCAGTTTTTTTGATTCAATTCTTATGATTAATCATATTTAGTAATTTAATTCCTCATATTATATCAAATAATTCAGTATTTATACTCCAAATTAAGAACAATTAAATCAGAAAATAATAAATAAAAATTATATAGTTGTCGTTCAATATTGTTAATACACGAGCCACCTCTTTAGTGGGCCCGTGGGTTCATTTATGCCCAAACTTGTCAAGCCCAAAGCTAGACTCGAGCCACCTTGATCACTCGGATTGAGGTAGTGGTTTGGCTCGTCGATTTATCGTAACGTTATGGCGATACAATTTGATGAAACATCAACAATTGATTCAAATCTAACATTGACTTTGATCTTCTAAGAATATTCACCAATTTTAGTTGATTTTTGTAAATGTTCGAAAACACGAAGCTCTAGTTCGAACTACGCTTGTTCATCGAACTGATAAAACCGATTCTAATAGATTCGATTCTAAAGTTGGTTTTTAAAATTGGAACCAAACCGGTCCAAATCAAAATTCACCGGTTTGCATATTAATTATTCAATGGTTCCAATCTTTTGTCTCTTTTCCTCCAAACCTTTGGGCTATAGCTAATACTAATGATACACTGGAGATTCCATGGCCTCATCCATTTCCATCGTTTCTTCAGTTCAAACAATCCAATCTTTTTCTTCGTCTTGCAAAAGTTCCGACCCATTTTTCCATCTCCTACATCTTTATTTATCTGCCCGAATCAACCAGGTGACTCTTCTTGTTCAAAGAAACCAAGCAGTTTCGCATAACATTATAGTCATATCTTCTCGCGACTTGTATTTTGTCATGTTTGCTTGATGGGAATTTTTAGATATTGTTGATATATTGCTGTTCTTGCTTCAAAAGATTGAATGGCTTGCTTTTCTGTTTTTTGCAATAATGGGTTTTTTCTTTCTCGACAAAATCTGGAGTGTAAATTAGTAAAAAACAGGCCCTTGTGGAGGTGTAGGGATTTAGATTGTAGTTCAGATATCTTTCCGTCTGCAAGATATCATTCTCCCTGCAAATTTCCTAATGGAGTTTCGCATCAGAGTAAGCTTAAGTCCATGGTTAATGGAAAAAATAAATTTTTCTCTTTCGAGCTCGGAAAGCGCAGGAAAAGTTGTTTTGGATTATCTTGTATCACTCAAAGCTATCATTTGAGGAGTCAAGAGAGTGGAATTAGGAAGACCCATGTTAGGAGGAGAGGAAATGAAGGTCTGAGAAGGAGATTTTCTTTGAGATTACGCCCGAGGTTGCGATTGTTGAAGATGAAATTGAGAAGAGCTTCTGTAAGATCAGTTCTGAATAATTTTGGGACTTTTTTGAGGAAGAATATTAGAATAGTGAGTGTTTCTTCTCTAGTTACAATCTTCCTTGGATTTTGCTATCTGTTTTTGAAAATAACTGCATTATCGCCTTCAAAAGTCGTTCCTTATTCGGAATTCGTTATGTCACTTCAGAACGGGACTGTTACAAATGTTTTACTCGAAGAAGGATCTCGTCGGATTTATTTTAACAGTGATTCTCAGAATTTAGATTCATCTGAAGACGATCCTGAATCATCATCAAATAGTATTTCTAATCAAAACTTGGTTGATGAGGCTGTGAATATGAATAGTTCAAGAAATGTTCAAGCATCAAGCATAAATTTATCGAAGATACTTTCAAGGACTCAATCTCGTCCACCCGAGTGGCAGTATTCCACGAGGAAAGTAGATAGGGACGAAAAATTTCTTCTTAGTTTGATGAGAGAGAAGGGAACTGTCTTCGGATCGGCCCCTCAATCAGTTTTGACGTCGATGAGGAGTACTTTGATAACGATAATAACTCTTTGGATTCCTTTGATTCCTTTAATGTGGCTACTCTATCGGCAACTTTCAGCGGCAAATAGTCCGGGTAGAAAGCGTCAATCCAACAGACAGACGATAGGGTTCGAGGATGTGGAGGGTGTTGATAGTGCCAAGATGGAGCTCATGGAGGTAAGCTTCTTTCTAATTTTGTCTCTTTTTTATGTTAATCAAGCATGTCTAGATTGGAAAGATGAGCAGGATTGAAGTGAAAATCATTTATTACGTCCCGTAAAACGATCTGTTCTTGATAATGCAGTGTTTTTCGTAGATATTCGTGATGTTTAACAACATCCAATCATAGTAATACAAATGTCTGCGATAAGATTTGATGAAAGTTTAAGAAACTTTGTAAGCAACTGACTCTACAAATTGAATGTCAAATAGATTTGCTGAATTATCTCTAGAGTAGGGAAACTTTTGAGGTAACTATTGTTTGAGCAATATATTTTAAATTTTTTTATATAAATTTCCTTTTTAATAGATAGTAGCTTGCCTTCAAGGAGCTATAAACTACCAAAAACTTGGAGCAAAGCTGCCTAGAGGCGTACTGCTGATAGGCCCTCCCGGAACGGGGAAAACGCTCCTTGCTCGGGCTGTAGCTGGAGAAGCTGGGGTTCCATTTTTCACCGTTTCAGCCAGTGAGTTTGTGGAATTATTCGTCGGAAGAGGAGCTGCACGCATTAGAGATCTTTTTAACGTGGCCAGGAAATCTTCGCCGTCAATCGTGTTCATCGATGAACTCGATGCAGTCGGAGGGAAGCGTGGGCGAAGTTTCAACGATGAGCGGGACCAAACATTAAACCAGGTATAGAAATATTCTGATCAACTTGAATTTTTAGGATTACTAATGATTGAACATGTTCTCGTTCTAAGTTTTTGAAGTTGCTTCTCCGGTGTAGTTGTTAACGGAGATGGATGGATTTGAGTCCGATACAAAAGTGATTGTCATAGCTGCAACTAATAGGCCAGAAGCATTAGATCCCGCTCTGTGTAGGCCCGGACGATTTTCGAGGAAAGTCGTCGTAGGAGAGCCCGATGAAGAAGGTAGGCAAAAAATCTTGGCCGTGCATTTTCGAGGAATTCCACTCGATGAAGACCCCGATATTATGTGTAATCTAGTCGCCTATCTCACGCCCGGTTTTGTTGGCGCCGATCTTGCAAACATTGTAAACGAAGCTGCCCTGCTCGCTGCTCGTAGAGGTCGGTCAAGAACTCTGAGACCTCATAGTTTTTTCATTGCATTATAGAATTTCAGGTAGAGAGAGAGAGATGGAGAGCTGTGTTTTAGTATTGGGTTTGATTTTTTCAGGGAATGAAAGAGTTAGGAGGGAAGATGTAATGGAAGCAATAGAGAGATCAAAGTTTGGAATAAAGCAGATGAGGAGAAGCACAATAGGGAAGGAGCTTGGGAGACTGTTTCCATGGATGCCATCACTGATGGGAAGAAATGATGGCAGACCAGCAGAGGGCCTTCAAGGGCCATTAGGCTATCAAACTCTCAGCTAATCAGCATGTTTACTCGTTGATGATTTGCTTATTCATCGATTTTCTCGACCACTTTCGTAACAACTTGGTTGTTCTAGCTCGAAATATTAATTACAAATCAATGAATACATGAACTTGAAGATCAAATATATGTTTTGATTTAGTGTCAACTGTATGTCTACCTCATTTGGATATATGCTTCAATGACAATTCAAACACCGGACTCTGTTGCCTGTGATTTTTTATTTTTAATTAATTTTCAATATTATTTTTTACTACATTTGAAAAATATGATTGGTTGATTGTTTATTCTCTTAAAATAATCACTAAACAATGAATTACTTAATATGTTAGTGAAAATTTTAATAGATTAAATAAATTTAGCAATAAAAACAAAAAAAAAACTCGCCACTCACCTGATTCCTCTCTCCCCCATCTCACCAGGTTCTCTCTCGCTCTCTCTCTCTCTCTCTCTCTCTCTCTCTCTCTCTCTCTCCCTCTCTGTCTCGAAGATCTCTGCCACCGTCCGAGAGGTATTTGCTCATCAGTAACTGGGGGTCATATTGATTTTCGATTGTCCAGTGAATTGAATTTTCTTTATTATATACACATATTTTTTCTACAGTTTGAACATTTTGAACCGGACGAATTCATTTTCGTTTCCATTTTCCCTGTTTCCTTTCCAGAATCTTCATGCATGCCTGCTTTTACTCTACTAAATACTAATAGCTATGAATTGTTTCACAGCCATTGAAGTACAAATCTATTTTGAATTTGCGTGTTTATCAAGCAGTGTTTTTTGCTGATGATGGAAAAGTTGGAAGTTTCTGTTTTGGGTATTGTTTGTTTCTTTTGTAACATCATCCATCGAATCGCCCCTTCAAATCGAATCATTTTTCAAAGTATGAAGATAATTCATCGTGTAGTTCTCGATTAAGTGGTGTTAGCTAAGCCTGTTAAATGACTGTAGCTGTATAGGGGCATTGTAATAGTTTTGTCTATATGAAATCTTGTTTTATATTAAAATTTACCCACTGATTTTCCCTTTCTCACTTTGATTTCTTTTTCATATGAAATCTTGTTTTGTTTGTGGTTAATAGCATTCAAAACATAGAAGCATGGGTTCTCCACAGCAACCCAAAAGAAGGGTGGCATTTGTGCTAATTGATGGGTTGGGTGACGTATCACTCCCAAAGTTGGGATTTAAAACTCCTCTTCAAGTAGCAAAAGTACCAAATTTGGATACAATTGCTTCAGCTGGAGTTAATGGTATCATGGACCCTGTTGAGGTAGGACTGGCTTGTGGAAGTGATACTGCTCATCTTTCGCTGTTAGGTTATGACCCGAGAGTTTATTATTGCGGTCGAGGTGCATTTGAATCTATGGGCGCTGGATTAGCAATGTCACCTGGAGATATTGCATTCAAGGTTCGTTTTTTCGCTTGTGAAACCTTTTTTTCCAGTCTTTTCATTTTAATTGCCATAATTTTTCTGTTAAAGGAATCATTACTAAGCTATCCTTATACATTTAACTGTTGTTTTCTTCTTTTAATAGTAAAAAACACAGGTTTTGGTTAATGCAGACGATTGTTTCTGCTCTTGTGAATATGCTTCGGGTTATTCAATTTTAGACTGAGATCACTTTCCACATTAGTCTTGTTTAAATGATGCACTTTAAGTTCTTGCATTTTTCTTTGGACTCAAGTTAAGAACTATTGTTGAAAATGAGGACTTATGACGAGGAGGTAGTTCCTTTCCAATTCCAACTTTCATTAAAACTGGGGATGATGGCATAAATCATATTTTTCTCTTTGCTGGTGTTGTAGGAACCATCGAGTATCACGACTTGCCCTTTCTTCTTAAAAAATACAGCAAAAATGTATTAGTAATCTCATCAGAGTTTTGCGTCTTCTTACAATAATTCAATGTTCACTGACTTTTCACATTGTTTTGTCTCGTCTCAAAGTCTCTCTTTCCTTAATGTCTCGTGTTTGATTATTGGGAAAATCAGGTATAATCTGTTGTCTTTATTAAAGATTTGCTCTCATTTACTAGGAAAAAAGATGTACAGGCTGAGTTAAAAAAATAAAACTCTGGAAACTTTACACCAAGTTAAACGTCTTTGCCACCAGGACAAAGTATGGTAAAAAGAAGATATAAAGCTCGCCACATTTGACTTTTCTATTCTGTCTTTTCTTAGATTTTAATGTATACCAATTGAAACAATTGATTTATTTTTTTAAATGACTAATGTCATACTAATAACCAAAAAGTTCAATAGGTGCATGCGTTTCCTAGCATATAGAAAGATTCATCAACACAGTGGCTTAATTTTTTAATCTGTTTTGTAATCTGCTATAAAACTTTTAACTCCCATTTCTTTTCTTTGGATAACAGACTTGATAGTCCATTGCCAGTTTATTTTATGATCTTTATTTTTTGTCCTGGCTTATGATAAATTTATCTTTCTACCTATAGTCAAATTTTGCTACGTTGGATGAGAAAACGGGTATTGTAACCAGCCGGAGAGCCGATAGACACTTTGAAGAGGAGGGTCCAATATTTTGTTCTGCGCTAGATGGAATGAAGATACCTTCTTTCCCTGAATACAAAGTCAGAGTAAGGTGAATATTTCTATTTCTATTTAACTTGGTTGCTTTCTGGCCTTTTTTCTTTTTTTTTTTTTTTTGCATAATTTCAAGCTAGGTGTGTTGTTAGTTTTTTCAATTACTGATTTACTTGGTCTTAAGTTTTGATTTCAATGAGTTTGATTGAAGGAGATGTACTTTTATAGGTATGCAACAGAACATAGATGTGGAGTGGTAGTAAAAGGGCCAAAACTAAGCGGGAATATATCAGGAACGGACCCACTAAAGACAATCGTTTACTTTTGCAAGCCAAGGCTCTTGACGATACTGATGAATCAAGGCACACTGCATTAGTTGTTAACGAATTATCCAAGGAAATATCAAAGATTCTGATCTCTCACCCGTTAAATGCAAAACGGGCAGGTCAAGGCAAGACTATAGCAAATGTTGTTCTTTTACGAGGTTGTGGCATTCGAATTGAGGTACGTTGATTGAACCGTTTTTTATTTGCAAGATGATTCTACATAATTATAGATATGCACTTTGAATTGAACTGCTAGTTTTAAATAGAAGCAAAATACTTCGCCCGTGCTACCTTTTTTGGAAAGTGGTTTACTAACCTGATTTTATAGTCATGATTAACCTTGTTCTAGTCAATAAATTTATGAAATATTTCACGACCCATTTAAAGAATCTGAATCATGAATGGGTAAGTTTGGTGGACCTGGTTGATCTAACCTCTTGGGTTGGCTTATTGTACTGTCGTTCTCTTTCTTTTATTTTCTATTTTCAGATGAAAAATACATGAACTTTGATGAAATATGACATCACAAGGAAAATATGTTTTGTGTCTTGAATGATGTCTTTTTTATGGCAATTTGAATTCAAATCATAGGTTCCTCCATTTGAATATAAGCATGGTTTGCTGCCATGCATGGTTGCTCCCACAAAAATTATAGCTGGGCTTGGCCTATCGCTGGGTATCGATATCTTAGAAGCTCCAGGAGCAACTGGAGACTATAGAACACTTCTGACATCCAAAGCAACTGCCATAGCAAATGCACTGACGGCACCTTTGCAGACTTGCCCAAATGTTTTTGTGCCAGGGGAGGACACGCACACAGCCGGGAGACCAGATGGTTATGATTTTGGGTTTCTTCACATTAAGGTAATTTCAATTTCCCCTTAATATTGCCCACCATCCATCTCTTCATCATCTGCATCTCTTTCAATTTACAAGTAGTAAATAATAGAAAGTAAAGAAGGTTATTTATGCTCAGGATTAATCGCATTTTGATATTATTATACTATCCAGGCTCATTGTTTATTTGTTCATTTCCATTTATTTAAACATTTCCAAAAAAGATGAAGGATTTCCTAATCTATGGAACTTGCATCTATGCTCTTTGGATTGACTTTGAAAATCCAATTATGATCTTGTCACTTTCTTTATAAAATTCTCTACTTTTCCACTCATTGATATCTATTAATTTCTTCTTTCCAAGGTTATTGAAATAGTTTCAATCTATGATGTTCAGGCAATCGATGATGCCGGTCACGACAAGGCCAGCACGCTGAAGGTCAAAGGATTGGAAGCAGTAGATAAAGCAATAGGGCAGTTGGCCAAGCTTCTTTGGGCTGCAGAAAAAACCGGAAAATTCGAGTACTCCATTTGCGTCACTGGGGACCACTCGACCCCAGTCGAGTATGGCGACCACAGTTTCGAGCCGGTCCCATTTACCCTGTGTTGGTTAAAAAACATGGTCGGAGCAATGGGCGGGGAGTCTGTGGTTTTAGGAACATGTCTCGATCCGTTTCCGCTTCCGACTGTTGGAGATGGAGAAGAAATTGAAGAAGAAGGGGTAGGGAAGAAGAGCGCTGAAGCTGCATTTAGTGGTGACTCTGTGAGTGAGTTCAATGAGATTGCAGCTTCAAGAGGGTGTCTTGGTCGTTTTGGTGGTGGACAGATGATGGAGGTCATCAAGACTTTTGTTAAATTAGATGCTTTGGCTTAAACTCCAAATTTGTTCTTGACACTTTTTTTTTTTTAAATAGAATAAAAATAATTAATTTATTTTGCTATTTGTGCTCATAATGAAATATTTTCTGAAATTTATTTATCAAAAACAGAAGAAAATTCAAGAAAATGTATGAAATAAGACATTTAGTGTTTTACAAAAGAACATCTGCCAAAGGATTGAAGAAGAAGAGAGAGTGAATGAGCTACTAGAGAATACTACAAAACAAGTACCTTCTTCTTGGGTTCAAGAATTGGAGGGTCGATGTCTATGCCCATATTAGCTGCAGTTCCTGCTATTATCCTCATTGCGGATTCTACAGTTGTGCAGTTCAAGTCCGGTAGCTTTTCAACGGCGATCGTTCGTAATTGCTCGAGCGTTATCTTCCCCACTTTCTCCGCTTGCGGGTCTTTCGAACCTTTTTCCACTCCTACAAACATATTCAAACAACATTCATTTTCAACATGTAATCCCATTATTCATCTTCCTCCCACAAAAGATTAGTAGTGCTAAACCAAGAGTATTCCTAAAGATAACAATCCAAGAAGAACACAACTTTTGAGTTTAACCACTCATGAACTTCGGTATAGATAATTGAGAGAATGGATCAAATGATGACAAGAAAAGACAGTCGCAATGTAATGCATGCGAGAGGATGAAAATGAAAATTTTCAAATTTTGTCTAACCAACAATTAAATTGAAGTGAACGGTCTCTATAACAATTTAAATGATCTAATCTAAAATCGAATGGCTCCTTTACAAAGAGATCATCACTCTTCAATGAGAAAATTTCAAAGTTGCTCAATCCCGCTACATTTGAATGTCTTACTCTATTATATCGCTTATACCACCATCCTCTCTCTCTCGCTCTTTCGTTTCACAGGGAAGTACATTGATCATTCAATAATTCAAAAGTGTCTCCAATTAGCCATATGATACTACTTCGAATAACCAACTTAAAATCTTGAAGGACTTCCCAGTCTACTGCAAAAAAAATATTACAGTTCCTATTTGGAGGTCAGCCTCGATAGAGATCTTCTTCAGTTATAACTCTACCAAAGAAGTAAACCTAAGGGATGTATATTAAAGCTAAGGAGGTGGTTAATCAAGATCAGTATCAAAGGTTAGCTGGTAGATTCATATACTATCCCGCACCCTGCCAGACATATATTTTGTAACGAGCTCAGTCAGTCAATTCATGCATTCACACGAAGCACTGAGAATTCTCAAGTATTAAAAGAGAACTCCTAGCCAAGGATTATTGTTTGAAAAGCATGGGCATCTTGATATCAAGGCTCATTTGCAAAAAGGTTGTTCCTCAAAGTATGGCTGAAGCAGAATTAAGGGCAGTTGCTAATGGTATTTGTGAGGTCAATTGGCTAAAAAGGATATTTGATGATCAAATGATGCTTAATGATATGCCTATAAAGTTATAGTGATAACCAAAGCAGCAATCAGCATGTCTCATACTCCTACCCTCGCGACAAGTCAAAACATGTTGAGGTTTATTGCAACTTCATTAAGGAGAAATTAGAAAAAAGATTTACAGTGTAGAGAAGCAAAGAATATATATTCTTGCAAATGGCTGGACAAAGGACATCACGGAAACTTAACATCCAATCTCGCAATGCAAAATATCTTCGAACCAGCCTGAATAAGAGAGTGGAAAGTTTTCAAACTTTACGAATCCTTAAATGGACCAAATGGATCCCCACTCCCATTGCAATTCCCAAAACAAAAGTTGGAGTTGCAATTAAAACTTTCTATGATGACAACCAAACCCAGGCATGAGCAAATCTCCAGACCGTGTAAATGCAGCAGAAGAGCGGAGAATATGAGCATAAAGAACGAACATAGGAGCCAAATATGGAAAAAATGATAAACAAAAACCAACATTACTACACAACCACGCGAGCATTATTCAAGTAAACACCAATTTGCAAAAAGAAAAACAAAAAGTTAAAAAAAAATTGAAGCAATCATTTCGAGATCAAAGTGTAATAAGCATACCAGCAGCCTTGAGAAGAAGAACTGATGCAGGTGGTGTTTTCAATATGAATGTGAAGCTTTTGTCCTGATTATGAAAACGCAGTTGCTCAAGATAACAGTAACATAGAGAGAGAGAGAGAGAGAGACAGATTTCTTGAGAGAGAGAGAGATTACTGACATCGAAGACTGTAATTTCAACCGGGATGACATAGCCCGCTTTATCTGCAGTTCTGGCATTGTAATCCTTGCAGAAGGCCATAATATTAACACCCTTAGAACCAAGAGCAGGCCCAACAGGAGGTGCCGGAGTGGCCTTACCCGCCTCAAGAGCTAGCTTTATCACTCCAATTACTGCAACAAAACCACAAAATTAGCTAAACCCAGTACCCACCGGAAAATGTCATCGGAAATTAAGAAAATACCTTTCCTGGCTTTACCACCAGGCTTCGCCTTTGGGGGAGCCATTGCTCTCACAGTGAGACATCTCCTAATGGGCGCGGATTGTTTACAGCCCAGAAATCGGATTGAAAAGTTGGTATGTGAAGATAAACTCGTCAATGGTGAAGCAAGAAATGAAGAGGAAAACTGCGTAACTGTGACATTACCCTTTGATGAAGAAGAAGAAGGGTGAGAAAATACACTATGATAGGAAGAAAGCGAAGACGCCATTGACGAGCGTAGCGCCGTGGAAGTAGATATTTGGATAAAACCAGGGAAATGGTCTGTACTTGATCAAGTACCTTCCATCTGAGCAGGCCTATCCTGTGATCCAGTTCAATACTTACTTGATCATACAAGCCTTGAAACTCAAACCACACGAGAGCCCAAACCAATCTGGAATTCATTTTGTCTGTTTTTATTTTTGGATAATTTTTTAATCATCAGTTTTAACAATGAATGTGTAGTGTAATTTACTAAACACTTCAAATTTCATGAATAATTTATTAAAATAAAAAGTTCAATTTAGCACCTAAAGTCAGTGATCATTTGGTCCCTAACGTTTATTTTTGATCTAATCAGACCCTATCGTATATACTGTTTGCAATTCAAACCCTCTCGTTAAATTTTCCGTTAAATTTGACACGTGCTCTGCACGTGCGCTGTTAAAACTTCAAAACATCCTCATTTTTTCTCGCAATCCCTAAAATAAAAATTAAAAATTTGTCCGAAATCACTACTGTAAATTCAAATTGGAATAATGAGAGATAGTTTAGAATATATTTTTAAGGTGAATTTAACTTCTACTTTAGAGATTTTGGAAAGAAATGAGTGTATTTTAGAATTTTAATAACACACGTGTAGAATACGTATTAAATTTAATAAAAAATTTAATGAGAGGGTGTGAATCGTAATCAGTCTATACGATAAGAAATGATTAGACGAAAAAATAAACGTACTAGCGCAGGACCGCAGGTGGCCTAAATTGAACTTTTCCATCTCTCTCTCTTGTTGAAAGGCTGTCAGAACTGCAAATATCAACCTTTCGCTCTCCATTTGCGTTATACGCCAGATCCTCATTTCCTTTCTTTCACAGGGATGGGTTCTCGAAGAAATAGCGATTCGCAAATCAAAATGGGAAAAAATTAGGTTTTTTTTATGTGGTTATTGTAATGAGTTCTGGAAAAATGGTGGATGTTAATGGAGGTTTCTTGTAATCTTTTACAGTATTTGAGTCTGTTTTTCTGATGAAAATATGAACTTTGTAAGCTATATTTAAATCGTTGTAGAGTGAAAACTTTCCGTGTTCGTAGAAAACAAAACATTTCCCCTTTTGTGCAGCACTGGCTTCATTTTTCCTAATTGATCATTCGTTTTTTCTTTGTATCCTTGCATATTGATTAATCAAAATGGGTTATCAAGTCTGTCTGGCAAACACTGCATTTTCCATTTCTATCTTCAAAGCCGTTCTTCGATTAGTTCTTCATGTTTTCGGCATTCAAATTTCGTCACCCTCTCGCGCAGTTCCGTGAACCTTCAAAAACTGAAATTCTCAACAAAGATCATTCGAGAAGTCGAGGCTCCTCTTTCGGAAGACTCACCCTTCTTCATCCTCTGTCAAGCTCTGTCGCTCTTCATCCTTCTCCTACTTTAGCGTTGCAGAGGACTCCTTTCAGTCAAGCCTTCAAACATCGTCGCTAGACACTGAAGTATTTGTTTTGATTCATATATTATTTGATCTTTGTAGTTTTTTTTTTTTTTTGTTCGCTTCTGTATGTGTTCTTATTCACTTTGTATTTGATTTCTCTGTTAAATTGGTTTTCTTTTTGAGGAAATCAATGGGGGTTTAATACAACAGTAGTGCATTTTTTCACTTGAGGTTGTGATGCTAAATGTTGTTGGGATATTCAATCTAATAGTTGCATCGAGAGCTATTTCCAGTCTCAAATCTTTATTGATACTTCTTTTGACCTTGTATGACATTTAATTATTCTAAAGTCTATACTTTCTATTCATTTGGCAAATTGGGTTTTGATTTTTGTCTGTTATGCCTCCAACCCAGGTAATATCACCCAAATCACAATGGGAAGTAAAGGTCGATTACCACCTCCTCATCTGAGGCATCCTCGTCCATCCTGAACTGCTTGGCTCCGGAATCCGACCTCCGCCAGGCATGTTTCCTCCTTATGACATATTACCTCCCCCAGAAGGCTAGTCTCAGAGAATCATAGAATTGCTGCTACTCTTGGAAGCTCGAGGGAAGAACTAGCGGCAGCTCAGCATGAGCTACAGGTAATACATACTCAAATTGAAGCCGACAAATCAGAAATGGAAAAACAGGTGAAGAATTTGATAGGCCACCGTGTACCTATAATAGAGTGCCTAAATAAATGTTAGTGAGATAAATTGGAGAATAATTCTAATTCTTCTACCTTTCAAAATACAAGAAGTACACATTTCTAATACAATATGAGAAGGAGAAGCATAAACTCAAAATGGAAAAAATAAATCATCATGTAAAACTAGAAATAATCAGCTTAATTAAATCTTACAAAAAAATTGATTTCCTACTCCTAAATTAAATACAACATGTAATTTTACAACTCATCATATCTTGACATTCCCCCTCAAACTAAGGAATAAATGTCTTCCATTCCCGGCTTGCATGCGAGTTTATGGAAGCTTGAACCTTTTAGTCTCTTTGTTAGAATATCAGCTAGTTGACATTCTGATGGGACATAGGATATACATATTAACCTTTCTTCCAATTTTTCTTTGATGAAGTGTCAATCGATTTCAATATGCTTTGTCCAATCATGCTGTATTGGATTATGAGCAATGTTGATACCCGACTTATTGTCACAGTAAGTTTCATAGGACCTTCCCATTTAATCTTTAAATCATTCAGGATAATAATTTTTAGCCAAAGTAGTTCACATAATCCTTGAGCCGTAGTACTGAATTCCGACTCAACTGAATTCCGACTCTACTAATGATCTTGCCACTACATCTTGTTTTTTGCTTCTCCATTGATGTTCCCCGTAGCGTAGGCTCATTACACGATCCCAAACCCGAGTCCACAATTTGACTAACACACTTGTCTCTTTTGCAGGTCATGGTTCGTGTGAAGACTTGGAGGACACCGTGGACGACTTGAAGTGGGAGATTAAAGCTGGAGACATTGACCAACCAAAGCATCTCCTCATGTGGAAAGACTAAAGAGGCACCTTAATGCTCACATGAAAATTTGTCTTCTCGAGCTTTGATATTTGTTGATTTTTTGAAATTTCCAACTTATTGGCAAACGTTGGCCTTCTTGTTTAAACTTTATTAGATGCATGTTAGGATTAGATGGATGTTAGGATTAGATGAATGATAGGATTAGTTGGTGGCTTGGTTTGGCCCATTGAAGTTGAAGACATGGCTCAAGCCCACATGATGACCCATCATTCCCCTTCCAAGCCCAAGCCCAAGCCCAAGCCCAAGCCCACAATTAGGTCTATATATTCATGCCATTGGTGTTTGTAACTTTTTTTTGGTTGATTTATGAGCACCCACATATTTCTCTCTCAATAGAAGAAGAAGCTTGGAGCAAGGAGCTTCCAAGGTAAGCTCGGTTGACAACAACCGAGGGGTTGCGCCCCCGAACCATTCTTCTAGCTTGGTAGCTAGTTGGAGTGGATTTTTCCATCTCCTTCTCCACTATTTTGAGAGCGGAAAACAGCATGGAGTGGCTGTAACCGATTCCTTGAATCGAGTTATCTTCCTTGGAAGAAAACTCTTGCCGAAAGCTCCATAATAGCACTCATCGGCCGATTCTCGAAAAATATTCATAACTCATCCAAATCAACGAATCTGGACCACAAATTTTATCATCACACACCTCACTCACCTAAAATTTCGTTAAATTCCGAGCACGTTTAATCTTTCGTTTGCCCTATTTCTTCTCGGATTTGTGGGTTTTGTGTCACCTGGGAACTAACGATCTTCTTCGAGTTCTTGAGTCCTATTTGCAGGTCGGAGAGCAACAGGTGGTATCAGAGCTTGGATAGCTTCCTTAGGGTGAGGGAAACTAGATCGGTTTGGTTTTCCAAACCCATTTGGTTGCCCAAAACCGAGGCACCAAAACCGGGTGCTTGTTGTTCTTCATTTTCAGTTTGGTGTTCTTGCTAGTTTTTCTTATCTTCTCTTTTAGTTTCTTGCAAAGATCATTTCCAGAACGTTTTTGTTAGTTGTCTGCAACTTGAGCATGGGTTTTAAAGTTTTCATTTCCACCATTTTCGTGCTACAAGTTTTCCTTCCCGTTTTGGTAGAATAAACTCTAACAAATAGTGTACTTGATGTTTTATTTCTCTTTGCGGTTTGAAGTTTTGGCTGCTGTGTGTTTACTTTTCCAGACCTAATGAACATATTCTAATGGTTACAGATCTGAGCATGAATCAATGTTTAAAAAAATCATATAAAGAAAACCGATTTGTTTGCTGTTACATTTCCAGAAAACTGTTTGTGTGTTGTTTTAGTGTTCTGTTTATTATAGTTATTGCTGTTTTGTTATGTTGTGCCAAATCCGAGTTTAATGTTTAGTGTTTTGTTTGCTGCTAGTTAATATATTATTCTGCTGAAAAGATTTACCTTTTACATTCGAATTTGCATTGGTAAAGCAACATTACTCAAAAGGGTGAAAGTTAAGTAAAAGTGCATAACCTAAACTAGCCACTACTTTTAGTGTTTGCTTTATGTCGCTTTCACTTTGTGTTTGGATGAGATTTTAATTAATAAGTTTCTGTTGATAAGATAATTGCTTGTAATTGCATGTTTGGGAATATATGTATTAAGTTCACTAAGGCGTTAAAGAGCATGTATGAATCGATTATATCTGTTTAGTGGATTTAAAACTTGTTTGTTAGTGAATTTGACCTTTCCCCACTAAAACGGCCATAACTTTGGCTACAAGTGTCAGTTGTCGACGAGCTACGTGGCAAATCGAAGCTATCGAAAAGATCTACAACAATATCATAGCAAAGCCTGTGACAATCACTTTTTGATCCCAAAACCGATCGTCTAAGCCCTCAAAAGTGCGTTTCAAAATTTCTAGGTCGAAATTCTAGTTAGGTTCCCCACCTTTACCTTCCCTAACACCCATGATCAACTTGAACCTAATTAATATTTTCCTTCCTAAAACTTTAGTATTCACATGAACGAAGACTAGGAGTGCAATCAACCGAGAGCTAAACCAAGATATGAATCAAGAACCGAACCGGGGCAAGGACATTCCCCAACCTGAAACTCACACCCCACAAGAGAGAGAGTCTAGCATGCAAGGACAATTAGATAGTCTTAGTGGAGAAGTTAACCATATAGGCCAACAACTTAATGTAACGACCTCTTTTCCCAGCAAGATATTGTCCGCTTTAGGGATTAGGTCGTAGCCCAATATTCTCCCCTCACGGCTTTGTTTGGCGAGGACTTCCCAGTCGGTCACCAAACCTGGTACTACTCTTGCCGAAGCACTTTTAACTTTGGAGTTCTTATGGGATCCATTGTCAATTGTGCTCCAAAACGCGTCTTGCTATCTTGGGAGGGTTTCCTTACATATGTTTCATTTCCACATACTTCCCCAAGCGATGTGGGATTGTGATGACCCCTCTTTCTACGACCGAACCCTCCGGCCCAAGTCCAACCCGAGATCCGCGGAGTTTTAACCCAGCACGTCACCCTCCGGCCCAAGTCCACTCGGGATTCGTGGAGCACTGGGTGGTTCCTCCTCATACATGTCCATTAGGGTCATCACAATCACCCCCCCTCGGGGGTCCAACGTCCTCGTTGGCCACATTTTTGGTTGGGTACATGCTCTAATACCATTTGTAACGACCCCTTTTCCCAGCAAGATATTGTCCGCTCTGGGGATTGGGCCATAGCCCAATATCCTCCCCTCACGGCTTTGTTTGGCAAGGACTTCCCAGTCGGTCACCCAACCTGGTACTACTCTCGCCTGAAGCACTTTTAACTTTGGAGTTCTTATGGGATCCATTGTCAATTGTGCTCCAAAACGCGTCTTGCTATCTTGGGAGGGTTTCCTTACATATGTTTCATTTCCACATACTTCCCCAAACGATGTGGGATTGTGATGATCCCCTCTTTCTACGACTGAATCCTACGGCCCAATCCCCAGAGCGAACAATATCTTGCTGGGAAAATGGGTCGTTACACTTAAGGATTCCTTAGCATGAAACACATAATGGAAATCCTTAATACGAGAATTCCAAATGAAGCGTCTCGAGAACCCCTCTTCGATTTAGACCCGGAAATCCTAGGAGACGATTTCAAGAACCATATCCAACCTCGGACGAAGAAAGACCTGAGTATCCTAGGAGAAGAAATCTGCTTTATGAGGAGGAGGAAGAACTGGACCTTAGATGATGAAGAGACTTTTCGACCAAATAGACGAAAGGATCAAGAGGATCTTAGAAATGTCAAGCTACATATACCCCCATTTGACGGGACATGCGATGGAGATACCTTTCTAGAATGGATTGATAAGGTAGATAAAGTTTTCGACTATTATGAGTACTCCGATAAAGTAAAGATCCAGTTAGTATCCGTAGAGCTATCGGGATATGCGGCCCTCTAGTAGTCCAATATTAAGCTCTAAAGACGACGGATAGGAGATACCCTCATTACTACATGGAGAGCAATGAAGTCGCTCATGACTAAGAGGTTCATACCCACCCATTACCGTTAAGATCTATTCCTTCAAATCCAAAGCCTACGACAAGGAACTCGATCCTTTGAGGCTTACCTAGCCGAATTTGAAACTCTAAGGATACGAGTAGATATGGAAGAACCTGATGAGCAAGTTATTGCTAAATTCATTCGAGGATTGAAAGAGACATAGGAGATCTAGTTGAAATACACCCGGCAGAGTCCTTAAATGCAATAGTTTATATGGCCATGACGATTGAGCGACAGCTCAATAGAAAGAGAAAATCTACCTACCTTCCTAAGTTTACAACCACATTCCTCCCAAAGTCACCCCTAAGCCACCCGTGCCAATCAAGCCCTTTGACCAGGCTGAAGGAAAGAAACCTTTTAACCATAGTTGGCCACTTAAGGAGTCCAGTAGTAAAACTTTATTCGATAAAGCCAACCCACTTAGAGCGAGAGAAATCAAGTGTTATAAATGTCAAGGTCTGGGTCATTATATGGCTCAATGTCCGAATCGACGGGTGATGATTATCAAGGAAGATACGGGAGAAGTTGAGAGTAAGGATGACCACGAGGTAGGAGTAGAGGACAAAGATGTCGAGGAGATTGACACTGAGGACGAAGTCGTGTGTGCTCCTGAGGGACCCTTGTTGATGGTTAGGAAATGAGTCCTTGTGACTAAGAATTCATGAGAAGATTGCCAACGTGAGAATATCTTTCATAGTAGATGTGTTATCAAGGATAAGATATGCTCTTTAATTATAGATGGAGGAAGTTGTGCCAACGTGACATCTGGCGAGTTAGTTAAGAAGTTAGGATTAGAGACAACTACGCATCCTCACCCTTATAAGTTACAATAGGTTAGATGATAGGGATGATGTTAAGGTCTCTCGACAAGTGAGAGTAGATTTTGCTATGGGAAAATACCAAGATTCTGTTTTATGCGACGTCGTGCCCATGAGTGCTAGCCACTTGCTTCTTGGACGACCCTAGTAATTTGATCGAAGAGTGAACCACGATGGATATTCTAACTACTATTCCCTTAAGTTTGGTGGCAAAACAATTAAGTTAGGCACCTTTGACCCCCGAGGAAATATCCAAAGACGATGCCACTAGAAAAGAAGCGAAGAATAAAGTAAATCTTTTTATGACTAGATCGGAGATAGAGGCATTGGTGCTTCGAGGTGATCCCATGATCCTTATACTATTTTGAGATAGAGTTATGGAGCTTGGAGTAATCCCTGACCCTGTAAAGAAGTTGCTCAATCAATTCCAAGATGTGTTTCCTGAGGAACTACCCCAAGGACTACCACCTCTACGTGGTATAGAACATCAAATTGACCTCATACCCAGGGCCACACTACCTAATAGACCGGCCTATAGGATGAACCCTGATGAGACCAAGAAACTCCAAGATCAAGTTCAAGATTTATTGGATAAAGGATACATACGAGAGTCCATGAGCCCCTGTGCAAATCCCTCACTTCTGGTACCCAAGAAAGACGGCACAATGAGGATGTGCGTTGACAGTCAAGCCGTGAATCAAATCACCGTAAAGTATAGATACCTCATTCCTAGGCTCGAGGATATGTTGGATGAGCTCAGTGGAGCCTCAATATTTTCTAAGGTGAACCTGAACAGTGGTTACCACCAAATTAGAATGAAAGAAGGTGACGAGTGGAAGACGGCATTTAAGACTAAGTACGGGCATTTTGAGTGGATGGTGATGCCCTTCGGGTTATCTAACGCGCCCAGTACCTTCATGAGACTTATGCACCACGTGCTGAAAGATTTCCTAAGAAAATTTATTGTTGTCTATTTTGACGATATTTTGGTGTACAGTCTAGACCTCCCACAACACCTCAACCATCTTAGTGTACTTTTCCAAACTCTACGAAAAGCTCAATTATTTGGGAATTTAAGCAAATGCTCATTCGCGCAAGATAAAGTTTATTTCCTAGGATTTGTCATTTCTAAAGATGGCATGGAAGCCGATGTTGACAAGATCAAGGCCATTAAGGATTGACCTACCCCCAACTCTTTAACCGAAGTACGTAGCTTCCATGGTCTGGCCTCTTTTTATCGGAGGTTCATAAAAGACTTTAGTTCAATAGTCTCACCGCTCACTGATTGCACTAAGAATGGAAAAGAGTTTACTTGGACCCCTGATTTGTCAAAAGAGCTTTGAGCTAATCAAGGAAAAGTTATGTCACTCGCCAGTCTTAGCACTCCCCAACTTTAACAAGGTATTTGAGATTAAGAGTGATGCTTCCGGAGTTGGCATTGGAGCCATGCTCATGCAAGAGGGAAAACCCATTGCATACTTTAGTGAGAAACTGAAAGGAGCGATGCTAAACTACTCCACGTACGATAAAGAATTTTATGCCGTTATTAGAGCATTGGAGCATTGGCAGCACTACCTCTTGTCAAAAGAATTTGTTATCAATACTGACCATCAATCTTTACGATATATCAAGGGTCAGCACAAGTTAAACAAAAGGCATGCTAAGTGGGTAGAATTTTTGGAGAGGTTCCCGTATATTCTGAAGTATGTGAAAGGGGAAAATAATGTAGTCTCCGATGCACTTTCGAGGAAATGCATTCTCCTTACCGAGCTAGGGACTCGATTATTTGGATTTGAATGGATCAAGCATAATTACGAATCTAACTCTGACTTCGGATCTTATTACACCAAGTGCGAGGAAAAGGCTGAAGGAGAATATCGACTTAGGGACGGCTATTTACTAAGGGCGGGAAAATTATATATACCGCAAGGAAGCATGAGGCAAAGTCTTGTAAAAGAAGCCCATTGTGGAGGATTAGCGAGTCATTTCGGGGAGAAGAAGACCCTCGATATGCTTAAGGAACACTTCTTTTGGCCACATATAAAAAGAGACGTGCACCGCATGGTGGAGACATGCGTCGTGTGCAAGAAAGCCAAGAGTAAGGTTCTACCACAAGGCTTGTATATGCCCTTACCCATTCCTTCGCACCCTTGGACTGAAGTTAGTATGGACTTCATTTTGGGGTTGCCACGAACTGCTAGTAATAAGGATTCGATCATGGTGGTTGTGGACCGTTTCTTAAGATGGCACATTTCATTCCTTGTGCAAAAACGGATGACGCCTTTTCTATAGCTGACCTATTTTTCAAAGAAATCGTTCGCCTACATGGTATACCGCATTCCATAGTGTCGGACCGGGACACTAAATTTTTGAGCTCCTTCTGGACCACTTTGTGGAAGAAGTTGGGGACGAAGCTGTGTTTTAGCACATCTTTCCACCCCCAAACTGATGGGCAGACAGAAGTTGTTAACAGGACCTTAGGCTCCCTCTTACGTAGTATTGTAGGTAAGAAACTATCCAGTTGGGATGTAGTCTTTCTCGGATTGGAATTTCCCTACAATCGCACCCTTCATTCCACTACAGAGCAAACGCTCTTTGAGGTTGTCTATGGGTTTAACTCATGTACACTGTTGGACCTTGTTCCGTTATCCATTAATGAACTGGCGAACCCATCAGGAGCAAACAAGGCCGAACAGATTAAGAAATTACATGAGAACGTGCATCAAGCCATCGAGAAGAGAAATGCGAGCGTGGCCAAACGAGTAAACAAAGGCCGAAAAGAGGTTATCTTCAATGAAGGAGATTTGGTTAGGTTGCACCTACGAAACGATAGTTTCCCCGACAAAAGAAAATCTAAGCTTCTTCCTCGTGCGGATGGACCCTTCAAGGTGTTGCAGCGGATCAATAACAACGCTTATAAGATTGAACTGCCTGGAGATTACGGAGTATCGTCAACGTTCAATATCATGGACCTATCACCCTCTATAAGCGATGAAGAAAAGTCCAAGAGGCCTGACTTAAAGGATTTGAGGTCAAATCCTCAATCACCTGGGGAGGATGATGTGCCTCGTAGGCCCATTACACGATCCCAAACCCGAGTCCACAATTTGACTAACACACTTGTCTCTTTTGCAGGTCATGGTTCGTGTGAAGACTTGGAGGACACCGTGGATGACTTGAAGTGGGAGATTAAAGATGGAGACATTGACCAACCAAAGCATCTCCTCATGTGGAAAGACTAAAGAGGCACCTTAATGCTCACATGAAATTTGTCTTCTCGAGCTTTGATATTTGTTAATTTTTTGAAATTTCCAACTTATTGGCAAACGTTGGCCTTCTTGTTTAAACTTTATTAGATGCATGTTAGGATTAGATGGATGTTAGGATTAGATGAATGATAGGATTAGTTGGTGGCTTGGTTTGGCCCATTGAAGTTGAAGACATGGCTCAAGCCCACATGATGACCCATCATTCCCCTTCCAAGCCCAAGCCCAAGCCCACAAGCCCAAGCCCACAATTAGGTCTATATATTCATGCCATTGGTGTTTGTAACTTTTTTTTGGTTGATTTATGAGCACCCACAGATTTCTCTCTCAATAGAAGAAGAAGCTTGGAGCAAGGAGCTTCCAAGGTAAGCTCGGTTGACAACAACCGAGGGGTTGCGCCCCCGAACCATTCTTCTAGCTTGGTAGCTAGTTGGAGTGGATTTTGTCTTCTCCTTCTCCACTCTTTTGAGAGCTAAAAACAGCAAGGAGTGGCTGTAACCGATTCCTTGAATCGAGTTATCTTCCTTGGAAGAAAATTCTTGCCGAAAGCTCCATAATAGCACTCATCGGCCGATTCTCAGAAAATATTCATAACTCATCCAAATCAACGAATCTGGACCACAAATTTTATCACCACACACCTCACTCACTACACAATACTCACCTAAAATTTCGTTAAATTTCGAGCACGTTTGATCTTTCGTTTGCCCTATTTCTTCTCAAATTTGTTGGTTTTGTGTCACCCGGGAACTAACGATCTTCTTCGAGTTCTTGAGTTCTATTTGCAGGTCGGAGCTCAACATCCATGATACAAGGTTGCCTCCAAGAAAGACACAATACCTCGTAGTTGGCCTTCTATCCACTAAAGATCTTCCATAGTCAGCATATGTATATGCTTCTAGAGTAAGAGATTCCCTTGAATCTTGCATAAATTGACCGATCACACTAACTGAGTATGTAATGTCTGGCCGAGTATGAGCAAGATATATAAGTTTTTCCACTAACCATTGGTACATTCTTTTGTCAACAACTGCTTCTTCTTTAGCTTCTCTTAATTTTGTATTTGGATCTATTGGGGTAGAAACTAGTAGTTACATACTTTTTTTGTGATATAAAAATTCATTGTTTAGAATAGGCAACCTCAATACTAAGAAAATATTTTAGTTTTTCCAGTTCTTTGATCCAAACCCCTTGACTAATTTCTGCTTCAATTCAAGTTTCTCTTCTTCATCATTTTCGATCACTATAATGTCATCCGCGTAGACTAATAAAGCAGTTACTCCCCTTGTAGCTAAATGTTTAATGAAGAGAGTGTGATCTCCTTGACTTTGTTTGTACCTGAACTCCTTTATAACTTTTTGTGAATCTCCCAAACCATGCTCACAGAGATTGTTTTAACCCATAAAGAGCATTTTTTAGTTTGCACACCTTATTATTTGTGTTTTCCTTTAACCATGATGGAACATTCATATATATTTCATCTTCTAAGTCCATGAAGGAAAACATTTTTAACATCATATTGAAAAAGTGACCAATTGAAGTTGGCAGCCAAGAATAACATAATAGAATTCTTACAATGTTCGTCTTCGCAACTGGAGCAAAAGTTTCTTGATAATCAACTCCATAAGTTTGAGTATACCTCTTGGCCACCAATCTTGCTTTATATCTTTCAAGGGTCCCATCAGCCTTATATTTCAATGTGAAAATCTATGTACAATCCACAATATTTTTTCCTTTCGGTTTATCAACAATCTCCCAAGTCTTGTTCTTCTCTAATGCACTCATCTCCTCTTCATTGCATCCCTCCATTCTCTTTTTGACAATGCGTCAGAAACAGTATTTGGAATGACAATGGTGTTTAAGGTTATGAAGAATTTTTTGTTGGTTGAGGATAAACGTTTAAGAGAAACATAATGAAATAGTGAGTAAAGTGGATGTTTTGTGCACTCTTAAGTCTGTTTTCTAAGAGCAATGGGAATGTCCAAGTTATTTGTTGGGTCAATAGGTGGAGGATCATATCTTAATGTGATTTCTCTTGAGTCGAAAGTGTTTTCAATTCCAGGATTTGAATAAGAGAATTGCTGAACTTATGTCTATTCTGGAGCAGATTTTTGGTTTTTTCTTGAATATACCAATGGAAACTCAATGGCTAATTGAGGAGATGGATTTGTATGGGAAGTAGGAGATGATTTAGATTGAACAGTGTGGATCGGTGAAGGAAGGTCAAGGGGGCTAAAGGAATCTGCACTAAAAGGGCTATCTTCCATCATTGATTTCTCCCTTTGAAGAGAGGCCTTGGAGAAAAAAAGTATTTTTTTCTATAAATGTGACATTGACAGAGAAAGAATTTTTTTGACGTGGGATTGTAACATTTGTACCCTTTTTGGGTGGAGAAGAACCAAGGAAAATACATTTGATTGCTCGGGGTCTAATTTGCCTCTATGTTGGTTATGAATATGAACAAAGGCAGTGCACCCAAATACTCTAGGTGTGAGTCCAGTGGAAGTTATGTAGTCTGGGTAAAAGTTGTTTAGAATTTTTATATGACTTTTGTTTTCTAGAACACGTGAAAGAAGCATGTTTATCATGTATGTAGCGGTAAGGACAACTTCTCCCCAATAGGATTTGGGAACATTCCCTTGAAAAAGTAGAGCTCGAGTAGAGTTAAGTAAATTCCTTTTTTTCTCTCGGCCACCCCATTTTGTTGGGGTGTGTTGACACATGATGAATCATGGATAATGCCTTGAGATTGAAAATATGGTGTCAAAATAGGGTTGAATAGTCTTTGGCATTGTCTGTTCTAATGCTTTTGATTTTAACCCTAAATTGGTTTTAAATGATCAGTATAACTTGACTATCATCAGATTTTTGTTTAAGAAAAGAGAGCCAAGTTACTCAAGTGCAATCATCAATCAATGACACAAACCAACGAGCTCCAATTACATTTGGTATAGAAGAAGGATCTCAAATGTCACTATGAATCAAATGAAAAGGATGAGAACTTCTTTTATTACTAATGAGAAAAGAGACACGAGTGTGTTTTGCTATTTCACAAATATCACACTGAGATTCAGGTACACCCAATCCATAGAATAAAGTAGGAAACATGATTTTTAAAACTCAAAATAAAGGATGACCTAGGCGTAGGTGATATAGCCAAATGACATCTTTATTTGATAAACAGAGAAGAGATATTGAAGGGTTGTTTTTGGAAGGTTCAACGTGATAAAGACCGCTCCTTTCCTTAACAAGTCCAATCCTCCTCCATTAGTCATGATCCAAAAAAACATAGTAAGAAGGAAAAAAACCAGCATAACATTTAAGATCATGGGTTAGTTTATGTATGGAAATGAGGTTAGTAGATAATTTAGGTACATGGAGAACATCTTTGAGAATGAGGGTAGGCGTAAGATGTATGTTTCCAACACCAACATCAGTTGCAAACATTATGTTGGCCACTACAATCTTTCTATTGCTTGGACAGGGTTTGTAGGAGTGGAAAATTTAGGATGTGGGGGTCATATGGTTTGTGGCACCGAATTCAATTACCCAAAGTTGAGACAAAAGGTTTCTGAGGCATTCATGCAAAAAGAAAACATTGAATTACCAGAAAGTGTCAATGCACACTTGCTAAAAGGTTTTTCAAGTGTTCCCAACAAGTTTCTTATCCTTTCAATTTCTTTACTGTTGAGTTCCCCTGTTGCTGTAGTCTGTTTTTCAATCTTTTTATCTTAAGTTAAGTGTGTTTGAGGCTTCTATTGTCCTCCACGGTTTCTCCATTCTTGTGCTCCACAGTTTCCCCATTCTCAGCTGGAAGGCTTGTCATTTAGTTTCCAACATTTATCCTTTATATGCCTTGATTTCTTGCAATATGTGTACCAAAGGTTGTCTTTATTTTCTTTCCACTGGTTTTCTTTTCCTGGTGGTTTGAAAAAATCACTTTTACCTTTCTCATGGTAATCTCGTTTTGTTACCAGGGCAAATCCATCTACATTTTGAGGCTCAAGTATTACATTCCTTCGGCTTTCTTCTGCTCGAACCAAGAAAATTGTTTCTTCCAGAGATTGGATTTCATCTTTGCCAAGGACTTGGATTCTAACTTGATCAAATACAGGATTTAACCTAGCCAAAAAATTATAGACGTGATCATTTTCTATAAAATGTTTTAAGATAGTCGCATCTTGACGAGAATTCATCTGAAAAACTCGATAATGATCAAGTTCTTGCCATAAGTTTTGTAATATAGTTGCATATTTAGTGACAGACTTATTACCTTGTTTAGTGACGGTTGTTTTTACCTTAATCTCATAAACTTGGGCAACATCACCAACTTTTGAATGTGCGATGAATAAATTCTCATATCTCCTTAGTCGATACCAAAAACATGCAGGTGTTACTAATTGATGGCTCCATGGAATCCCATAACGGGACATTATCACGGAGTCTTCTTCGTCCCAAGCTTCAAATGTTGGGTCTACCTTCGCAGGTGGCGTTCCAAGAAGATGATTAAGTTTCCCTTTTACCTTTCAGATATATACGAACAAGTTGTGAGCATTTGAGATAATTCTTGCCATTGAGCCTATTAGATGTTCGAACGTTTTGCAGTTCACCAATTCGCTACATAGTGCTGGCTTCTTCAGCAGACATAGTCGCAAGCTTCTTCGGTGATTATTAAATGAAGAAGAAGTTGTCGCTAAAGAGAACAACACTGACAAAATCGTTGAAGTAGAACGAAGAGGAAGTCGTCATTTTTTTACAGCGATGGATGCCAAAAAAAAAATTAATAAAATCAACACTTAAGAGCTGAAAAAAAAAATCAACAATAATCTCCAAGAAATTCCTAGAGCTCTGGTACCATGACAAGTTACCAGCAATCCCAAAAACTTAAGCTAATTGCGATGTGCCACGGATGAGATCTTTCTCAAGGATCCGAGCTATGGAGTTTACTAACTTTCTTGTTTGTTTTATAAGCCTATTATCCATTACTAGTTTGAAAGATATCAATGGTGAAATCCCAAAAGATGAGCCAAACATTCGGATCAAGGAAGCCTTAGTACAAAACCCGAGCCAAATGAGCACTAACTTGCAACCCCTTATTGGGACAAGTTTATGACATTTGCTCTTAGTTCAATTGGAGGAAGAAGAGAGCTTAAAGTACAAGGAGAAGCACAAGCATCCAAATCCATGGAGGATGGACTCGACCATCAACCCTCAAGTCCAATCATCAAACAAACAACTCATGGCCGAAGTCTAGAAGACCCATTTAATCCTACTTTGTGTTGAAGTTATTTTGAGTCTTTTGCTGAACATTATGCTTTAATATTATGTATTTTTCATGGTGGAGTCCATCTAGTGAGGAGTAGGGGTGAGCAAAAAAATCGAGAACCGACAAACTGGACCAGAACCGACGGTTTGGTCCGATTTTGGGCGGTTTTGCCTTACAAAATAATAGATATCAGTTTTTTTTTCAAGAACTACAGTTATTGATGCGGTTCACGGGTTTGGTGACCCAATTTTTGTAGAACCGGCCCAGACTGTTATGCAAGCCGCTGTGCCCAGTGCCCGCCGCTGCCCTAAAAATCGAACTCAGTTTCTACTTTCTTCGCTTCACTGATTCGCTCTCGACGGACTTCTCTTCTTCGACAGAATTCTTCGCCTCGCCGTGTCTCTCGCAGTCGCCTCGCCTTGTCTCTCGCGCCAGCCGCCAGTCGCCCTCGCCGTGCGTAGCTGTATCTCACTGTCTCTTCCAGTCGCTCTCGCCGGCTCGCTGTTCGCACAATAGGTATTTTCTGCTCTCACTTTTCATACCTATTGTGGTTTTACTCTCTCGATGCCCACTGTATCTCGATTTCTCGTGATTCTGTTATGGCATTTGGGGCACTTTCTTGGCTTCACCGAGAGAGTGCCGACCTAGAAATGTGCTTTGTTAGAAATCGAGAAAAACAGAATGAGACAAGAAGAAATAGGAGCAAAAAGAGAAGGGATTTTGGGCAGAAGAAAGAAGAGAAGAGGGGATTTGACTTTTTATAAGCTTCTCCCTCAGTCTTTTAATGGGGGAAAACAGAGCAACAAGACTCATTGTCTGAGACAGTAAAGTTTAGGGGAGTTGTCTATCAAGTGGTATCAAAGCAAAGTGCTCTTGTTTGCAAATTTCGGGTTATGTTTTTCAGTCCCATGTTTCTCTGTTTTCTGTTTTGCTTCGTCTGTTCTGTCAGCATGCATGCCCTCTCTCTCTATTGTCTTTCGTCCATTGTTTTCGTGTTTTAAATGTTGCATGATCACTCTTGTTTCCTCCGCCAGCATGCATAATCAAAATGCCATCTATTTTGCTTTTTACTATTCTGTTCCATGCATTTTCATGCTATGTTCGATTGTTTTTGTTTCTGTTAACACGTTCATGTTCCTTGCTTAATTTCCAGCATGATAGTGCCACTTATAGATTGCATTTTCTGTTTTTGGGAGACTCTTCGGAACTGTTGACCGAGAGCACTTTTAGATTGCATTTTTTATTTTTGGAAGACTCTTCGGAACTGTTGACCGAGAGCACTTTGTGTTTAATGTTCATTATATGTTTGTGCTTTGTTAGAATTTGTAAAGATGTTTATTAGATTGTTCAATTTGGCTACTTCGTTTGATAAGTTATTGTATTTTATAGGATGGAAACAGAAAGTACAAATGAAAATCAAAATGTAGCGATTACTCCTATTACTAGTTCTACTGTTAGTGTTCGAAGGGAAAGGGTAAAGAAATCTGAAGTTTGGAACTATTTTAATATTGTTAACGATGGCGAGGATAAAAATGCTAGAGCTAAATGTAGTCACTGTGGAAAAGTATATGCATGTGATACATTGAAAAATGGGACATCAAGCTTGAAAAAACACATCCGTATTTGTGCAAAATTATTGGCAAATGTAGATGTGAAATAAAAGACTTTGAGCTTTCAGAATATGAACAATAAGGGACAACAACTTGGATGTTTTAGTGTTTCTACTTGTCGAGAACTACTTGCGAAGATGGTAATTAAGGAGGAATTGTCTTTGAAGTTTGTTGAAAGAGAGAGTTTTAGAGAATATTCTCAATATCTGCAACCAAAGTTTTTTATACCTTCTAGATTTACTGTTGCTCGTGATATTTTTAGTCTTTATGAAAAAGAAAAGATGAAATTGAAAGAGTACTTTAGAAGAACATCACAACGAGTATGCTTGACTACAGATACATGGATTTCTATTTAGAATTTAAATTACATGGTTTTAACTGGTCATTACATTGATAGTGATTGGACTATGCATAAGAAGATTTTAAATTTTTGTTTGATTTCCAGTCATAAAGGTGAGACAATTGGTAGAGAATTATAAAGATGTTTGTGTGAATGGGGAATTGAAAATGTGTTGACTGTCACAGTTGACAATGCTTCTTCGAATGATGTTGCAATTTCATATTTGATCAAAAGTGTTCGAAATTGGAATGGTTTGATTTTGAATGGAGAATACATGCATATGCGATGTTTTGCACACATATTGAACTTGATTGTATGTGATGGATTGAAAGATCATCAAGAGGCTATTGCTAGAGTGCGTAGAGCTGTTAAGTATGTTCGATCTTCGCCTACAAGGTTACAAAATTTTAAGAATTGTGCAGATAATGTTAAGATTGCATGCAAAAGTGGTGTTTCTCTTGATGTGTCTACAAGATGGAATTCTACGTATTTAATGTTAGCTAGCACTGAAAAGTTTGAAAAGGCTTTTGACAAGTTAATGATAACCGATAGTAATTACCTTGCTAATTTTTAGTGGGGACACACCTCCCACTACAACAGATTGGACAAAGTGTAGAGAACTTGTTAAGTTTTTAAAAAAAATTTATGATACGACTGTCACAGTTTCAGCCTCTTCACATGTCACATCAAATATGTATTTTAGCAAAGTATGCAATTTGAAAATAGTTATCCTAGAGTATGCTGAGTGTGACAATCCATCATTGAGGAAAATGGCTATTGGCATGCAAGGAAAATTTGACAAGTACTGGAAAAATTGTGAGAATATTAATTTCTTGATGTACGTTGCAGTTGTCTTAGATCCGAGATGTAAGTTATAGTATTTCAAACTTTGTCTTACAACAGTTGGTTGACAATAATAAAGCAATCGATTTGGTGAGTAACGTACGGACAGTGATTAACAGATTATATCTTCAATACAAAGCAGATTTGGGAATTGAAATGTCACAGAATTATTGTAGAACTAGTGTTGCGACATCTTCATCCACGGGACAAAACCACAATAAGCTATTTCAGAAATTTTGCAACCATCTTAGTGAGCGAGGTGATTCAAGCAAGAGGACGGAAGTCGATCAATATTTATCCGAAGAGTTAGAAATTTTTTCGGACAATTAAGATATTGTGGCATGGTGGAAATTGAATTCATTGAAATATCCAATATTAAGTAAAATTGAAAAAGATGTATTGGTTATTCCTATTTCCACAGTTCCTTCGGAGTCAGCTTTCAGTAGTGGTGGACGTGTATTAGATTCTTTTCGTAGTTCTTTATCACTAAAGATTGTCGAGGCACTTATTTGCAGTCAAAACTGGTTTCGTGGGGAAATACGTGATTTAGAACACTTCAATGATGAAGTGATGATTTTGAAAAAGGTGTGTTTTTAAATTTTTCTTTATTTTTTGTAGTAATTATTATGTATTATATACTTACTTTGTAACTTATATTTTGTAGATATTACATAGCAGGTGAATGTAGTGAACCAATTATAATTGGTGAATAATTTTCTCAAAGGAGGTATTGTCGAGACTTGGGAGGAAAATGCGAAATGGTAAGAGAAGTGGTACGTGATGTGATCTTAATTAGTTGTTTTAGTGGTAATTTTTATTTCTAGTTGTTTATGATGAACAATAATGTGTGTTTTTGATGTCTTTATGTTACATATTGAGGACTGACGCTGTAAAATCAGGGTGTTTTTTGTTTTACGGATGATGTTTATGACTGAAGTTGAGAGAGTTTATAACTAAATTTTTTTGTCTCTTTAAAATAATTAGTTGTTTTAGTGGTGTTCTTCATTTCTAATGGTTTATAACGACAAATCAGAGTATTTTTGGTTTTATGGATGGTTACTGGTTAGATGATTAGTTGTTGTAATAGCATTTAAAGATATTTATAATGAACAACAGTTTGTATCTTTTATGGATTATTGGGATGAGAAAACTGAGTTTAAAAACAGTTGAAAATCGAGCCAAAATGATTGAAAACCGAGCCCAAACCAAAATAAAAACTGAGCCTAAACCCAATTTGAAACCCAAAATTGAGGTTTGGTTTTCAAGTTGAATTGGTTTGATTTCGATTTTCTTTTACAAAAAAATTTGTTTGTTGATTAGTTATAGTGCAGCTTAAAAAAAAAAAAAAAAAAAAAAAAAAAAAAAAAAAAAAAAAAAAAAAAAAAAAAAAAAAAAAAAAAAAAAACGGGAGGACTAGAACCGGACCAGAACCGAGACCAGAATTCTGGTCCGGTTCTAGTCCAGTTCTGGAAAATATTTTTGGCTTATTGGTGCAAAAAATTAAAAACCAAATTTAGTGGTCCGGTCTTAAATTTTTCAAAAACCGGACCGAACTGGATCGAGCCGGACCGAACCAGACCGAACCGGACCACGATCACCCCTAGTGAGGAGGAGAGAGCCACATGGCAAGAGGAGACCATAAAGTGCTTGGTTTTCTTATTTAGCCGAGCACTCCTTTTTCTCCCATTTTCTATTTTTGATTTATTGCTAGTTTTGTAAGAACCATGGGTGAAATAATTCTCCTTGAGGATGCTATTTAAATCATCCTTAAAGTCCCATTTGTGGTAGCTAATGAAACCCACAAATTTGAAAGAAGAGCTTTCTTCAAACCTCGAGCATTTTCCTCAAGTTGGCCGCACCTCCATCCTTGGTGAGTCATATCCAAGAGGTTGTGTGAAGAGTGAATCCATCATTTGTGAGTATAAGTGGATTTTCTAGTGCTACACCTTTCGCCCATTTTTCTTTAGGAGTGGAAATTAACAGCAAAGGTGTAGAAGTTCTCATCCTCATCCATTGAAGAACTGTTCTCCACCAAGCTCCACAAGGTTTGATTTGTTGTTATTTAGTTCCTATCTGAATAGCAATCATTGCACTGCTCACCATTTTCCAACTATAGCGAATCTTTACGCGGTATTTGGGGGGCTTATTTTTCACTCATACATCTTCATCCTTCCACAAAAACCACATCCATTGGACTTCAAACGAGAGAGTTATGCCACTGCAAAGTTCACCCACTTTTTCTGCCGGAAGCAGTATTTTGAGCTCGCAGCAACCTCCACCAATTTAATCATAACTTTCAATCCACAAAGACTTAGGCCGCGATATTTGGAGGGCCATTTCCCCACTCTTGGAAGTAGCCGTTGTTCAAATATCAGCTCCAAAGCTCAAGAGACCAGCAACTTATGTCGTTTTGAAGTTGCAGCTCGAATTTCTAAAGCAGTTAAAATCCGAGGCAGCTTTGTGCTTTCCATCCACCATTTTGAAGCACCTCATATTGGTTGAGGATAATTTAATCATTTATATTTTCTTAACATTCCCTATCACATGTAGGCTTTTTTTGTCTTTACATGTGGATTTTTTAAAATGTGATTAATTTTTTACTTTGTCTAAATTCGAACTTGGAACTTCTGGCTCTAATACCATGAGACAAATTGAAGAATAATTATTCTATCTTTTAAAATACAAGAAATACACATTTATAATACAATGTGAGAAGGGGAAGCTTAAACCCAAAAAGAAAAAAATAAATCATCAGTAAAACTAGAAATAATCAGCCTAATTAAATTTTTCTAAAAATTGATTTTCCTAAATTAAATACAACATGTAATTTTACAACTCTTCATATCTTAACAATTAATTAGTTATAATAAGCATTATTTGGGGTGGTTATTGTAACTGTTGGGTAGTTCATGAGCTGAACTTGGTAGTTAAAAGAGAGGAAAAAAGAGTTAGGGGTTATCGAGTATTATGTGAGAAGAAATTTGGGAGATTCTAGAGTATCGAAAGCCTGGGGGAGTGTGTGAGTGAGTATCTCTGTCTATGCATGTCTCGAATAGAAGAACAAGTTTCTTGTAAATAAGATTTCCAAGATAGAAGTGGAATTGAAAACTGGTGAGCCTGTTAAGTTGGAGATGCCCAGAACTTGGTTATAGTTAGGCAAGAACTTGTTTCGAAAGCTTAACAGTTGACTCAAGATTTTCGGAGATGCAATCGAAACACTTCACACACAAAACAACACTTTTATTACAACCATTAATGGTACACAGCATTACAAGAACACACCATAAGTCTGGGATCCACAGACTCGGAATTTTCTCTCTAGACAGAGGACAAAATTTCAGATTCAGAATAATCCCAAAAACAACTTCTCTGTGTCTAAGAAAACTACCCCAGAATTGTCTTCTCTTCAAAACACATGACTTACCCTTTTAGTTTAAACAAAATAACTAATATTCTTAAACTAATTGCATGGTTAAACTAACACATAAAATTCTTCCTCCTTGCATGTCTTCCCAAACAAACTCGTTTTTGGAAAATCTAACGTATCAAGCTCACAAAGATGCAATGCTAATTCCAGCTTTAGTGTCTGAACTCGAGAATCCGAGACAGGAGTATGAACACCGTAGGCCAGTTCTTTTTTCCTGAGTTGGGAATTTACTTATTTATTGTATAAGAAAATTTGTATTAATGGCAAAAATTTACAAAAAGTCAGGAGAATAGAACTCCACCGAACAAGAAACAACTAATGAAAAACAATTTGATTCAGCTGAACGAGAACTTTTAAAATACTTAAAACTATAATCCTATTTAGCAATGAAAAAGTTAACTCTATCTCATAACATTATTCATAGACGATAACAAAAACAATCTCATTCTGAATGAATCCAAGCAGTCCAAAAAATAGTGTGAATTTTCAGTCTTCAAATTAATTTAATATTTTCCCTATCTCTTTCCTTTATAAGAGAGGCATCTCGAAGTCTTTCCCATTACGGATCACCTATTTGGGAGATATATTTCATTTTACTTGCAAGAACTTTATTTCCTAAACTCAAACACTAATATGAGAATTTGATGTAATATTTGCAGAATGGAATTTGTTTTCCGGCTTGATTTATGACGTCTGCTTCTGAATGCTGATTGATCTATACTATTGGGTTATTCTCATGGTTAACATCACATCGCTTTGCTGTAACATTTACGACTACGAAAAGAAGTTTTACAATGACCATCTGTACCCACTTCTGGTGATGGAGAAGAACTACTTTGCCTTGGCTATGAAATTGGACAAACTGGGGGCAGAAGTTACAAACAACAATGTAGATAGAAGGCATGGTATTATTAGCTTAATCTTAGATGGAGAAGCCTCTTTTTTCTCAATTTCTAATTCTCTGCCTAATGGGTGACATTTTGCAATCAAATGCAGCTGGGCCTTATGCAGGTGTGTCTTCTGCCTCCTTTTTAGTTCCTGCTTGAGCCCTTAATTAGTCATTTCAATCAAGAGGAAATGAATTTTCACTTTAAATTACACACATAAGTTTACTGTCGAAATGATTTAAGTTTCCGGAAAAAGTTGCAAATGATATATACTTCTGATTCCAACTTGTGTGTTAGGTGCACGGGCCTCCCCATGCAGCGCCAATACTATTCCTACCTCACAGCATTAGTTGGCGGCGACAGCGGTGGCGGTGCTTCTGCTTATGGTGGCGTCCAACCCCCAAATCCGAGTTATGATCCACTAAGAGGTGCCATTTATGATTCACAGAAACTTAATGATGTAGATATGGTCAATGCGTTCACTTAGTACACCAAATCCAAATCACTGATTCAAAGTTGACATTGATCATTTTAAATTATTATTCAAATCTCTAGTCGTGCTCTTGAAATGTGATTATATTTACTTTGTTGATTGACTCCTACATTTTGAGCTCTCAAAAATTAATGCAATTTGAATAGTTTCCACATAGTTTTGAATAATGATTTCCATGATTTAGAACAGCTGTTATAACTTGAATAAGTTCCATGCAGTTTGACTTGATATTAGATCCTAGATCCTTAAATTGTGTTCAACTAAACTAACAATATTGAGATCTAAGTTTTCCCCGGCATTCTAGACACATCTTCGGAACCAATTCTACTCGA
This sequence comes from Begonia masoniana, assembly GCA_022432975.1. Lineage (NCBI taxonomy): Eukaryota > Viridiplantae > Streptophyta > Magnoliopsida > Cucurbitales > Begoniaceae > Begonia > Begonia masoniana. The sequence goes on from CM039515.1 coordinate 13,106,973, forward strand.
AACCAACTGCTATTTGGGTAGAGGTCAATCGTTTTAATGAGGAGTTTTAGATCGAAGGGGAAGTGTTTATCACACCCGATGATGATCCTTTCATGGGAAAATGCAAATTTGATGGTGTGGATGGTTTGATTGTGTAACACTCTTAGCTCCACCGATTAGTACAATCGACTTTACTCGTGTTTGACTCGAAAATACGTTGTACTAGTTGGATATGGAATGCTACATATATAGGGCATCCCGAGACAACAAATTTCTAACGTAATGTTATGATCATATCACTTGGTTTTAAGCCTTAACAAGTTCTTACACGGAAGGGCCACATTAGCTGGTCTCAAACTTTTCGACATAAGACGAGAAAGGCTCCATTGACGCATTTGGTGAAATTAAAGATGCAATTATTCTTTATGAGTTATAAATTCTTATGGATCCGAATTCTAAGCACAATATAATAACCAAATTTGCAAATGAAGATCATTTAATGATCACAACGAACCCAGCAGAAAGAAGATGGGGGATTGATTGATAGTCAAACAAGAGTTAAATAATCACACGTTTCTTTTACACATTTTATCAAACAACTTGAAGGCACCTCAGATTTCTCATTAATTGCATTGCATCTCAGATCAAGCTCCCAATCATTGAAAATATACTAAAGAGAAAACACAAAAACTTAAGAATCCAGACAATTTACGTAATATTAGGCAATTCATCGAGCAACAAACGAATCTACGATTTACATGAAAAAATCCTTATTGTAAAAAACACAAGCAATCGACTGAAATTACTACGTCGAAATCTAAAATACCAAGTCCACGCAGCAAATTAAATCATGTTTTTGGGACTAAAATAGAATTTATATCATCGAATTCATCCAAGTTCATAAACTCACAAACAAATCCCACAAAGATTAATCCAAAAGCCAACCAAATAAACGGCTAAGCTTGCCCAATCTTCTACACAGTACACCCAACTGGATATAAACAAAGGACAAAAGAAAAGAGCTTTATCCCATCTCTGAAAGTTGGAAGAGAAAGGCAAAAGAACAAATAACACCACGTGAAATTATAAATGGTTGTCCAAAATTAGTGTATTCTAGTCGGTTTTGCAGCCCATCTTCTCTGCCTTTATCATTGAACAATTGATAAAGGTTGACACTAAATTGAAACGACTTCTAAATTACGAGTAAAACCATAGTTTGCCTTATTTTTAACTAAGTTGATACAAAAAGAAGTTTGATTTTTTTAAATTTGAACCAAATATTGAGAATTAAGCGAGGTCGAGGAGAACCCTTTAAACATGCGTGATTCGTGTAATCTAAAAAATTTCCGGCCACTGCCGGTTGCATTATTTTCGAGCATTTTACAATCATCCTCAGACGTGCATGCCAAAAAAATTATATTTTTTTATTTGTATTTTTCATTGACAAAGGCAAACCTAAAATGCCAGAACTACATTTTAGCAAAATATATCAAATCTACTGCAATTTGTTGTGTCCAGCTTCCTCTCTTTTTTCAATGTGTAAAGGAGGAGCTCATTCCAAGTATCAACAGGCCCAGGCAGGCACCAATGAACACAGTCAGCCACTGTCGAATTCTTCCCCAAACCTAAACGGTTCGGATGCCCATCTGGCCTCATCATCATCGCCACCGTCGTGTTCAAAACCCTAAATTTCAACCCTTTTTCCAGACCCCTCTGCTCCGCTTCCTTAAACTCTTCCATTTGTGTCTGCAACATCTGCATGATATACCATTGCAGCTTCACTTCTGCCCTCGTGAAGGGCAATTTCCTCTCACAACTTCCCCCTTTGTTCCAGTCTCCATTCTCATAATGTGACGGCGAATATGTTCTCAAAAATGTCACGCCCTTGAAGTTTTTCAGCCTGTTCAGGGTCAAAAATGCTGTTCTGAATGCCTTTCTGTACGCATAGAAGGTAATAAACTGTGTCAAATTTGTTTCTTGACACTTGTGGCAGCCGATGAGTTGGTCGTTTTCGTATAGAAGTACCGGCCGGAAGAACCATTGACCGGCGGAGATGATCACGTAGTCGAATTGCTCGATCTCGGACGTCCATGCTTCGTCGGCTTCGTCTAGATTGAGGGTCATGAGGCTGTTGGCGCCGAAGCCATTTGGATCTGACTCTATGCTCTTCACCAAATAAGGAGACCATAGTATTGCTACAGTGAAGTTGTAATGAGGAAAGAACCATCTTTTGAATTGAATGTCTGATGCATTTTTAGAAATGTCCACCGGCGAAACAACCTGAAAATTGAAAACAACAAACTTTAATTGTCATTTCCTTGGAGACAACACAATTTCCATCTCGTGTAATATTGTTCGATTTATCTCAAAAATTGAGTTTCATTGAATTGATAAAAGAATTCTACTTATTAACTACTTACTGTCTATTTTCTCAAAAGATGTGAGATTATACATCTGTCCGTATTTGAGTTGGATCTTCACAATTTTTTTGATATTGTGATGTACCTGTCTTCCCGAGACTGGCTGTCGTGCTACTCCGTTCTTATTAACATTGTTTTAAATTAAAGAAAATGAAAGTAAATTTTAAAATTCTTCTTCTACCATAGTATTCAATTTTTAAATGATTGTGGTGTTTAGAGAAACTTCTGCACACAACCACTTAAAAGAGTGTAAGCTTTAGGTGGAGTATTCAAATCAAAAACACCAAAGCTTAAACTACTCTAAAAACTATATAATACTTAAATTAAAAGTCAACCCCAACTCCACAAGTTACAAATTAACAGCGAGCTACTTGCATACAAAAAATAATGTTATATTTATTTTAATATCTTAAAATATTAATCGACTGTCAAATAATGATTGAAATAATTAATTATTTATAATTTATTACATTAACTGAAATTAATTGTATCAATCATTGTTTGACAGAGTATTTTAAGAGAGTAAACATAACTTTATTAATGTGAAAAATGAAGAAATTATTATGATCTGGATAATACACCTCAAAGATTCAATCGAGTGGATAGTAGAAATTAAACATTTAATGAATAAGTAATTAAATTTTTGTGAGCGCAAAAAGACCAATTTTTTATGGGTTATGATGAATAACTTTACCACCATAGAAAAAAAAAAGGTAGGATATTGTGTAAAATAAAGATAAAATAAATAACAATACCCAGAAAGAAATAAATAAAAAACAACAAATACAGACAATAAATAATTAATTTTTTCTGAAAAAAAAAAAAAAAAAACAAGAAGAAGAAGATGAAGTTTGAGTGAAGGGAACTTACAGTAGAGAGAAGACATAGAAGAGACTGCATTTGATTCCTTCCAACAGAGTCTCCAAGAAACGCCAATGCCTTCCCTCTCACGACCTCCAGAAACTCAACTCCGTCAAACAATGGCAGCTCGCACTCATCTGGTTTCCACCTCCACTTCATGAACTCCTCGTCTGTTCTTCCAAATTTCAAGCAATTCTGCGCATCGATCATCAAATTACACGTTCGATTGGTGTAATATGGCCCTGCAGGATTCTCCACCCACTCCCCACTAAATATATCGCACTCCTTCTCCTCTCTTCTCCAGTTCAAGCTGTCGAAACTGAGCTTGAACGGCCGCCGGGACGACGACGAGCCGGAACGGTCGTTTAAATGGAGCTGAATTAGAGTTAGAAGAACTAGGGTAAAAGCTAGAAGAAGAACCGTCTTCTGGGTTTGGTTTGAAATGAGTTTTGCAGTGGGAAGCTCCAGAGCTTGAAGCTTCATGGTGGCCTGGGTGAAAATGGAGAGAAGTTTTTATGTACGTTATTTTTGTCATTTGATCATTACGTTTATAGGCTGTACAGACAATCAGAGATTTGAATAATTTAATCAATTATTAATTTATTGGTATGATGCTTTAATTCCAACTATTCTTATATTTATTATTTTATACTGGTAAGACATCAAAATCAGTATCATATTTGTAAATCTGTTCATATTTTTCAACTATTTTCATTAATGATCATGTTAAAACTTGTTCTAAATTTGACATTTTGCAATTTTATAACTATTTTACATCAATTATTATGGATTTTGAAGTGTACCCGAGAACGGGTCAGAGTAGTAACCTCAGGTCGGACGACTTGATTTCCAGAAAGAGAACTCGAACACATAGTTCAGGATTGCCGGTTCAACCTGTTGCATTTGTTAAATAGGTCTCATCTTGGAATGCACATGCTGTATGATCCGTCTATCTGTCATTGCTTATATATGTAATTTTTGGAATTAATTTAAAAAAATTAACTGTAAAATCATTGAAGAAATGGCTGCTAATCCATCGTTATCATCTGTAACGTTTCGTTTAATTTATTTTTTTTTTAAATCATTTTTTTTTATAATTACTTGGCTCTAATGAATTGTGTCGGTTCAGTCTGACTGGATAAATAATTGATGAATAAAGGCATCTCAACTTTATATTGTTGTCATTATTTAAAAATAAATAAATAACAGATCATGAAAATCTAATTCATATGTCATGATCCCATTTATATGTATTCTTGATTTCATTATTGAAATAAATAATCGATATTCCTATTTACCGACCCTTTTTCTAATTTAAAATTAATAGACTCGATAATTATAAATGGGTGGTATTATATGGTTCATACAACAACAATGCAATCTTAAAACATTGTGACAAGAACACAAGACATGTAACGGGAGATAACGGTTTGTCCGACATAGCATAATACAACGGGCAATGTTTGCATTTAGTGTCGACACGTTTTATGTACTATTTTGTTCTGTATAGAAAACATTTATTTGAATAATTATGTGATGAGAAATAATTTGAATGTATGGGTCATGGGTGGAAAGAAGTGGGTGTTGGTTTATTAGGTGTCAATTTGGATTTTAAGAAAAGAAAAAGGGGTGAAGTAGACCTGTGAGGGGGACTTGTTTGGAGGGATGATTAGCTCAAGGCTTTTTTAGAGTCACCGGTTTGAGTTTGAAACTAGACAAATGCTGTCTCACGACATGTCTATCTGTTGTCGCACAGTTCTGACATGTCGTTTTTTTATGCTAAGAAAGAATATTTATGGAGAAAAATTAGCCAAAAGTATACCTTTTCTTGGATTATCAGTGATTGATTGGAAATGTGAGCGGAATACACAATTTCTTATTGTATCGATAACCCGATATCTTGGTTTGTAGAATTGAATAAAGTTTGACATGACTTGCTATTATATCGACCTGAGTCGAGTCAAGTTTATCGATTCATTTTATGTTGAACAAAGTGTTTATTCAACTTCAAATTAAATTCAAGTTTGGATTCGTTTAAGTTTTGAAATCATTTTTTTTTTTTTTTTGTACAAACATTTTTCTCTTGTTATTTTGATAGATTTCATAATATTAGATTACATAGATCTCTTTTCTTGGTAGTATTTTAACATAAATTTTTTAAATAATTTTTCTCAAAGAAAAGAAAAGCATGAAATAGAAACAATTAAATAAAATAATGATCTTAATAAAGTAACTAAAATAAAATAGATGTTCTTAGAAGATGTTGGTAAAGAAATGATTAGGGGTGTGCAAAACCGGTTTCGGTTCGATTTTGGAGAGAAACCAAACCGAACCGATCGGTTTCGGTTTCGAAATTACAAAACCGAAACCGGTTTTGCAACATACCAAACCGAACCTAAACCGAACCTAAACTTTCGGTTCGGTTTCGGTTTTACAACCTATTTTCCAAACAATAAAAAAAATATAAATTTAAATTGTGAGAGATAAAAACCAATTAGATATACAGTCAAATATAAATAAATAAAAATTCTCTTAAGGTAATAACTGTTAGACTTAAAAATTCAGAATTAAAATTGCAATTTATCATTTATTTAGAACAACGTTGTATTCAATTTTGGACTAAGCTTCCACAACAAAGCATAAAACTCAAGTGAAGCAGGTGTATATTCGAAGAAACGACGTGAGGGGGCTGACTAGGGCAGCAGAGAGATGAATTTCAGGACTACAGTAATAGAATTTTGAGCAGCCAAAGAGATGAAAATGGCGGCTTCATTGGAGACAGAAGAACCACCTCCAGCCAAATCAGACAGAGCTCTAATGGCAATGAAAGGTACCCTTTGCTGCAGACAACAAGAGCCATGGCTGCAGTTTCCATGTCTACTGGCGTCGCGTTGAACTTAGAATTCAAAAATCCTTTGTACGCACTGTTGTCTAAGAACACATTAGCACTCTTCATATTTTATTTTTTTTAGTTTTTTACTTAAGGTACGGTTCGGTTCGGTTTTGATCGGTTTTGGCCGATCCAAACCGAAAACCGAACCTAATTCATCGGTTCCTATAAAATTAAACCGATTCGAACCGAACCTATGCTCAAAACCGGTGAAAACTGAACCTAATTCACCGGTTCCGGTTCGGTTCACCGGTTCCGGTTCGGTTTGCACACCCCTAGAAATGATGTTAGAATTTGATGTGACCCGAATTCTAGATGGGCCAGACCGGTTAGGCCCATTTTGGAAATATCATTAGGGTTTTGTTTTCTCTATAAATTGATGTAAACTAGAGTCACAAAACCTGCGGTTGTATTTCGATCTTCATAATAGATTTGTTCCTCTGCCAGTGGTTTTTTCCCGTAAGGGTTTTTCCACGTAAATTTCGGTGTTTATTCCTTTCTCATCTTTTCTTTTTCGTATTCCGGATCGTTCGTTACAAATGGAATAGAGCGTCTAATCTTAACAAATGAGAACATACGCATAACTTGATTCAAGCATTTGTTTTCAATGCAAAAGAGAATCTCTTTTTCTCATAAGTTATCGGTCTAGATTCAAACATTTGTTTACCCAAAGAAAATCTCTTTTTTTGGTCGAAATTGGCCGAAATTTGTGTTTTTGTAGACATACACACATAAACACGCAAATTGAAAGACTTGGAAGCTAGCTACCTCAAATGGAATCCACATTTGAATCTAGACTGACAATTTCTGAGTAAGATCTTATATCCAACTAATATAATCAAATCGTCAAAAAACAACATTTGCAAAAGGGGATACCTTGCTACATTCGCATTTCCAATAATATTACAGAAGCCAGTTGATGATGTTCAAGAGTCGAGTGATAAATCTATGAATAGAAGTTGGCTGGAATGATAACAGTCCGACATGGACCCGGGTAATATTTGTTGGTATCCAAAGGATAATCGAGCTTTCATGATTTCGAGACAGGCATGGTTAATAAGTTGGATGGAAAAGCATTTGCAAATCTTTGCAGTGCAGGCATGACCATGGTAACAAAGGTGGATCTAGACAATAAGAATGAATATGTTGAATTTGGCAGACATTGCAAGTCAAGAGGAGATCCTCAGGTTCTCGACATTGGCATACGCTGCAAACAGGAGCTAAACCTATCTGTTCAATCAACAAATTAAACCACAAAGTTAGTCCAACTATGATAAATTACAAGAGTAGATAAATAATGAACTTAAAATCACCAAACAATACAATCCAGTGAATACGTGCTGCCAGGAGAAAACTAACACATACAGCCAGGAGAAGAACGTCGTGTTTTTTTTTTTTAATTTTGCATTTTCCCACAGACAGATTGTTAGAGAAAGTAAGAGGGAATACTTAAAAAAGGGTCAGCAGATGTAAACCTGAGTATCAAACGCTTCTTGATCAGCTAACACCTACTACACCCCCTCTTGGTATGGCACATGGGATGGTTTGAGAATATATTTTTTGATCAAAAGTAGCTGCATCCTCAATCTTTGTGATGTGCAAAAAACTGGCCTTGCACAAAGGACAGGTTGAAACCTTTCTCATTGAAGCCTATAAAGTACATGCAAATGGAAACCTTCAAAATGTGAATAATATCGTAAATTTCAACATTTTACAAAATAGAAAGCATGCATTTAACTGGAAAAACTTCAAGACCAAGTGTACAAAGATGATAAAGAATTTAAGTCCTTTCAAATTAAAATTTTAAGGTTACTTTATGAGCTTTAAGTTGCTGAGTTCATGATATGATGATATACACCCTACTTAATGGTGATACAAAAACAATGCATACCATGTGATCTGCCCAATTTTGGATGCAAGAATAACAAAATCGATGTCCACATGGCAAAATCCCCCTGGTACTACTGAAATCTGTCCAACATATAACACATGATAAGTCTGCTGCAGTTGATAAAGCAGTAGTATGTTGGGTGTGAGCGTCAACTTCATTTGGCCCTTCTGAAACATCAACATATGACAGCCCATCCTGTGAACTTCCTGTGATGCCTGTTGGTTTATTCTCTGTGCTTGTATTTGACTGAATAGGCGCATACTCATTATCATTATCTTCAATCTCTTGAATCAGTTCCAGAGCATTTTCAAATTTCCTCTTATTCCATAATTGTTCATTGGAATTGTTTTTAGGTACCAACACAACTGCATTATTTCCACCAGCTGAATGACCAGAAGAAGTTGAAGAATCACTACACAGATCATGAACTCCATGTTCAGTGCTCCTGCCATCAACATCTAAAGGCATTGAGCCAGAGGCATTTGCACTAATATTTTCCCTAACAAGTCTCCTTCCAGAAGAAGTTGAAGCATCACCATACGGGTCGTGATTTCCATGTTCAGTGCTTTGACTGCCAACGTCTAAAGGCATAGGCCCCATGGCATTTGGACAAATACTTTTCTTAATGAGTCTCCTTTTACGAGATGATTCAGGTGGTAGTTCTCGCATGACAATTTGCATTCTTTATTTCATCTTTGCTGACCTCATTGATTGCTGAGTAGGAAAACCATCATTCTTTTCATAGCAAACAAAGAAAAAATAAAGAATTCAACAAATGTAGATAAAGAAGTCCAAAAAACATCCGTGCGAAGAAAGTAATTTGAAAACATTTTTGTGTTCACTGCACATCATCCATTTCATTAGAAGAGCAAGTGCCAAAAATATGGAGAGGGAGAAACTAAAATTTATGACGCACTTTTGCTACAACATCTAAAAGCATACAAAGAAAAGGCAGATGATTTAAAAAAATGAAAGAAATAATAATGGGACTGCTTGTACTTACCTTCATTATCTCAAAAACACGAGGTTCCTTACAATAGTATTTCTTACTAGGCCCTCTCTCTTGTTCTTGTATAGATGCCCTTTTAGCTTCTTGTTAAAAGTATTTCTGACTGTTCCGCAGTTATAAAAGGAATCCTACATAAGATATAATGCAGAAAATGTAGTATTTTTCACGATGATCGATAATGAAACAGGTACATCACAACTACTGAGTTATAAAAATAATAAGATAGGACAAACTAATTTCAGATATTATAAACCACTAACCAACTATCAACTATTTTTTAATCTCTAAATAAAAATCTTTACAAAAAAAGGGAAAAAATGCATGGGAGAAAAAGAGAGAGATAATTTCTTTGATCACCTTACTCAACAAAAAGGATTCACTAAAAACATTGTTGCAACAATCTCGAACCTCCATGTTCATAGTTTCTGTCCTATTCCTATAGTCATCAATATTTGATTTGTCATGAAGCACCAAATGTTTCTTAGTTGAGAGACCTCCAGATGGGACTTTCAACAATATAGGATCCACTTCTTGCCCACTGTAAGTAATGACCCAGCAAATGTAAGTTTCCAAATAAAAAAAAACTAATATTCTCATTTCATCATTCACATTTTAAAATATTTCTGTAAACACCCGGCGTTCATTAGTAACAATAAATCCCCTTGAATTTTTAAGAAATCCTGAGGACACTCATTTTACTGCAACACAATTAACAATTCAGTATATAACGAAATCATCTATTGACAATTCACTTTATAAATGAAATTAGAATACCATTTTGAAACATAAGGATCCACTGAGACACGTTTTCTCTGTGCAATGCAATCTTCAATCCATCTATGGTTAATGATAATTGTTTTTAACTTTTTCGCAAGTTCGTATTTCCTTCCTTCATATTTCCAGCACACCTAATCACCAAAAATAATATATTATGAGTAATCACCTGTTAAAAGTAGAGAAACAGCCGAACAGGCAAAGACCAATAAATGGTAATTGTTATAACTAAAAGAAAAGAGACAAAGACCTGCAATTGATTAGAGTCCCTATATCTAAACCTACCAAATGTGTTATTGATCTTGACATTGTACCAACATAGCTCGCTCCACTATGAGAAATTAGTTTGATGAGATTGAACCGATCAGAGCCATGGTAACCACTTACAGTTGCGACCACAGATTCCATGTCTGTAATTGGTTGACCTGTGGACTCCAGAAAAGCCAAGAACACAGTCAAACTGTGACTAACACAAATAACTAGGGGTGGGCACGTGCGTTTGGTCACCGCAAAAAAGAGGGATTAATATATCTTAAACAGAATATATATAATGTATGTATACATCCTCCGTCACCGGGTAGAGTTCTATCACTCTTCAACATAAGAGTTCCTCCCTTGAAGATCATTTTTGAACACTAGATATGGAACGTTACAGTAAACAAAATTTAGCACATATCTTTCCCACAACAACATCACCAACACACGTTCAATTTCCAGTTTATAAGCTGAGAAATGCAGGAACGATGAAGCAGGATATCAACATAAAACGAAAAGAAAGCATAGTATCATTGAAATTATGCAAAACCTTAAAATAAATCGAAATCTTAGTAAAAGTGTCGCACTAAACGAAAACGCAGCAAAACAAAACAGATTGACAGTTGAAATAGCAGCAATTTTAAGAACAAATGAAGCAGCCTAACAAATAAAATTAGAAACAATTTTCGAGTCATAGAAATAAGAATACAAACCATAAACACGGGGGAAAACAGCTGAAGCTCACTATCGACATAAATTAGGAATAAATTTGAAGAGAAAATTCATGATTACGAAGAGAGCTAGGAAGAAAGCCATATAAAAGAGACCATTTGTTAGAGACTTGCCGCGCTGAGAGAGAGATCGGAGAAGAGTTGGAGAATCGCTTCGCCGCTGTTCCATCTTGGAATACTTCCCGGGAAAAGTAAAATTTGAATATTGATTGTTCTATTTATATGTAATTTGCGAGAATACTTGGGGCAAAATGTAGGAATTGTAAGAAATAATTATAATTTTTAATAAAAAAATTAAAATATATTATCTTATGAATAAATTTGTATCTACTTAAAAATAAAAAAATAAAAAAGCTAAAAAAAATAAAAAAAAGATTAAACTTATTTTGGAAAATTTTCGTATTTTATATATTTTAGAAAATGTGATGCTATGTATGAATTCTAATATTATATTATAATCTTACGTTTTAAAGTAAATTCTCAATAACATTTAGATTCGAACTTCTAAAAGAGTAATTTTATTTCGAAGGATTGGTCTTACATTTCTTGACACATTTTGTCATCGAAAGATCGTTTCAAAATAGTTACCAAGTAAAGAGTTTATCAGATTGAGGAGAGGTTTTTGTTCGGCTGGATCGGTGAAAAACAACATAACTTTTGCTAGAATTTTTGAAAGAGGAAAAAACATCGAAGAGAAAGATGAAAATGCGAGAAAAAAGATATTGTCGCGACATAGAAAAAAAGAAAGAGTGTTCAAGAAAACAAAAAAATAACAACGCATTGAGTCTAGTAAAAAAAACGAGTACGAGAGAGTTTTTTAATGGACCGAGAACATTATGAAACCTTAATTACATTACATAATAAATAAAACCTTAACGGGTCATTGGGTCCATACCCGTACTCGTTTCTCAAGCGTTTCTCGAAGTCGCTAGGCGAGGAATGCTGGCAATCGACGATTTTAACTTATCATCTTTAAATGAAAGATCAACCATGCCTCCTTCTAGATACGTCTCGTAGGCCGCCAAGTCAAAATGCCCGTGTCCGCACATTGCCGTTAGAATGACTTTCGCTTCTCCGGTGTCCCTGCATCGGAGAGCCTCCCTTATTGTTGCAGCTATAGCGTGAGTCGGCTCCGGTGCAGGAATTAGTCCTTCGGTTCTCGCAAACTGCAAGGCGCCTATAAACAACATATCCGAACCACAAATAAGCATTCCTCAAAAAAAATTTCATTTAACAAAACTAACCATGATTATTTTGCAAAGTTATAATGATAAATTCGACGATATGCTATATAACATTACCGCGAAAGCACTCTCTTTGAGGAATTGCAACGGCTTCCAAAAAGCCGAGCTCGTAGATGTGCGATATCAATGGTGCCATGCCGTGGTAGCGCAATCCACCTGCATGGAGCGGAAAACAAACATCAAAAAGGATGAAAAAAGAACTGATCGATCAAATTTTATTTCACTAAGTTTTAGTTAAATGATCTAAGCAATTGAGAAAAATTACCAGCATGAATCGGGTCGGGAATAAAGTCGTGTCCGAGTGTATGCATTTTCATTAGGGGAGTCATCCCGGCTGTATCGCCATAATCATATGCATACACGCCTTTTGTTAACGAAGGACACGCTTCCGGCTCGACCGCTAGTAAAATCGGATTCATTCTTCCTTGAATTTTCTCTCGAATAAAAGGGAAACTCAAGCCGGCAAAATTTGATCCTCCACCAGTACAACCTATGATAACGTCCGGCTTCTCACCAATAGCTGCCATTTGCTCAAGACATTCCTCGCCGATAATGGTTTGGTGAAGCAAAACATGGTTAAGAACGCTTCCCAAACAATATTTTGTGTCAGCATTCGTTGCCGCAATTTCCACAGCCTCCGATATTGCAATTCCCAAACTTCCGGGGCTCAATTGATCCTTCTGAAGAACACTCCTCCCGGAATTTGTAAGATTTGAAGGAGATGGATGAACCTTCGCTCCCCAAGTCTGCATCATCAACCTTCGATACGGTTTCGAATCATAGGATGCACGAACTTGCCACACCTAAAAAAATATACACAACATAATCAATCATTCATCTTCAACTTCTTTCGGGTATTTAGATTCGAGTTTAAATCATACTTCGCAGTTGAGATCGAATAAACTCGAAGCAAATGCCAATGCGCTTCCCCATTGGCCGGCACCAGTTTCCGTAACGACATGCTTAACGCCTTCTTGTAAGTTATACCAAACCTGAGGGATGGCGGTGTTGGTTTTATGCGATCCGGCAGGGCTAACGCCTTCGTATTTGTAGTAAATTCTTGCCGGAGTATCAAGAAGTTTCTCTAACCTCTTGGCCCTGCAAATTCAACTACAATAATCATCAAAAAACAGCACGAAAGCACAACAAAAACATACACGAATGAGGCAAATAAAGAACCTGATGAGTGGAGTTGGCCGCCAGAGGCCATAAATTTCAAGAACTTCGTCTGGGATATCGATGAATCTTTCATTGGTCATTTCTTGTTTGATCAATTCAGTCAGGAAGAGGGGAGATAAATCTTGGGGTTTGATTGGCTCGAAAGTTTGGGGATGTAGAGCAGGGGGCGGTTTTACAGGAAGATCGGCGATTAAATTGTACCATTGCTTCGGGATTTCTACTTGTTTAGATGCAGGATTCATAGATGCTCTTGCATTGCAGCTCTTTGAAATTCCGAAGCTTGTTACCTTTTTCTGCAGCGAGAAATAGCCACCTCTTCCTTCTTCAACTGAGGTATAGAGGAGACAAAGACTCAGTTAAGACTGGATCAACAGAAATAGGGGAAATCAGACAACCGAAGATTTGATATTTCTGTTCTTGCAATTTCATCTCAGATTCTTGAACTTCAGTTTGTCATGGTTTTAAAAAAATGATCTTCCGATCTGAGATATTAAGGTTGTTTTTCAAAAATTTCAAAAGACCAAAAAATTCCTAAAATCAACGATTATTCTTTCAAAGCAACGACCTAAACAATGTCTGCCTTCAATAATCTGTTCTATTCCCAATCAACTGACTTGAAAGCCCATTTGTAGTACATCAAGCCCATTTCATTTTTCTCAAAACCAAACACTTCTCCCATTTTCCGCCATTTTAATCGCCATTAAAGCAGAAAACAGAGCATCAAGACATGAAGTTGCAGAGCTATTAGCAGAAAAACCTAAAAAAAACGCATTCTTCCCTGGAAAATGACAGAGAAAACAAGTAGAGCAGAAGAAAAGTTACCTCCTCTAAGAAATCTTGGAGGAGACGGACAGTACAGAGCGGCCATCAACAAGGATCAGAGAGGAGAAAGCTGGAAGTAGGTGACAAGTGAATGCAATTTGCAAGGAGCTTTACTACATACTAGGTGACAAATGGCGGTCTCCTAAAATTGCACGTAACTCTAGGACTTCAGAAGTCAAAACATTATATATATATATTTGAATTTCGGATAATCTTATTTATTGTATTATTTAATTTCTGTTCCAGTGTTGAAGTGTTCATGATAAATAATAGACTAAAAATAGAACAGTCATAAGTGATTTTATTTGAGTAGGAAAGCCCTTTGTTTTTATATATTACTTTTAAATTTACAATTAGTTAAAAATGAAATCTAGATTTAATGTCAAGAAATGTGTAACCGAGTTGTAGTTGAGCCGGACAAGTGGATCAATGATGTGAGGTTTTTGTTTTCTCTATGAATTCAAACAAATTAGAATCGTTAAACTCATAGTTGTATCTCGATTTTCACATACTGATATCTCGTTTGCTCGTAGTTTTTCTGAAATGATTTTTTCATGTAAATTCTAGTGTTCAATTTTCGTACTTATTTTTTCTATTATAGTTCAATTTGTAACAATTTTTAATTTAAATTTATTGTTAATTATCTTTAAAATATTTGATTGACATAGCGTGAATAGACAATACTTTATTTCTAAAATTAATCATAGCTTATTTCTTGATAATTTTAATAAAAAATTAGATTGCAAAAAAAAAAAAAACGCGTCACTAAAATTTTATATCAATCAATTATTCGCCGATGCAATCATAAAATACTCTTACTAAGATGGCGACAACGTGTACACAATAAAGTTTTGCCTCGAATAATTTTGAGATAATAATTAAAAGGATGATATCTTCTCAAATCAATAATCTCAATATACTATAGAGAAAATAGATTGAGTTGATGAATACGACTAATAACAAAAAATTAATGTTACGCGCAATACTCTTATCCCGGGTGCATTGCACAATATCTCCTCGACCCAGCGAAATTAATAATCCATACAATAGACATAGTAAATTAGGGTTTTTTCACTTTGATTTCTATTTGTATATCTCAAAACACACAAAATGTAACACCCGGCATTTTTGGCTGTATAAATTATCCCTTGAGTTATGGAATGAGATTAAATTGCCATTAATGTTATAAATATTTTGTTGGAATTGTGGGACGTTTTGTGGAGAAAGAAGATGTCGAGGAAACCGAACTGACGAACCAAATAACAAATCGATTAGAAACTAAATCGACGGAGTTCATGTTGAATTGAATAATGACATAAAAACCAAACTGATATGTAACTAAACAAAACCATTAGTTAGAGATGCATAGAGGGGTAGTTTGGGAAGGAATTAAGGTTGGTGTGAGGGAGCCAATGGTTGGAT